>SRVM01025267.1:0-35341 GCA_007570785.1 Antilocapra americana
GCCTCCAAATTATAACCAGACTGAGTGTGAAAAGCACACTTATAAGCCGGTCATCTAGATTTCTAATGGATTTTAATAGGAACTACAGAAATCATTAACTATGACTGAAATTATGACTCCTGGGTAACCAATGACAGTCTTCCATCATCCATAACCCCCAAGTGACTGTAAAAATACAATGTATTTGTATTGTATTGTACAACACAAATATACAATGTATTGGTATACATACCAAAATTATAAAAGCCAAATGTTAAAAAATTTCTGGGGGAAAAAAAGGAAGTACATAGAATTCCAATTTGAGGAGTACGAATTCTCTGGTTCAATAATTATTGAGTATTTATATGTGCTAGAAAAATAAGAAAACAGAGCTCCTGTCCTTAATTACATAGCATTCCAAGGGCAAAGAACTAAAGATCATGGAGCATACAAATATCTCATTATTTTTCAAAAAGACATTTTTAATTCTATCATCATAATTCTATTATGTATCTATAAGGTAGCTTTCAAGCTTTTTTTCTTTTTTCAAGTTTGTCATCTCAACATATAACACATTGAGTTAAATGTAAAGGTTAGTCATTAGCCAAACCCTGAGTCCTATGATCCAGTCCAGGCAGCCTACGGCCTGGAGGGCATACTTCAGCAGGCTGCTCCTCTAACTAACTTCTTTCAACATACCTATGAACAGGCATTATTATAACTGGCAACTTACAGATGAAGAACTGAGCTAGAGGTAGGGAAACTAAGTCATGATCACTTTGGTTCCAGAACTCTCTCTCTCTGAAATCCTTCCTTAAATACTACTACTGCTTAGCACAATAGCTTTGTGAGGGAATTTTCTGAGGAAGGCAAAAGAACAAAAATCTAATAAAACTGAAGAAGAATGAGTGTTCCCTGCAATGTTGAGAAAAGCTTGCAAGTGTGATAAGGGAAGCTTCTGGCACCCCTCAACTCTGCTGACCAACCCTCAAAAGCCCTCCTTGAACATCCAGCCTTCTGTGGAGCATTCCTATCTGTTTCTCCCTCTGTCCTCCTCCACAGTACTTACTCAGGTAATGCCCCTGTTTCAGGACATGACATGAGAAACACTCAAGGGAGGAGGGAAGGAAGGAAGAGCAAGTAGTAGCTAGAGGGCAAGAGACTTGGAGATGTTTTTAAACTACTGATGTCTAAGTCAACAAACCAGAAATGACTGTTGTGTTTTGTGGAACAACAGTAACTGGCATATATGTCCATCACTGATCCGTACAATTATTCACCCACTCAACACTGCATGACTGCTTACTGTCTTCCAGGAAGTGGAATTTAACAGAAAGAAGATGACTCAGGAGAGAAGTAACCTGAGTTTTTGCCATTGAGTCCCTCTCCAAACATTCAACAATCCAGTCACGTTCTCTTTCTTCTTCCATCTTCTTACTATAAACATTTCAAACACAGGGGAGTGGAAAGAAGAACAAAATGTACACTAAAGGGGAGCAAAATAAGCTACGCCAAAATGTGCCCCTTTGGCATGTGGATTGTTTCAAGCAGAAGGCAATTGTGACCCAGGAGACTCAGGCAAAGCTTTTTATCTTTCCCAGAACAGCCTACTGCAGTCCATAGGGTCTAGGGGTCAGACACGACTGAGGGACTGAATTTAACTGGTAAGAACCTAAAAGAACTTAGAAAGGAGGCCTATACCAAGAAATACTGGTAAATACTAAAGATAACTTTTTACATTAGATACTAAACACTAAAGATAACTTTTTATATTAGAAAGATAATACTATGACAAACATATATACTAAAGATAACTTCTTATATCAGAAAGACTTACCTACATGTAATTTGGTTTGCTCTCCTCATCTTCCTGTGAATTGTCTTCCTTCCCTTTGAAGTCCCAGACCCCCAAAGTCTTTCTCCTTAGTTCACGATGGTATGTAGGCCTCAACCACTGACAGTCCTTGAGTCTCTCACATCTTTGTGAGATTCTCACACATATGAAATTAAATTTGTTTTTCTCCTCTTAATCTGTCTTTGGTTTTAGTTGCTAAGTCATGTCTGACTCTTGCAACCCCATGGACTGTAGTACACCAGGCTCCTCAGGATTCCCTAGGTAATAATACTGGAGTGGGATGCCATTTTCTTCTCCAGGTTCTCTCCAACTTTATGTCAATTTAATTATTTGGCTCACTCTTCCCTTGTGGCTCACTTGCAATGCGGGAGAACTGGGTTTGATCCCTGGGTTGGGAAGATCCCCTGGAGAAGGGAAAGGTTACCCCACTCCAGTATTCTGGCCTGGAGAATTCAATGGACTGTATGGGGTCACGAGGAGTTGGACACAACTGAGCGACTTTCACTTCCTTAACTCAAAGAACCTAGAAGGGAAGAAGGGAAAATGTTCCCTCTTCACACTCACACACCACAGAGGTTCACACACTGAGCACACGCCCACAAATGCTCACCTGTCATTTTTCCCCCTTGAACCACTTAAGGATTTCTCAGAGCTGTGACACTCTGACCTAAATAGCTTCAGACTGCAATCTTTTATCGGTCTTTCTTCTACATAACCACAATGCGAATATCTTGCCTAAGAATATTAGAAGTGACTTTCTAATATTCAATAATCACAAAAAGGTCTCCTATAACTTTTGTTATTGACTCAACATTTCCTGAATGAATGCAGTCGTTTTTCCGTATATTTTACTTTCTGTATATATATTTTTTCCGTATATATTATTTTCCAAATAAATGTGTGAGTCACACAACCTGAAACACAGTGACAATGAATTAACATGACTGAGGTTCCATCATCCCTCCAATTCTAATTAGGTGCACAGAGATCTATGATTGTAGCAACTGTTGACTGTTTATGGTTCCTCAAGGGATCACCTAACAAGAAACGAATCAAACCAAATTTTAAAAAACTTTGCAAGTGACAACTCCCATATCCTGGCAATCTTCCAACACTAAAACCACATGATAAATCAGTAGCAATTTCTATCCTGCTATTTTTATTTTCTCACAAGTCTCCTTTTTTATTTCAACTGTTTTGGATTTCCTTTACATAATTAACACTAGTTAAATTAAAAGCTCACGTTCTAGTCAATTTTTAGTAGAAAGTTTATTATTTCTCTGGTTAAAAAACATAATCTATTATCTTACCCATCCATAAGCAGTACTTCACTCAGGTTCCTGAGTGATATCGGCTACATGGCAAATATCACACAGAACGTCACTGAGAAGACTCCAGATATGGAAATCATTACAAAGTACCACCTATAAAAAGATTATTTTAAGCACTGATGAGAGAAGTAGTGTATAGACACTTTAACAATCAAAACCAAAGATACCATGAAAAGGTTATAAGCCAAACAATAAATTGTAAAAATACACGCATATTTAAAGATATAAAGTGAAGTGAAGGAGAGTGACGTCGCTCAGTCATGTCCTGACTCTGTGGGACCCCATGGACTGTAGCCTGCCAGGCTCCTCTCCATGGGGTTCTCCAGGCAAGATGACTGGAGTGGGCTGCCATTTCCTTCTTCAATTAAAGATATAAAGGACAACTAATAAAATTACAACCAACAGGGAGAGGAAGTAGAAACATACCAATATTGTCATTGCTCAAGGGGTGTCACTACATGCAGTTTATGAAAATGAAAATGTAGGAGGATGCAGTAACTTATTTTTAATGGTAGCCAGAACAGAAATGAAAACTCTCAATTTCTGAGTTTCACTTGAGAAAAATATGTATACACAAAAAGCAGGAAGCATTTTAAAAACTAGTATAAGACAAAACATTTCTGCCATATAAATAAATGCTTAACAAAAATCTAGTTAGAATATTGGCCACCAGAATCTCATAGAATAAAAAGTAGTGCTTTATTTCTAGGATGTAAGGATGTTTCAATATTAAAAATCTATTAATATAATTAATCATGGTAATAGATTTAAGTAGAAAACTCAAATCATCTCCACTGATACTAATGGCATCAAAACTTGATATTCCCTTGATTTAAAACAAAAATCTCTAAACAAAATAGGAACAAGTATTTTTCAACCAAAAAGCTAGTTTGGTACTCAAGGATGAAACATAAAATTTCCTTCATATACATGAGGAAGATAGGTCCATAATCATCACTTTGATCTAAAAGTAATAAGAGATTTATATTTTATGCATTAGTCAATACAAGCAACAGAAGCAGCAATATGAAAACTCGAAGAGAAGAGGCAAAATCATTTTAAGATTCTAAAGAAAAAAATTGTAAGATATTGAGAGGACACTGAAAAAAAAAAAACCCTAATGCATTGGAAAAGCACGACTTGTTCTTGAACAGAAAAATTCGACACCAAAAAGTGTTTTATAAAAATTTATCTGGTAGGACCCGAAATGATTCATTATAGGTACCCAACACATTTAGAACATGACAAATGTGGACATAAAATTTCTATATGATAAACAAATGAGAGTATTTATATTGAGTACCTCCCAAATCTATCATTGCATTTAAACCCTAAATGACTGAAACGCAAAAGACCCTTCCATTCTAAACTGTGTTATTTACATAGGAATAGCATCTCAGCAACAGGAATTCTGGCCAAAATATCATTCTTCGGGCTTCAGAAAATCCAAGTTACATCTCAGGTACAAACTTCTACACATTTTTATTAACCAAACGACTTTAGTTATTACATGCTAATTTTTCTGTCACTTTTTATCACGAAAAAATAAGATCAAATTAAAATTCACATTATGATTTAGAATAGGCTACTGGTCATAATATGGTACACACTGAAGTGACTCCTGCCCCCTTTTAAAAAATTGACTTATTTCTGTCTGCACTGGGTCTTTGTTGCTGGCTGTAGGCTTTCACTAGTTGCGGTGAGTGGGGGATACGCTCTGGTTGTGGTGGGTGGGCTTCTCATCGCAGTGGCTTGTTGTGGGGCACCAGCTCCAGGGCACGCAGGCTTCAACATTTGTGGCACACAGGCCTACTTGCCCAGTGGCACGTGGAATCTTCCTGGGCCAGGGATGGAACTCGTGTCCCTGGCATTGGCAGACAGATTTCCAACTGGACCATCAGGAAAGTTGGCCTCGTGACTTTCAATGTAAACTATGTTCATGTCAGTGCCCCAGAACAGGGGTCCTCAGCCCCCAGGCAGTGGACTGTGGCCTGTTAGGAGCCGGGCCACCAAGTGAGAGGTGAGCAAGGGAAGCTTCACTTGCTGTTCCCCGCGGCTCCCCACTGCTCGCATGACTACTGGGAACACACACCCACTCCTCCCTGTCTGTGAAAAACTTGTCTTCCCTGAAACCGGCCCCTGGCACCAAAAAGCTTGGGGACTGCTGCATGACCTGACAACAACAACGCATCTGCGAAGTCAAATGAGCCACAACTGAGTGAGGACAGAAACCGTCTGCCCCCTCCCAGGACCCAACCATGCAACTTACCTCATGACAGAAATAACTACCCTTACAGACAGCTTTTATTTCCATTTATTCACCTTAGGAACTATCTGAGACTTAATTTCATGTCCTCCTTTATAAACTGGGCATGATGGCAACTGCCTACTAGTTTCCAGTATTAGCAGAGTTCCAATGAAAACACAGGTACAATTGCTCTGCAGAGGTTGAAAAGTGCACGGCAGAGGGACTATCCACATGGGACCAAAATAGACAGTCGTCATGGAGGGCCTCGTCACTGACCCTCACGGACTGATCCTCATCAGTGGGGCTGGGAGGCAGGTGAAGAAGACAGTGCCGAGGAGAAAGGGCTTCCTTCCCCACACATCAGACAGTGTGCCTCTGAGTGGGTGCTCAAAAAAGAGAGCAGACCCTGGAGAAGGAAGCAGAAGCAAGGGTCAAGTTTATAATGTGACTCCCCAATTACTTATAATTTTTATTTTATAAATGAATTTCTAAATGCTCTAATTCATTTTAGTGGCTCTTATACAAAAAGAATAATTTGTAACATTAAATAGAATTTTTTTTTATTTTTTTAATTCTAACAAAATTTTTAAGCATGCTATTTGAGAGGGAAAAAAAGGATAAAAGCTTGTTTTCTGGGTTAAACTGGAAAAGTGACATCACATAAAATATATTTACTTATAGCTGGCCCTTAATGTGAACACACATCAAAGGTATGGGAAGAAGCCAGAAACGTAATTCAACTTATAAATACATACAACAGATCTATTGCGTGAAAAGCTCTGAATTAATTGGTGAAATGACACTCAGATGAATATATACCTTCTGCTCTCAAAGGGCTTGTAAGCTAATAGGGATAAACAGGATGAATGTGCATATACTAAATGTGCATATACTAAATGTCCATATATTATAAGGGACTCAGACAGATATCTGTATACCAGTGTCCACAGCAGTTTTATTCACAAAAGCCATACAGTGGAAACAACCCAAACGCCCACCAAACTATGAACAGGTAAAGAAAATGCTGTATGTATCTGTATGACACAATATTTTCCAGGCTTGAAAAGGAATGAAGTTCTGATACATGCCACAAGATAAATGAACCTATGAAACACGCTAAGTGAAATAAGCCAGACAGAAAAGGACCAATGGATGATCCCCCCGGGGAGGTGTTAGATCCTGACCACAGAAAGTGGAACAGAGGGAGCAAGGGGCTTGGGAAGGAGGCAATGGGGAATTAGCACTGAACTGGCACAGGATTTCTGTCTGGGAAGATTAAAAAGCTCTGGAGATGGATGGGGAGAATTATTATACAACACTGTGAACGTTCTTAATGTCACCGAACTGCACACTTAAAAACTGGTTAAAATGATACACTTCACTATGCATACTTTACCACAATGATAACAATCTTAAATGTTAAAATGGTATATTTTATGCTAAATATTTTACTACTATAAACATCTTTTCAATATAGAAACAAAGAGGAAACAAAAAATAAATAAAAGTCCATGTGACCTCACAGGTGTGGGAAATAACATTACTCCTGTACAGCATGAAAATGAACACACGACTTCTAGCTGGATCTGATGTGAGCTCTGAGTCAGTAACGAGTATCCCAGAGAGTCTTCAATGAAGATGACTTAAACAAGGTCCTGATTATCAGATAATGTCTCACACTGAACAAAAATTACAGTGCTAACTTGCAATCCTACTCGACACCTCAAAATGGTAAACATAGAATCATTCCAGGACCCAGCGAGTCCACTCCTAGGTATATGTCCAACAGAAATAAAAACACAGCTCACACAAAAACCTGCACACGAATTTTAGCAGCACTGTTAACAGTCAGATAGTAGAAACAACCCAAATGGATAGACAAAATGTAGTATTATCAATACAGCTGGATTTTCTTCAGCCATAAATAGCAACGAAGCACTGATACAGGCTGCCCCAGGGACGAACCTTGAAACATTACATAAAAGTCAAAGAAGCCGATCAGAAACGACTACATTCTGTATGATTGCACTTAAAGGAGATGTCCAGAAAAAGCAACTATCCTACAGACGATACTGGTTCCCAGGAGTTGCAGGCAAGGGACAAGGAGGAGTGACTACAGTGGGTTTAGAGTTCCCTTCTGGAGAGATGAAAATGTTCTAAAAGTAGATTGCAGTGATTGTGCATATACTAAAAACACAGAACTATACACTTTAAATGGGTAAATTTTATGATGTTAATTATATCTTAAGCTGCTGAAAACAATTGCTGCCCATCCATCTCAAGTGCTAAAGCAGAATCTCAGAGAGGAAAACAGGAGTATCTGAACACAAAGTACATTGAACTCATTTGTTTTTTAGGTCTTCGCAATGTCAGAAAATACACTTAGATTTGAATAATTAAAATGATATTCTATCCTATCACCCACCACGATGGTTACTCCAACCTAAGGATTTAGATGAGCAACAATGAACTCCTGACTCCTTGCTAGTTTAGAGGTTATGACAGAAAAAAAAGGCAAACTATTTTGTCCTGTTTACATGCATTATTCTTCAGTTCCTGAAGTCTGTTTTATCATAAATGTCACAAGCTTTGCCAGATGAGGGGACAGAATGACATAAAGAAGAAAGGATTTGCTGTAGTTGTTGTTCAGTTGCTAAGTCGTGTCCAGTTCTCTGTCACCACATGGACTGTAGTCTGCCAGGCTCCCCTGCCCAAAACTCTCTTCAAGTTTGCTTAAATTCATGTCCATTGAGTCAGTGATGCAATCCAACCATCTCATCCTCTGCCCCACGCTTCTCCTTTTACTTTCAATCTTTCCCAGCATTATGGTCTTTTCCAGTAAGTTGGCTCTTTGCATCAGGTGGCCCAAGTATTGGAACTTCAATATCATTCTTTCCAATGAATATTCAAGGTTGATTTCCTTTAGGACTGACTGGCTTGATCTCCTTGCAGTCCAAGGGACTCTCAAGAGTCTTCTCCAGCACCACAGTTCAAAAGCATCAATTCCTCATTGCTCAGCCTTCCTAATGGTCCAGCTGTCACATCCAAACATGACTACTGGAGAAAACATACTTCTGAATTTATGGACCTTTGTCAGCAAAGAGATATCTCTGCTTTTCAATACATTGTCTAGGTTTTCCCTCCAAGGAGCAAGCATCTTTTCATTTCAAGATTGCAGTCACTGTTTGTAATGCTTTTGGAGTCCATGAAGAGAAAATCTGCCACTGCTTCCACTTTTTCCCCTTCTATTTGCCATGAAGTGAAGGTACCAGATGCCAGGATCTTAGCTTTTTTCTGAATGCTGAGTTTCAAGCCAGCTTTTTTGCTTTCCTCTTTCATCCTTATCAAGAGGCTCTTTAGTTCCTCTTCACTTTCTGCCATTAGGGTGGTATCATCTGCATATCAGGCGGTTGATATTTCTTGGGCAATTTTAATTCCAGCTTGTGATTTATCCAGCTCAGCATTCCACATGATATACTCTGCATAGAAGTTAATTAAGTAGGACTTCTGCTGGTGCTAGGATTAGGGCCATGTTGCTGCTGCTGCTGCTAAGTCACTTCAGTCGTGTCAGGCTCTGTGCGACCCCATAGACGGCAGCCACCCCAGGCTCGCCTGTCTCTGGGATTCTCCAGGCAAGAACACTGCAGTGGGTTGCCACAGGGGCATGTAGACACACATAAATGTGCACACGCACATACACACAGCTAATTCAAAAACTGACTGAGAGGAAAAACGATCAGCCCAGGAGATGTTGCCTGTTTCACTACTAATTACCAGAGGTTAAGAGCAACATCACTCAAAATACCATCCCTTCATACCATTGTTGAGAATACGTACACTTTCTCAACTATAACTTCTCATGGCAGTCACATGAATATCACAGTGGCACTGACCTCTGACACATTCATTCCTGCCTCCCCCTCATATAAAACAAGTTTGGTTTACTGTAACAGGAGATGATTAAGGCATAAAGGAGGGTAAAGCTTACCCCCTAAACTTTTTTTTTTTTTGAACCACAGTAGAAGCTTCCACATAAATCAGTTCTAAACTGCAAAGCTTTTCTTTTCCTGTACTCCATGGTTGTATCCAGGTATGTTTGCCTACTCATCAGCAGCAAAAGCCAGAAAGCATGCAGGCCCAAAGAAAAACACCAGGAATAAAACACTACAGAAGACTCAAGGGGAAAAGCATTTAATTTAACAAGCGAAACCAGAAGGAGCAATCCTGCAAGTCTTTGCAACAGTAGGATTGTTTCAAGTCACAGATTTAATTAATTATACCAACTTTCTTATCTGCTATTTAAGTCATTATTGTATCTACAATGTCCATTTGCCTCATTTGGGGACCAAAGGGTATGATTTTAAAATATAATGGCTTCCAGAGAACAGGGGTGTGTTTTCAAATGACGATGTGACATTGTGGGAATGTGATTCTGGGGCCAGACTAGCTAAATTCAAGGCTGTCACTAAACCATCTGATGCTGGGCAACTCACTTCTCTGTGCTCCCATTTCCATATCTGTAAAATGGGGACAACGGCACTAGTCTCACAGGACAGCTGCACAGACTCAGTAAGACACACATACAGTGCTTAATGCCTTGCCCCCAGGAGACGCTCATCATGAGTCAGTCGTTGTGACGGTGGTTATTCCAAATATGAGTACGTTCCTGGACGATGACTCTTCCTGCCCATGTCGTTGTTGAGGGACATGTTATCCAACCCACCTCCACCAGGCCCTGTGGCTCCTATGGCCCCCACAGAACTGACATCTGATTGCTCTTATCAACAGCTGTCAATGCGGTTATGACACAACCACAAATCAGTTCTCTATGAGTTCCACTCAAATATCATTCTGATATTCAGTTAGCTGATGGGGCACAGAAAAAAACACTGCGGGGAGGTATGAATGTGGCACTTTTCTGCTGTTAGTGAGTTGGGATGAAGGCAGCTGTTTTTTTACATATGTCAGTATTTTTGTCTCACTTGTTTAAAATATATTTATTTGTCTAAAATCTACTAAGTGTCAATAAACACTAGAAAAAACATCTGCTTTCAAATTAAAACTACTACTGACCAGGTGCAATTCAAAATATTTCTATAAATTCTATCCTACATACAGTTCTTCCTAAGGATCTATGAGAACAAAATAATTACAGCCGTCAATTATTTCGTCTTACTGAATGAAAAATGAAAAGAGGACCTGAAATCACATTAGGAACACATGCAGAGCCTCCAGACATTTCCTCTCTACAAGTAAGCCACTCCTCTCTCTACCAGATGGCAAGTGACACTCCAACAAAACCCACATATTTAAAACAAGTGTAGAAATGTTTATTGTACATTCCTTTCCAAAGCAGCCGCTCACGAGAATGTACTTGGGCAGCAACCAGGAAATCAAAGTGTATGACCAACTCATGAAATCTTTTACGAGCTGAGCACTGCACGGACTCCAACACTGGTAGCTGCCAGCTGCTGCCTAAATACTGTTTTCCAACATCTTCTGAAGGCTAGTAGCTACTCAAATAGATTTTTAAAAGAAAATGAATGCAAAATATTGTAATTACTAGAAGATATTTACAATTAGACATCCTGTCCTTTCCTTTGATTCAGAGAACAGAGAGGCTGTGACTGTAGCACAGCACGCACACGACTTCCTTTGGAGGCTCACTGATCACGGGAGAGGTTACACTGACCTCCGTGTAGAGACCCTGACTTGAGATTCCTCCTCGTCCAGCTCCCACCCGAGGTCCCGACAAGCCCTGCAGCTCTCGTCAGTAACTCATTTTTCAAGACACTGGGGAGCAAAAGGGAAATGACAACCAAAGGACTTTTCACCTTCTCAAATACCCTTAAGCCACATTCTGGATAGGAGAATATTTAACCAAAGTCCCAAAATAATTTGGAATTATCAGGATTCACCTTACTCCTATACAAAATACTGGAGGGAAAAAAGCAAGATCTACAGCAAGATCTATTCCTCAGATCCCTATTGGAGTAACTACTAAAAAAAAGAAAAAAAAATTAATTCTGATTATCTACTTGAAACTCATTATTTCAGTCTGAAAGCAATTTAAGATTTTTAAACTGTGTTCACTCTGCCTCCGTCTCCTACAGACCAATGGCACCTCAGCATCATCACTATGCCTCCCGCAGTCTGTCAACAGTGTCAACAGGGCTACTCAGCATTTCCTGTGATCTCTTCCTGACTGTACAAAGAGCGTGATGCAAGCACAAAAATACAGCTGTGCAAGTTTATCCTTGAAGAGTCAGAAGAAGGCGGGTGTGCATTTAAAGCTGGACAAAGTAATATTAACTTCTGACTTCCAAGAGAGACTGCCTCACAAATGATTCTGAGTATAAAATAAACGACCTTGTAAAACTCATTTTACTAGTTCCCAACTTGAGTGCCAAGTGTTTCCAAATTGATATTATCATCACTGTCCTACACAATTAGCATCTTTAAAGCACTTTTACAAGTTATCCATCTTCAAGAAACTGAATAATCTCACAACTGAAGTAAACCTGAGAAATGATCTAGTCCAACTGACCAACATATGCCTATATCCTGTTGTGATGCTTATAATCATATAAGATTGATAAACAGGTACTGTCATTACCAATTTACAGGACCAGAAACTGAAAGTTAGCTGAGTAAATGGCCTACTGTAAAAGATTAGCAAGGACTGACTACATTTTTCATGTCAAGAATAAATCCTCCCCCAAAGAAAACTTAAGCATATTATTGATGCTTCAAAGGGCAAAAAATGGTTTCAAATATACTGCTAAACTGGTGTTTTTATTATAATGTCCCTTTATTTCTGAAACAAATGTATATACTTAAAAAAATTATGTTGAGTTACATTTCATATTAGACTGTCTTCCACAGCATTTAGGTTCCGCACAACAGTACCTCCTGCCACCCAAATTCAAGGATACTGAAAACTCGGGGTGAGAAGGCAGATGAGGGATACCTGAGGCACACAGAGTGCCGACACCAGCGCACCGCCCCCATGGGCACCCCGGCCCGCAGCAAGCAGTGCACCTTGATGAAGTGGAGCATCTTTCTCAGAGAAAATCCCCTCAAGGCGTCCAAGTCAGAGTGAGAGGCCTCCTCTGCGGTCTTCCTGGTGACTATACTTAGTTCCACACTGGGCAAAGTCTGGCACCACTGGCAGCAAGATGTTACTGCTGGCAGCACAGCGGACTCCAGCTGCTCCACTGACAGCCACTTTCAGTGTGGCCAAGACTACAAGAAGATGGACATGGCAACTCGCACAGAGCAGGTGCGCCATGTGTGCCAGACGCTATGCCAGCGTTGACTCATCCAAACCTTGAATGACCCTACCTGGGAGGTGGAGTTCTCACTCCACTTGGGGCAAACCAAGGCTTTGAGAACTCAGCAATCTGTTCCAAAGCCTAAGCCTACAGAACTACAAAACTTGAGGAAAATGTGCCATCTGTAGGGTTACAGTAATGGATAACGGAGCCCTACGATACCTGCACTTGTTACAGCATGAAGTGACATGCTGCACCATGTCACTGGGCTAACGTACACTGCCAGACCTCCATGACACACGAAGCCTGAAGCCTGAGCTCCTTCTGAACTGTGAGCAACTCAACACTGATCCCATGACACCTGCTCTTATAACAGAGGCAAGAGGACGACAGCCCAGAGGGCCTGGCAGCACAGAGGCCGGGGGGAGCCAGGTCTTCCAACCAACAGGCAGAAGCAGCAGGAAACTACCCTATGGAGAGAGGGGTTATCCTAGAGAACACCATCACCGGCCAAACTTCCCAAACAAGACCACAGGTACATATTCCAGTCACATCCAGCAACCACACATGCTCAACAATCAATTAGCCTACTCTAATCTTTCACAAGTTTGACAGCTCCGGGGTCAACCTGCAGCAATCTCAGGAATTAATATTAATATTATGAAACTCTGAAAATTACAAATGGGCCCCCAAAATCACTGTATTAAAGTCTTACTTATGTGGCTTCAGGTGGTCATCAGGCAGTTCTGAAAGAGTAAAATAGGAATTCCAATAAAAAACGAACTTTCTTATACATACACATTAAAGCTGATGAAAACAGGATATAAAATAACCCAACCATGGAGAAATCACTTTGAAAAATACCAAGTTTTTAAGAATAAACACCTCATAGCTTTAAAAAAAGAAAGAAAGAAATGGGCAAGGAGCTTAGATCAAACCAAAAACTTCTAGTTTTACTGTAATTTTGGCTATAAATAGAACTAAGACAAACACTTAAAGATATTTGATAAAGAGTCAAGTAAACTCTTCCTCTGCTCTTTAATTCTTCATTTTCCTTTCTTTCTTTCTTTTTCTTCTTTTACTGGTTTCGGTTCTACCTGAGCCTATAGCAGTCCAGTGGCCCACAGAACAGGCATCTAGCTAGAGAAGACCCTTCTAAGTCGGACAGGTGAACTACAAGTTGACAGATGCTTTCTTTATGAAAAGCAAGTGACTGATTATTTACTAATTCCTACTAGGACTTTAGCAACCATTCATAGAGAACAGACAAAACTTCTACATACTTTCAGTTTGTCTAGGCAAAAAATTAAAATCACTAACACTTCCAAGGCAAGAGATTAAAATCACCACCTGAAACTACCAGACCCTGGGCAACTGGCATTGGCAATCCCCCACCCCCCACCCCCATCACGAGTTGCCTAAAGCTATTTTCAAGGTTCCATTAGAGACTAGGTTGCACAGAGACAAAGAGTATAAGGGATGAGAATGGTTTGATTAAATACGGAGTGTTGTAAGAGTGTTTCCTGAAGAAAATAGAGTAGTAGAGTAATGAGGTAATGAAATATGGGGCTAGAAAAGCCTTCTGGAACCACAGACTTCATACTTTGGGTTTAAAAGTTTGGGGTACCTTCCGTGAACAAACAGAGACCACTGAAGGTCTCTGATCTGGTGACAAGTTCAGAAAATGATATTAGAAGAGAATATAAAATGTCTGATTAACATCTATCTCCGCTGAGGAGAGTGCATAGTTAAACCACTTGTAGGCAGTATTTTCTTTATCAACTGAAGGGTGGAGAACTCTTTATCCATCAGAAGTTTATATATGCATGACTATTTCATGATAATATTTTTTCCTTAAAAAACTCATATAAACACTTAGATTTCTTTTTGGTACGACATAATATGTTTTGACTTTTAGACAAGAATGTAGGTCACAAGACTGACTGCCAGGGCACCCAAAGCCGGTGTTATCGGACAACCCAGAGGGAGGGGGAGGGGAGGGAGGTGGGAGGGGAGCTCAGGATAGGGGGACACATATGCACCCATGCCGATTCACGCCGATGCACGGCAAGAGCCATCACAGTATTGTAAAGCAATTATCCTTTAATTAAAATAAATTAAAAAAACATAAAACAGAAGCAATATTGTAACAAATTCAATGAAGACTTAAAAAAAAAAAACATAAAAGACTGCCTGTCAAATCTATTCTTGAATATGGACAACTCACTCTTTACACAAGCATTTATCAATATGTAAATAAATTACAAAGTGACTATAGTTTTCTTCTTGGTTTCACAAACATTTAAGAGACACATATTTCTAACTGCTTTAACAATATCACAATCTTAGTTGAAGAATTTACTTTGAACACCTAAGCAAGGCATATTTCTACAAGTAGAAAGAGGGTTGATAACAATCAAATAAAGGAAGAAAATTTGGTCTGCTAAGAACCTTATCAATGCCAGGTACAATTTTCAGGTAGGAAAAGCTCTTAATATCTAACACTGAGTAAGTGTGCCAAAGCATTATAATCAGACTTTACATGTATTAACTCCTCATTCTCCAAACAACCCTGTAAGGTAGTAATATCCTCCTCCACAAAGCTGTTCCGGATCTTTCTACCCCAAAGAAGCACTATTTTACCTATGAGAAGACCCAAAAACAGAGAGGTCAGATAACATACAAGGTAACAGCTGGTGTAGGGCAGGCTTGAGACTAAGCACTCAGGCTCCGGAAGACGCGCTCTGAGGCCTCGACTCCCGTGGCCCTCCTCACAGGCGGTGTCTCATCACCACAGGCCAGGGAGTGAGAGAGAGAGCTTGGATGTCAGACACCACCCATCCTTACTGGAGTCATCTCAGATTTAATAACACTTGGTTGTCGTTTTCAAAGCCAAGACCCTGGGTATCACTGTGCTGACTAACACTAGGACTTTTTAACCTAACAGCGGTAGAAGCAGACAAGACCAATTTCAAAACATTATCTTTTAGGTAACACAATTGGGGCGGGTTCCCAGCTGGACACTGACTAGACTACTGGTAAGAGGTATGCCCTGATCCCAGTGGATTGGGGAAATGATTAGTATTGCTTTTGCTTTTTAAACTGACAACAGTACTGGGCAAGGAAGAGAAAATGGTATTTTCTCTTCATTGATTTTCTCTGTTTAAGTTGCGAACAAGAGTATGAAGAAATAAAACTATCTGAAGGGTTTGTCAATTTTTTTCAATTTTTCATAAAATACACGTGACATGAAATTTACAATCTCAACCATTTCTCAGTGTACAGTCAGTTCAGAGGCATCAAGCGTTATCCACACGGTTGTGCAACCACCTCCAGCACTCATCCACAGAACTCTTTTCACCTTCCTGAACTGCAACTACCTAACCTGCCATTCCCCACCCCCAGCCCTTGACAACCACCATTCTTTCTGTTTCTCTATGAGGCTGGCTACTCGAGTTAACTCATATAAGTAGAATTATACAGTTATGTGTCCTTTTTTTTTTTTTCTTACTGGGTTATGTCACTCAGCATCAAGGTTCATCCAATGCTGTGTCATGTGTCAGAATATCCCTCCTTTTTAAGGCTGACTACTATTCCATTTTACGTATATGTTACATTTTGTTTATCCATTCATCTATCCGTGGACAGTGAGGTTGCTTCCATCTTCTGGCTATTATGAATAAAGCTGTTATGAACATGTGGTACCAACATCTCTTCACATTCTTATTTTCAGTTCTTTAGGCACCCTGGGCAGATTGACAGCCAAGAGTCAGATTGCTGGATCATATACATAGTTTTGGAAAAATCACCATTCTTCTCTCACAATGTCTACATAATTTTATATTACCAGCAATTTTATATTACCAGTGCACGAAGATCCCAATTTCTCTACAACCTCACCAATACTTGTTACACTGCTTTTCTGACTGGAGCCATCTTTTTCTTTAAATTCTAATAGAGATGATTTACAGTATCATGCTAGTTTCAAATGTAGTTAGGAGTCTTCCAATGAGTATGAAGGATTATTTACTGAATTTTTAAAACCATTATTATTTAAAGCTGTATCTACATCAACCAAGAGTGATTAATCATGTGAAATTTAGTCATTCATTTTTCTCTGTGGTCTTGAGAAGAAGTCCTATAATCTGTGTTGATTAATATTGCTACAGTGTCACTAAGAAGATTTCGGAGCGTGCACCCACATGGGCATATGAACTGAAAACTGAAAAGGCTTGTGAATAAGGCTGTAAACACAGTCTACAGCATTTCAACATCTGCAGCAGTATTAAGTTCTGGAATCCCTGGATGTAACAATATTTGCTTTGCTCAAGCTCAGACAGGGTCGCCCAGAGACTTCTTACAACACTAGGGAGTCAGGTCTGCTTGCAGACTGGGCAGTGTCCTCTGGATACAACTGATGCAACAATGGAAGTGAAAAACTAACCCAGCACCAGATAATAAAAGTAAACACATTAAAAGTTATATTAATAAGATCAACCAGACAAAAAATTTTATCAAGTAGTGTGTATTTGACCTGGAATACCATACAGCTCCTATTAAAGATTTCAGTGTCTGGATTTTATTCTAATTTGCAGTTTTCTCTCTCAAGCACAATAGTCTGAGAAGATATTAATTATGTATTACCCATAGAGGTCACAGATTTTGGCTTTCTAAGAAAAAAAAAAAAGATCCTCATCTAGACCCTGATACACTTTCAACTGGTGGTGATATTATGTAGACAAACTTTAATTATTAAATAACCTCTAAATAAATACATGTATTTATTATTTCAATGATTTAGCAACCTCATTTTTACAAGGCAATTAAGAATACCAGAAAATGTAACCTAAGTCATATCTGAAATTAACAAACAAGTATCTTAAAACAAGTTGACTGTTAAACTTTCACAACTAACCTAACAGGTCTTTATCTTTTAAATATTTTCTGAATTCCAGAAAGATTTATAAAACATATCAACATGTTTTGTTGAAATTTTTCAGTTTTATTTTTCCATTAAATCATACGTAGACGCTTTAACACCTTTATAAGGAATTTTTAGGTAATTTTAATCCATTCCCAGTGGTTATTAGCACACAAAACAAATAAAGTCCAATTAGTTTTAGTAATATAAGGTTTCAGTGTAAATTTCTTAGGTATGAATTTTGCACACATATTTAGGTTATATATTTGGTGGCCTGTACAATTAACAGGGCAGGCTCCGGGGTTTGGTGCTACAGGGAGGCCTGGCATGCTGCAGCTCATCGGGTCACAGGGTCAGACACGACTGAGCGACTGAACTGAACTGAACTTAACAACTAACAGATGAAAACAAGCAGTGACTTGTGAGAGCAGTTATTTGGAGAATAGCAGTCAACAAGTCCCCTAAGTATGGGATATGGTTTTGTTAACATTACAGTAACTTACCAAGATTCCAAAGTGTCCTAAACACAGATGGACCTGAAACACTGACAAGGCACAGGTATAGAGTGCTTTACTTTTAAGTACTTTTTATTTAGTCTATGAAGGTCACTTTAATCTCAATGAAGTTTCTTCTAAAGAAAAATAATTCAAAACTCTAGCTGTATATTTTAGTTTGGTGTATTTGGCATAGATCACACAAAATTATTAAACACACTTGCTACCTTTAAAAGCTAATTTAAATTGCTACTCGTCTTACCTGACCAGTTAAAATAGGGTTGATCTATTTTTTATGATCCTCAGACTAAGGACGGTTTTTTAACACTTTTTAGAGTAAAATAAGGCACCTGACATGGCTAGCAAATCCTAAAATATTAAATTAAAGCACAAGTCAAAGTTTTAAACACAATTGTCTCTTTTATACTCCAAGCAACAGCAATTTACATTACATACATACACAGGCACACACAACCTCCTTTAACCTAATTTGTAGGGTACCTGATCTAAGCACAGGATTCCTTCTCATTCTCGGGTCACCAAAACCACAAGCTCCCTCTTCTGTTGCACAAAGCTGTTCCCCAGGCTTTCTTGTATATGGGCATGGTCACAGGGCTGCTCTCCCTATGGGATGTTATTAGCATCAGTGATGTGAGTCGCTTTAAGTCAGGGCACTTAAGAAACAGTTGTGCTTTCTCCATATTCTCTTTCTCTGGGTGAATGATGAGGGAGTAGAGTCCCTAAAGCAAGCCAAAGCCAAGGCCAGCCAGGACTGCCCACTGCAGGCAATGCGTGTCTCGTGTTGAGCCATGAAGATGTTCATTATATCACAGTTACTTCAGAAAAACAAGGCAGTCTCAACATACACATCGCATGTTTGCTGCCATTCACATTTAACTAACTTCTACTTAATGTGGAAGCGCTCCCAATCCTAAAACAAAACAAAACAATCCTATGAAAACAGACTTTATATTGCGGAAAGCCGTCTGTTGGTTCTGTCCCTCAGTCTTTATCTTGACAACCGGCTACTGTTGCTCTTTTTTTCCCATTTACTGTATGCTCAGATGGCTTTTAATTTAAAACCTCACTATAACTATGTTTCCAGTGAGTCAAAACTTTAAGCCATTACTGCTTCACCTATGTGGCTCAAGTGCTATACAGCACTGAGAAATGAGTTCTTTCCATTCAATGACTATGTTACAGAGCAGAAATGTGTAAGTCGATTGAAATAACCCCTCTTCACTTCTTTATTGTAGAAAAAGGCCAACAAAACATGAGAGGAATAATAAATTTCACTTCACCTTGACACACTGTAGGCTCTCCAAAACAAGAACTTTCCAAAACAACAGAACCTGGACAACTCCAAACTCTGCATCTTGACATCATCACAGATTCAAAAGCATGCCAGTTAAGCCACAACACACGCTTCTGTAACATGGAGTCATTCACAAATGATTGGCAAAATGGGAACGACAAGAGCATAATGGGGAAACAGTGCTGGTTTCCAAGTGATCATTCCCAGTGTGCTCATGTTTCAACACTATCAAGGACAAGATTTTTTACAAATGAAAAAGACTCAGCGGGGGGCACAGAACACCGGTGAGATTCTTACCAAAGTACCTTCCTTTAGTACAAGCAGTGGTGGCTGATTTAGCATCTTCCATATCTGTTGCACCTTGCACTACCTGGTGAGGCTGTGGGCACACATGAAGGCTAAACCCTGGACCAGAGCTTTACTTCTGGTGAAAACTGGCCTCCAATAGAAGCTAACACCTACAAGAATCTACAGATCAAAGAAGCAAAAACATGTCCCAGGATAAAACAAGGTCTTGAGCCATTAGGATATGAAGCTCAGCACAAATGTCCCCAGTGCTACAATGCTAATATTTTATTTGGATTCTCATTGTTCTTGTTAGTGCTCTGGTTATAAAGTCACATAGTTTTAAGCAGTCTAGCCTTAATCCTCTTTTTCTCACAGTCCTGTAAGCTTTATTGTTTGATCTGACAGAGTGAGAGCATTTTTAGGAATATCACATTATGGTAGATATGATTGTACCACGAACTCAGACAGTAAACCGCAAATGCCAAACAGGCAAAATGACGCACTCCAACCTTACAGGGACTCATTGAAAATCTTGTAAAATGTCTGACAAATACCATCTTATTTAATCGCAGACCTCTATATCTTGTAAACTACCTCAAAATTGTGTGTTCCCTACTAAATAATGGAAATAACAAATATGATCCACAAATCACACAAAGATGTTCCAACTCTCTATCTTTCCAAATTTATGTTATAGTTGCTTTTAACTTCAGCTGCATTTTGACATTTGCGAATAGAGTAGTAAGTCCTTAATGTAGCCTCTCTTTTCTCCCAACCCCCAAACAGGCCATTACCCACTAGGTTTAAGCAAAACCACTTGAGACTGCTTAAATTCTGACTATATAACTCCTTTATTGGAAGGCATACCATCTTCCTTCAGTCAGCTTTGATAAAAACTGCCTTACAGAAGGCAAAATGAGAGAATCCTAAACATACAAGGCTATGTATAACTACTAACTACTTAGTTCACTACTCAAAAGCTGCATTCCTTAAAACCAAGCAAAATAACTGAGTTTGAGTTCTCTTCCTTTTTCTCCAGAATGACAGAGAATACAACCAATGTACGGTGTGCTTGCCCATACATCCTGTGTCCCTCTCTGCCAGCTACTGACCCTTTAGGGTTTCTGACCCTGAGCTTCCCAGTGACAAAGAGCTTGGGTTTTCTCACCACTACCACAGTACCTTTCGAGATGGAGCTCAAAGGGATGTTATTTTGCTGTGTGTAGATTTTAGGGATCCCTGTTGATCCCTGTACTAGTATCTTACCAGCAGGGAACAGCACAATTAAAGACTGTACAACCCCTTCCTGACCCCTCCTCAAGCCATTCCTGCCTGTGAATCCATCAAGCCAAATGTTAGCTTATTTTTCTTCTCTGCTCCCTCCATTGCTGTCTCGAATGACACCTATTTAACACCTATTAGGATACTTCTCCTCTTTCATTCGCCAGTTTCTTTTTAGGAAGCCTACCTTTGGCACCAATTTCAACAAATATAACATTTCTGAAAATCATAAAATTCACTCTGGATTGAATCTCAATTTTCCCGATATAATAAAATGCCTCTAACCTGGCATTTCTGGATTACCAACAGTGATCATTCATGCTAATAATGACCTTGAAGAAATTCAACTTCCAAAGAAGCATCTGAAGCAAAAGATTGTTCAATCATATGCTGTACGGTTTTCATGTGAAATGCTTTGACAATATTCTCAATCTTAAGTATAACTGGTATGCCATAGCATATGGGGAATATACTCACTGGATTAATATACATGTTCACCAACCATTCCAGCTAAGAGTAAGGTCTGACTGGAGATTGCTTAAATACTGATGTTTCATTAAGATCATCATCAGAGCTTCCTTTATTCACTCTACCCCTCTATATATCTGATACACCTAGTGCTCAAATTTACAAGAAAACAAAATTTCCAAGTGATTCTAATGTAAACTCCTTCTCTTTGAGAACTACTGCTATAAATATTGATAGAAATCAGCCTACATGAAAGTCAAAATTGCTCAGTTATGTCAGAATCTTTGCGAACTCGTGGTCTATACATACACAGTCCATGGAATTCTCCAAGCCACAATACTGGAGTGGGTAGCCTTTCCCTTCTCCAGGGGATCTTCCCAATCCAGGGATTGAACCCAGGTCTCCTGCACAGCAGGCAGATTCTTTACCAGCTGAGTAGAAGGGTAGCCCAGGAATCAGCCTATAGATATGTGGTTTGCATCCCTGCACTGCTTGGGGCACATTCTGAAAACACAGGCTTTTTAAATATACAGATTCCAAGGCCCATCCCAGACCTCCTAGGCCATAACCTCTTACGGCAGAACCCGAGTATCTGACTCTCCAGGTGATCCTGACACAAACTCAAGGTCTGAAAACAACTGCTTTATAACCTTAAGGAAAGAGCTACCACTCCTTAAGAATCCACATATGGGTATATCTTCACAAGTGAGTTTAACATATTAGACTAGTAATCAGAGGTCTCCAAGAACCTCAGCATGTACATCCTGAGACCCCAGTGGTTCAAGAATATCATTCCTCCACTTTCAATAAGCAAGAACAGCAAAGCCCCAAAGGAAAACAAAGTTTTTAGTGGGGAGAGTCTCCTGATCATTACAAGAGAAATAGGATGTAGAAACTGCATATATTTTGCCACCAGTGAGATCTGCTTCAAAACTTTCCTCCACCAGTTACCAGTGACTTCTTAGATTACTCAGTCTCTCTAAACCGATTTCTTCACCTGTAAAATGGGCACAAAACCTTAACAGAAAGTTAAATGAGACAAAATTTGTAAAAACAGAATGTCTATATGCCATCTCCACTCTCCTTTGAGTCATACCCTCTAGTCTATTACACATACTTCTCTTAGCCCTTACCTCGGGTTACTGCTATTACAGACAAGAGAACACGAGACAGATTTTAATGTGGTTCCTCCAAAACGAACATGAAGTGTAAACTCTGTCTACTGACAACCGGTTGAAAACCCACCAGTGCCTAAATTCAGGATGGAATTGTTTTCTTCCTTACGTCTCAGGTTCTGATTCCAGTACAGCAACAGGTCTCCAACTTTAGGGAGGTAAGAAGGCCCGGGGAGCTTGTTTAAAATACAAATCCCACCTCCCACCAGTAAAGTCAAAACTGATTCACCCAAGGACAGCAAAAATACACATTCCCACACTTCCCTGGAGGTCCAGTGGTTAAGACTCCAAATCTCAATGGGGAGGGGGAGGGGGGAGGGTTAGTGAGTTTGGTCTCTGGTCAGGGACTAGGATCCCACAGGCATCACAATGCAGTTAAAAAAAAAAAAAAATTATACATTCCCTGGTCCAACTCCCTAGGGTTCTGATTCTTTAAGCCCATAGCAGACCCACAAATCTGCATTCCAACAAGTCCCAGGCCTATCCAAACACAAGAGGTTCTCCTACCACCCTAAGAAACATGGCCAAGGAGAGAAAGCAGAGCACGTGGACTGTCTGAAGGGGGTTGGGGGCCTAATTCCCTACCAGCTCTGCTTTCTCACTGGGCTTTCCAAGCCCTGGATATGGTATCTTCCTCACCTTTGCCATCTTTCTTTGTAAGCAGTATGTGTAAGACAGAATGAAAAGGGGACTTAAGGGGAAAGAATTTATTTCATGTACCTATGGTTCTTCGGGAGCATCTAGCCAGAGTAAACAGCAACTACCAACGCTTTCTCCCTCCCAAGGGTGCTATGAAGAAAACTGACGTGTTTCCTTTGCTGTGAACGGAATAGTCAAATCTCTTCCTGAAAATGAGTTGATGAACATACAATCCACACTCTGTAAATTCATCACCAAGATATAACAGAAATAGCTTCCTCACAACTAAAAAGAAAAACAACCAAAATACTCTATTCAAAATAAAAGTTACTTTAAAAACCACTTGTTCGATATTTCATGATGAAAGCAATATACAGAAAGGGCATTGTTTGCTAGCAATATGCAAAATTTTACCTTTACGATACTGTCATTTTGCTTTACAGTATATTAAAATAATGCAATATACCAAGATCAACAGATTTAACCACATTAGATACACAGAAAAGAAAACTCTAAGGTTGAATTTTATGTACAACTGTATTACTGTCATAATAAGATTCACTGACTCCTTCAAGCAAATCTCATCTTTTCCCCAAGTTCAACTTAAAGTACCTATAACTTAATCTAATAAAATACAAAACACAAAAAGATTCACTAAGAATCATTTCCAAAAATCGCTTACAACTAACAAGAAAGCCAAAATATTTAAAAAAAAAATCTTTTTTTTACAAACACTAACTTTTCAAAGTTACATATCAAACGCTAAATTGCAGTAGGTGACTTTAATGTTCTTCTCAATTAGAAATTAATCTTGGTAATCAATTCAGAAAAACCTCAAAAATGTATGTTAGACATAGGCATCACTTTAGCTAAACATAACAGTAAAATATATTAAACAGAAGACTATAAAAGGACACATTAAGTTTAGCTGAAATTGCAAATTCCACAAAAGTTGCTAAGACACCAGGAAAACAAGTATCTGCTGTCAATTTTAACCTTAGCTAGCAATATATTAATATATATAATGCTTCTATAGGCAGCAAAGTGATTAAAAGCAATGAAAAATTTTAAATTAAGTCAAAATAAATGATACTTCTTCAAAGTAGTTCCTGGGAAATCCACAGTTTAAAATATTTTAATTGCTCAAACTAGGGTCTGAAATTTCTTGTTCAAAACTTCAGGCGGCTAATATTATAGCATAATAGACTCTAAAATGGAGGGACCTGAAAAGTCAATGAATTTAACTCTTTATTTGATAAACATGAGGAAACTGAGTCCAGAGTTTTTTTGGTAACTTGCAGAATGATAAACCTGATTCCTTTACTCCAATGTTCCCTTTATACTATTGCTGTGTCCTGTGGTATTTTTTTTTTTTTCCTTCTTCTTTTTTGAGTATCTCCAATAGGGATAAATAGTGGATTGCCTTTAGGCAAAAATCAAAAGTCAGTGAACTTTCTAAATGAGGCTACATTCTCATGATTTTTGGAAAACAATGAATGCTCTTAGAGCCAAATGAGAAATTCAGAATTTCTGAGTAGAAGAAACAAGGTAAAGAGAGTATCACCAGGAGTAAACTAAAGTTTTCACCACAATCGCGTTTGCAGAAAGCACACTGTAAATCAAACGAGCCCATGGCGAAAACAGCAACAGAAACATTTTCTTTCTTTTTGCATCCCACCTAATTCTTGCTATGGCTTCCCAGGTGGCTCAGTAGTAAAGAACCTGCCTGCCAATGCAGGAGACACACAAGAGATGGGTTCAGTCCCTGGGTCAGGAAGATCCCCTGGAAGAAGAACTGGCAAATCCACTCCAGTATTCTTGCCTGGAACATCTCAGGGCCAGAGGAGCCTGGCAGGCTACAGCGCATGGGGCACCGAACAGTCGGCTCTGACTAGGGACTGAGCAGAGAACACAGTCACTTCAGTGCTCCAGAATCTATCTGTCACACAGCCCTGACTGACTGACCTTACGGAAACTTGCAGAATCAGAGGAAGCCAGGCGAAAAAGCAGAAATGAACTGTCCATGGTTTATGACACGTAGTTACTAGGCTTCGGGCAATAGGAATTTGGTGTTTCGTTTCTGGATCATTCTGAAAATACTATCCTTCCTTCCTTCACTGCTTACAATTTTACAATGAAAAAGTGTGGCATTTTTTCATTGCCTTCCTTTGAAAATTCACCATAGATGTCTAGTTCTGTTTCTGTTCACTCAAAAAGAAGAAAGAATCCTCAGATTCTCTTCTCATACTTTCCTTTAGGTACACAGCTCTTTGCCCAAATATAACTCTTTTACTCTCAAACTAATCATGTATTTCTAAGATTTTTCAAGTGGAGAGAGGAGGAAGACAATAACAAGATGAGACTGTCTTTGTTAAATTTGTCCCTTTTCATATTGATGGGATCAAAGTTTCTTGCCCATTGAAAGATTATAAATTATCTTACATTTTCTTTTAGCGCTTTTATAATTTAATAGTTCACATTTTTACTTTTAATTCTTTTAGAATTTGTGTTTATGTAAAGTTGAGAGCAATTTTCCCCCAACTGGGCAGTCAACTGACTCACTATCATTTACTAAATAATCTTTTCTCCCGAAACTGATTAGAAATGCCACCTTCACTATCTACTAAATTCCCACAAACCTGTCAATTTCTCTTTATTTTGCTTCGACACCTATTTGCTTTATTCCTCTGCCAGTGGTACACTGATCTAATTATTGACACATTCACTTTTTGACAGAGGAACATTTTTCGTGTTCGAGATTTTTTTTTTTACTATATACCTGCATCATTTTCTCAGATCAATTTTTCTCGAGTTTCCCATCAAAAAAAAAAAAAAAATCCACCGAGTTCCTTCTGAAGCAGAATTCCATTAAATATATACATAAAAAATGGGGGAAGGGGAAGATTTTTACAATATTAAGATTCCCATCCAGTAATAAGCAGATACTATATAAAGCCCCCCCCCCCATACACACACACAGACATAGACACAAACTCACATATACAATCTCTTATGGTGACTCTGACTAGTATTCTGGCCCCTTATGAATGATTTTCCTTATTTGCAAACTAACATTTCCATTCCTAAATCACAACATTTTAGAGCTAGAGGGACATGACAGACCACTTAGTCCAACACCTCTTGTAATCCCAGTCATATTTACCTCAATCCTACTTAGGAGAATCATTTCAAAATTAATTTTCCTTTAAAATTCAACACAATCATAAAAGTGCTATTTGAATCACATCAAAAGGCAAAGAAGTGGGCCACAATATCAAAGATTGCTTTGAGTTTAGGAATCTTTTACAATGAAATCCATACTTGGGTTCAAAGAAAAAAACCCTGAGTACAATAAGTGCATACACTTGGGACACTCCCAAGTACTGTGTTTAGACACTCCTGCTTTCAAGGTAAAGTTGTTTTGTTATGGTATTGTCCAGGAACCAAGTTTCACAGTATCAAATCATTCCATTCCTAATTGTTCCAACATATTAAGAACACAAATCCAATAACAATCTCCAAATGGAATAAGCCTGAAACCCAATTTCCAAAAGTGCTTCTCAAGCCTGGCTGACCATCTCATTACCTGTGGAGCTTCCAAAATTACCTGTGGAGCTTCCAAAAATAAGACTGCAGTTTGTAGTCATTTGCAAGGGACGGGATTGCAGGAGAGGAGGAGGGGGGGTGGAATGGAAGGGGGCCAAGAGAAGAGTCGGCCAGGGGCGCTGCAGAGAGCCCCCCCTCCCACAGGCCACTGCGGAGGTGGGGAAAAGAGGGGAGGATGTCTCACCGGGGGACAACACAGAGTGCCAACTGGCTGGAAGAAGGAAGGTTCCCTGTAGATAAAAGGCGCTCGTGGCTGGTTGCCTTGGAATACAGGGCAAACGGACCCCGGGAATATGAGAGGTCTACAGAGAAAAGAGGGGAGAGAAAGGGTGAGGCAGGGTCTCCGATAAGTGCGAACCAGGGATGGAGACCAACAGCGGGACTTGGGCGTCCCTGGGCCAATAGGCGTGGCCAGGGATCCAGACCAAACCATGATCTTCTTCAGATGCCAGGGGAAGTGCGTGGCAACCCCCTCCTCCAAGACCCCCTGCCAAGGCTCAGCTCGGGCCAGAGCGCACTCTGGAGGGCTCGGCCTCACCCGTGGGGCCCTCTGCAGGGCTGGCTGGCCAGGCCCCCGCCCCCACCCCCGCGGTGCTCTAACTTCCACACCTGCCCCACCTGCCCCACCTGCAGAAGGTGGGTGACCGACTGCCAGATCCACACGGAGACGCGGGAGAGGCGTTGCACCCCCGGCGTGGCCCAGGCCCCCACTCCCATCATGTGGGTGCCCCGGCTGCTGAGCCCCTCCACGGCGCCCAGCCCGCGGCTCGTTTAGTCCTGCACAAACCAGTGGAAGCTCAGGCTCTGCCCCAGCAGCAAAGGCACCAGCAGGAAGAAGAGGGTCAGCCCGAAGTAGCCGCAGTCCCCCTTGCTGAAGTAGTCGAGGGCCAGCCACAGGTCGGTGCCCACGTCCCTGAAGACCAGTAGTGCCAGCACGATCCACACGCAGTCGAGCCATGGCTGTTCCACCTGCGGCGGCTGCAGCTGCTCAGCCGAGGGCGTCGGGGGGTGGCAACCGGTGGCCACAGCAGTTGGTCCTCCGGTGGGAGGCGGCGCGGCTTCTTGCCCAGGAGGGTGCACAGGCAGGCGGAGCGGTAGCCCCAGTAGCACGAGGACGTGTTGCACCCGTGGCAGATGTGCAGTGAGCTGCTCTCGCCGGGCTCGCTGCCGTCACCGCCGTCGCAGCCGCCTCCCCTGGGCTCCCGGTCCTCACAGCCGCCACTACCTCCCCGGGCTCCCCGTGCTCCTCGCCACTGCGGCCGCCTCCCCGGGTCTCTGTCCTCCTCGCCGCCGCTGCCCACCGCCCTGTCCAGGCTGTGCAGCTGGGTGAAGCCCACCCCCACGCCACCGCCGTCGGATTTCGCCGCTGTCTTGGGGGAACGGGTCGGGGGTCAGAAGGCAGGGAACAGGGAAGGGGGACGAAAGGAGAGGAAGGGGTGCAGGGAGGAAGGGGGAGCAAACCAACGAGGGAGAATGGGCCAGGGACCCCCTCTGCACCCAGCGAGCCCCCCAACCGCACAGCACCGCAGCTCACCAGCCCCACCCTCCCGGCCAAGACGGCCGCCCCACTGAGCCTCACCTGCTTGGCGGGGACCGGGGGGTTCACCTGCCCGGGCTCCCCTTCCCCTCTTCCGTTGACCCCAAAACCCACCCCGTTGACCCCTCGGCGTTTCTGAATCCCGCTGGGCCAAGTAAGGCAGCCCAAAGTCATCCCTGGAGGGGGCAGTGCCAGACGTTTTGGGGTCCCCTTCCTCAATGTCGCAGCTCTCAGCTTTCCTTCTGGAGAAACGCCTCCCTAAGCCCCTCCCAGCTGCTGGCGGAGGGGCGGGACCTCTAAGGGAAGGGGCGGAGCCTCTGAGGGAAGGGGCAGAGCTAGTGCAAAACAGGTGAGTACTACAGGACAATTGCACTCATCTCTTTACAAACTCGAGTAATGTTCAAAATTTTCCAAGCCAGGCTTTAGCAATATGTGAACTATAAACTTCCAGATGGTCAAGCTGCTTTTAGAAAAGGCAGAGGAACCAGAGATCAAACTACCAACATCCAATGAATCATCGAAAAAGCAAGAGAATACCAGAAAAACACCTATTTCTGATTTATCGACTATGCTGAAGCGTTTGACTGTGTGGATCACAATAAACTGTGGGAAATCGTCAAGAGATGGGAATACCAGACCACCTGACCTACATCTTGAGAAACCTGTATGCAGGTCAGGAAGTCACAGTTAGAAATGGACATGGAACAACAGACTGGATCCAAAGAGGAAAAGGAGTACATCAAGGCTGTATATTGTCACCCTGCTTATTTAACTTGTATGCAGAGTACATTATGAGAAACACTGGGCTGGAAGAAGCACAAGCTGGAGTCAAGATTGCCGGGAAGAATATCAATAACCTCAGATATGCACATGACATCCCTTATGTCAGAAAGTCAAAAGAAGAACTAAAGAGCCTCTTGATGAAAGTGAAAAGAGGAGAGTGAAAAAGTTGGCTTGAAGCTCAACATTCAGAAAACTAAGATCATGACATCCAGTCCCATCACTTCATGGCAAATAGATGGGGAAACAGTGGAAACAGTGTGTAACTTTATTTTTCTGGGCTCTAAAATCACTGCAGATGGTGATTGCAACCATGAAACTAAAAGACGCTGACTCCTGGGAAGGAAAGTTATGACGAACCTAGACAGCATATTGAAAAGCAAAGACATAACTTTGCCAACACAGGTCCATCTAGTCAAGGCTATGGTTTTTCCAGTAGCCACGTATGGATGTGAAGGGGGGAATATAAAGAAAGCTGAGCACCAAAGAATTGATGCTTTTGAATTGTAGGGTTGGAGAAGACTCTTGAGAGTCCCTTGGACTTCAAAGAGATCCAACCAGTCCATCCTAAAGGAGATCAGCCCTGGGTGTTCATTGGAAGGACAGATGTTGAAGCTCAAACTACAATACTTTGGCCACCTGATGCGAAAAGCTGACTCAGTGGAGAAGACGCTGATGCTGGGAAACATTGAGGGCAAGAGGAGAAGGGGACGACAGAAGATGAGATGGTGGGATGGCATCACCGACTTGATGGATATGGGTTTGATGGACTCTGGGAGTTGGTGATGGACAGTGAGGCTTGGCATGCTGCGATTTTGGGGATCGCAAAGAGTTGGACACGACTGAGAGACTGAACTGAACTGAACTGGACTGAACTGTGGGCAAGAATACCTTAGAAGAAATGGAATAGCCATCATAGTCAACAAAAGAGTGAAATGCAGTACTTGAATGCAATCTCAAAATCGACAGAATGACCTCTTTTTGTTGCCAAGGCAAACCATTCACCATCAGGGGAATCCAAGTCTATGCCCAGACCAATAATACTGAAGAAAGTGAAACTAAATGGTTCTATGAAGACCTGCAAGATGTTCTAGAACTAAGACCCCCAAAATATGTTCTTCTCATTATAGGACACTGGAATGCAAAAGTAGGAAGTGAAGAAACACCTGGAGTAACAGGCAAATTTGGCCTTAGTGTACAGAATGAAGCAGGGCAAAGGCTAATGGAGTTTTGCTAAGAGAACACATTTGTCGTAGCAAACACCCTCTTCCACCAACACAAGACAAGACTCTACACATGGACATCACCAATGGCCAATACCAAAATCAGATTGATTATATTCTTTGTAGCCAAAGATGGAGAAGCTCTATACACTCAGCAAAAACAAGACCAGGAGCTTGTTGCATATTCCACAAGTGCCTTATTGTATTTTTGCCAGATATTAGTTTTTACATACTCTCACCTTTCACATGTAAATTATTTTTTATTTTATAAAAACCACAGGTATTTACAACCTAAGGTAATTAGAAATTATGAAGTCCATTATCTTTGTTTTATAAATGGAAAAGACTGAGACTCTATATCAATTTTCTGTAAATTTAGAATATAGCTTGTATCATCACTTTCATCCTACCAGCCTCTGAAACTTTCAAGAGTACCTGAATCTCACTTACGTGTCTGTAAAGGACAGTAACTCGTCCTGTAAAGCAGTAACAAGGGGTATCTTCTACAATATGATGTCTTATCCCTGTAAGTGCCTGGCTACTTAACTTCATCCCAAATTCCATAATAGAAATGCTATGTCCACACTCTTAACTACAACAAACGTTATTTTTGCACTTGCATTTGGTGACTGAAATGAACATTTCAACAGGATTAGAAATGACAGATTTAATGGCTTTCCCCAAGATTTCACTAGTTGCTGTAATTCCAAAATTCCTTGCAATTTATTATGGCATTCTACAGCTACGGTAGAAGAAATCCTGTCCTGGTCCCAAAGCTGCTACTGCTAAATAAAAAGAAAATCTCATTTTCTGCCTGTTATTAAGGAAGAAGACAGACATCCGTGGAAGTGATTTGAGAAGGAGAAGACCCCAAAGGCACCGAGAGAACAGAAGCTGTACTGCAGCCCCTGTGGCAGTAGCACCTCCTAAGAGACACCAGGGTGAAAGGGTGACGGGAAGTGCAAGCTCCTGGAAGAGCTTCAGAGAAGACTCAGCTGGAAGACAAGATGGGGCGTTTCTGAAAACATAGTAAAAAGGAGTCTTAGCTGTTAAAGAAGCCTTCCCTCCACTTACACGTTCCTTCCAATTCTACTGAAATTCCATCAAATGGTCTTACATCTAACCAGAAATAAAACAAATGGGACTTAATTAAAATTAAAAGCTTTTGCACAGCAAAGGAAATGATAAACAACAAAAAGGCAACTCACAAAATGGGAGAAATAGCTGAAAATGATGCACTGACAAGGGATTAACTGCCAAAATTTACAAACTGTTCATGCAGCTTAATATGAAAAAATCGAAACATGATCAAAAAATGGACAGAATCTCCAAACAGACATTTCTCCGAAGAGGACATACAGATGGCCAAGAAGTATGTGAAAAGATGTTCAACACTGCTAATTACTAGAGAAATGCAAATCAAAACTAAAATGAGATACTACCACACAAGTCAGAATGGTCATCATCAGGAAGTCTACAAACAATAAATATGCTGAGAGGGTGCAGAGAAAAGGGAATCCTTCTACGCTCTTTGTGGGAATGTAAACTAATACAGCCACTGTGAAGAACACTATGGAGGTTCCTCAAAAAAAAAAACTAAAAATAGAGCCACCTTATGACCCAACAATCCCACGCTTGGGCGTGTATCTGAGAGACTGGAAAGGATTCACAAAGCCTAAAATTCATTGCAGCACTGTTTGCAATAGCCAACGCATAGAAGAAATGTAAATATCCATCAATAGAAGAAAGAATAAAGGAGATGTGGTACATACATATCTATACAATGGAATATTACCCAGCTGTTAAAAAGAATGAAATAATGCCACTTGCAGCAACTAGATAGTCCTGGAGGTTATCACACTGAGCAATTCAGACAGAGAAAGACAAATATCATATGATATCACTTACATGTGGAATCTAAAAAAATAATACAAATGAACGTATTTACAAAACAGACTCACAGAAAAGCAATGGACAAACAAGTAATCTCAAAAATATACAAGCAACTCCTGCAGCTCCATTCTAGAAAAATAAACGACCCAATCAAAAAGTGGGCCAAAGAACTTAACAGACGTTTCTCCAAAGAAGACATAAAAATGGCTAACAAACACATGAAAATATGCTCAACATCACTCATTATCAGAGAAATGCAAATCAAAACCACAATGAGGTACGACTTTACACCAGTTAGAATGGCTGCAATCCAAAAATTTACAAGCAATAAATGCTGGAGAGGATGTGGAGAAAAGGGAACCCTCTTACACTGTTGGTGGGAATGCAAACTAATACAGCCACTATAGAAAACAGTGTGGAGATTCCCTAAAAAACTGCAAATAGATCTGCCATATGACCCATCAATCCCACTGCTGGGCATATACAGCGAGGATACCAGAATTGAAAGAGCCACGTGTACCCCAATGTTTATCGCTGCTTTGTTTACAATAGCCAGGACATGGAAGCAACCTAGATGCCCATCAACTGACGAATGGATAAGAAAGCTGTGGTACGTATACACAATGGAATATTATTCAGCATTAAAAAAAAAAATCATTTGAATCAGTTCTACTCAGGTGGACGGAACTGGAGCCTATTATCCAGAGTGAAGTAAGCCAGGAGGAAAAACAATACAGTATACTAATGCATATATATGGAATTTAGAAAGATGGCAGCGAGAACCCTGCATGCGAGACAGCAAAAGGAACGCAGATGTATAGAACAGTCTCGTGGACTCTGTGGAAGAGGGCAAGGGTGGGATGATATGGGAGAAAGACACTGAAACATGTTAATTACCATATGAGAAATCAATCGCCAGCCCAGGTTTGATGCTCCGGGCTGGTGCACCGGGATGTCCCAGGGGGAGGGAGTCAGGAGGGGGGCGGGAGGGGGGTTCTGGAGGGGAAGCATGTGTAGACCCATGGCGGTTTCATGTTACTGTATGGCAAAACCAACACAATAAAGTAAAGAAAAAAAAATAAAGAAAGAAAACAAATTTATGGTTACTAAATGGGAAAGGTCGGGGGAAGGGATCGACTGAAGTTTGGGACAGACCTATACACACTACTGAATCTAAGACAGATAACCAACAAGGACTTACTACATAGCATAGGGAATTCTGCTCAGTATTCTGTAGTAACCAAAATGAGGGAAGAATTTGAAAAGGAACAGATACATATATATGTATAACTAAACCATTTTGCTATACACGTTATACAGTAATACAGAATTGTTAATCTCCAATATAAAATAAAAATTGAATTAAAAAAAATAAACAAAGGACTATTTGTGAACTGAACTGGACAGAGCTCATGCCCACTGAGAGGTCAGCCACTGCTTAGCTCATATGGCAACAGGGACTCTTCATGGCCAAAATTAAGCATTTTTAAAAAGAAAAGCTGCAGATAACAATTTTTATGTAAAAAATTAATTTTAAAGATGCAAAAATCAGTTCAGTTTTATTTTTAAAATACTATCTTGACATAACAAAATATATCTACAAGCCAATTGTTGCAAACAGACCAGGAATAGGGAAGTTGTATCTTGGTACAAATTCTAGCTTCTAATATAAAAATGCATTGATTCCAGGCCAGACTTTGTTAAGAAAATCTGTTTCCTTTTTAAATAAATCATATGATGAGCAGCCTTATACCCTGTATGGTTTTGTAGGATACACAGTTTCCCAGAACTATTATAAAATGAAACCAAGATGAATTTTCCTGTGATTCATCATTGGAATTTGTTCAACGAGTGGCCTGACACCTGTAATCATCCCATCACCTGACACCTAATTTGAGTTATTTCCACAAAAAAATTTGGAAAATTAAATTTAGATTTTTAAGTAAAGGTAGCAGTTTATTAAAAGCAACCATAAAATATCTTAAGGACATCCAATCTCGAAACAAAATATTGGCCATTACAAACTGCCAAATAGAATGATGAAATCATAATGTGAGAAACCTATGATGCAGTTATTCTATTTTTGATATTAGATCTCATAAGCCGATGGGCAAGGAGAGGAAAAGGATTTAAGTTAATGATATTACCAGTCAAAAGGCATGAACCTTGAGTGAAAAAAATTATAAAGCACATACAGATTACACTTTTAGATTTTAGATGGATGACATTTCTGGATCCGAAACTTGTTTTATTAATGAATGAATGAGAATCAACTTTGTGAGAACTAGAGTTTTAGTTTGTTTAAAAAATAATTAAAAATAAAACACAGGGACTGAGTTGTTTTTACCCTTTTTATCTACTTCTTACATGCCCAGTAAGTCAAAGAGAAGCATGTAGGTATAGAATTGCTATTCTTTTTTGTTCTTGGAACTCTTCTTTAAAAAGAACATAAAAGTCAAGTTTAAAGAGTGAGAGAAATAAAGAATGACAATAAGTTGTTGTATCTATTACCCCTGAAATTAGTATCATTATATTATGTATTGAGCTTCCCTGGGGGCTCAGTGGTAAAGAATCTGCCTTCAATGCAGGAGACTGGGTTCGATCCCTGAGTCAGGAAGATCCCTGGAGAAGGAAATGGCAACTCACTCCAGTCATCTTGCCTGGGAAATCACAAAGACAGAGGACTCTGGCAGGCTGAAGTCCATGAGATTGCAAAGAGTCAGACGAGACTGAGTGACTTGATACTATAGGCTTAGAGACCAAATAAAGTTAATTTGGAAAAATAAAAATAAGTTTTAGAGATAAATATTACAATGAAAATATATAATTTTATTTGTAATATAATCAATTTAAAGTTACTGGTAATTCTTACTATCATTCCTCATACTAACAGGTAGGAAATAAGGAAGAAACTGCTAGATTGCCTCCAATATTTATTTTCTCCTTTTCATAAAAAATAAAAATAAAAAGTCCTATTTTAATCTGAGTGTATCATTGCTTAGAATAAAGGTTTATTTTCCCAAACTAATCTTGC
>ML662479.1:0-21669 GCA_007570785.1 Antilocapra americana
GCCCAACTGTCCCCACAGCAGCTGCGCGGTCACGTCCTCACCGGCAACAGATGAGGTCTCCACATTTCCTCTGCATCCTCACCAACTCTTTTGTTTTCCCTTTTAAATAAATAACCATCCCAGGGGTTGTGATGTAGTAAAATTTCTGGGATTTTGACTTTGTGCTACCACTGTTCATTAATAATCTGTGAGAAATTGCCAGAGGCAGCGAGGGCAAGTGAAAGGTGTGTTTAGGAACCTGGTTCACCAGGTCCCTGAGGCTTCTCTGGGCTTCCAGGACACACGATTCTCTCTACTGTGTACACAGCTCCCTAGAAGGCATCCACAGAGTGTGACTGATGTGTGGACCATACGTGGATTATTTAAACCTACTCAGCCTCAGTTGCCTGATACGTAGAATGAGGGTTAATAATTATGTCTTTCCAACTTGGAAGAAATGGACAAATGCTTAGAAAAGTATAACTTTCCAAAACTGAACCAGGGACAAATAGAAAATCTTAAAAGACCGACCACAAGCACGGAAATTGAAACTGTAATCAGAAATCTTCCAGGAAACAAAAGCCCAGGACCAGACAGCTTCACAGCTGAATTCTACCAAAGATTTAGGGAAGAGCTAACACCTATCCTACTCAAACTATTCCAGGAAATTGCAGAGGAAGGTAAACTTACAAACTCATTCTATGAGGCCACCATCACCCTAATACCAAAACCAGACAAAGATGCCACACACAAAAAAGAAAACTACAGGCCAGTATCACTGACGAACATGGATGCAAAAATCCTTAACAAAATTCTAGCAAACAGAATCTAACAACATTTTAGAAGGATCATATATCATGACCAAGTGGGCTTTATCCCAGGGATGCAAGGATTCTTCAATATTCACAAAACAATGTGATACACCACATTAACAAATTGAAAGATAAACATCATATGACTATCTCAATAGATGCAGAGAAAGCCTTTGACAAAATTCAACATCCATTTATGATAAAAACTGTCTAGAAAGCAGGCATAGAAGGAACATACCTCACCATAATAAAAGCCATATATGATAACCCACAGCAAACATTATCCTCAATGGTGAAAAATTGAAAGCATTTCCCCTAAAATCAGGAACAAGACAAGGGTGCCCACTCTCACCACTACTATTCAACATAGTTTTGGAAGTTTTAGCCACAACAACAGAGAAGAAAAAGAAATAAAAGGAATCCAGATTGGAAAATAAGTAAAACTCTCACTGTTTGCAGATAGCATGATCCTCTACAATAGAAAACCCTAAAGACTCCACCAGAAAATTACTAGAGCTAATCAATGAATATAGTAAAGTTGCAGGATATAAAATTAACACACAGAAATCCCTTGCATTCCTATACACTGACAATGAGAGAACAGAAAGAGAAATTAAGGAAACAATTTCATTCATCATTGCATTGAAAAGAATAAAATATGTAGGAATAAATCTACAAAAATAAACAAAAGGCTTATATGTAGAAAAGCATAAAACACTGATGAAAGAAATTGAAGAGGACACAAATAGATGGAGAAATATACCATGTTTGTGGATCAGAAGAATCAATATAGTGAAAATGAGTATACAACTCAAAGCAATCCATAGATTCAAGGTAATCCCAATCAAGCTACCAATGGTATTTTTCAGAGAACTAGCACAAATAAATTCACAATTTGTATGGAAATACAGAAACTCTTGAATAGCCAAAGCAATCTTGAGAAACAAGAATGAAACTGGAGGAATCAACCTGCCTGACTGCAGACTACACTACAAAGCCACAGTCATCAAGGCGGTATGGTACTGAAACAAAGACAGAAACATAGATCAATGGAACAAAATAGAAAGCCCAGAGATAAAGTCACGCACCTATGGACACCTTATCTTTGACAAAGGAGGCAAGAATATACAATGCAGAAAAAACAATCTCTTTAACAAGTGGTGCTGGGAAAACTAGTCAACCACTGTAGAAGAATGAAACTGGAACACTTTCTAACACCATACACAAAAATAAACTCAAAACGGATTCAAGATCTAAATGTAAGACCAGAAACTATAAAACTCCTAGAGGAAAAACACTCTCTGACATAAACTACAGTAGGATCCTCTATGACCCATCTCCCAGAGTAATGGAAATAAAAGCAAAAACAAACAAATGGGGCCTAATTAAACTTTAAAGCTTTTGCACAACAAAGGACACTATAAGCAAGGTGAAAAGACAGCCTTCATAATGGGAGGAAATAATTGTAAACAAAGCAACTGACAAAAAATTAATCTCAAAAGTATATAAGCAGCTCCTGCAGCTCAATTCCAGAAAAATAAATGACCCAATCAAAAAGTGGGCCAAAGAACTAAACAGACATTTCTCCGAAGAAGACATAGAGATGGCTAATAAACACATGAAAAGATGCTCAATATCACTCATTATCAGAAAAATGCAAATCAAAACCATAATCAGGTACCCTCTCACGCCAGTCAGAAGGGCTGCCATCACAAAGTGTACAAACAATAAATGCTGGAGAGGATGCAGAGAAAAGGGAACCCTCTTACACTGTTGGTGGGAATGCAAACTAGTACAGCCACTATGGAGAACAGTGTGGAGATTCCTTAAAAAAACTGGAATAGAACTGCCATACATCCTAGCAATCCCACTGCGGGGCATACACACTGAGGAAACAAGAATTAAAAGAGACACGTGTACCCGTGTTCATCGCAGCACTATTTACAATAGCCAGGACATGGAAGCAACCTAGATCCCACCAGCAGATGAATGGATAAGAAAGCTGTGGTACATATACACAATGGAATATTACTCAGCTATTAAAAACAAACATTTGAATCAGTTCTAATCAGGTGGACGAAACTGGAGCCTATTATACAGAGTGAAGTAAGCCAGAAGGAAAGACACCAATACAGTATATTAATGCATATATATGGAATTTAGAAAGATGGTAATGATGACCCTATATGCGAGAAAGCAAAAGAGACACAGATATAAAGAATTCTGCAGGACTCTGCAGGAGAGGGCGAGGATGGGATGATCTGAGAGAATAGCATTGAAACTTGTATAGTATCATTTGTGAATCAGATTGCCAGTCCAGGTTCGATGCATGAGACAGGGTGCTCAGGGCTGGTGCACAGGGATGACCCTAAGGGATGGGATGGGGAGGCAGGTGGGAGGGGGGTTCAGGATTGGGAACACATGTACACCCATGGATGATTCATGTCAATGAATGGCAAAAACCACTACAATATTGAAAAGTAATTAGCCTCCAATTAAAATAAATAAATTAAAAAAAATAATTCTGTCTTTCCCTTCCTATAGGAGCCTGGATCAGACCAGACCCTGATCCATGACCTGAGGGTCTTGAGGCCTGAACCTGCGATCAGAGTCCTGGTGTCACTGGGGGAAGAAAACATGTGACCTTGCCTATCATACACCTGACCCTCAGGAAACTCTAGAAATGTTCACTCACATGAGCTCATATGAGTTCAAGCAGTCAAAAAGGGCAAACATAATAGAAAAGCCACAAGTTACGGACTGTGCTGTTTGCTACCAAGAGGAGGCATGAGTTTAAGTTGTTGAAAAATAAATAAAAGCCTGGGAGTTTGCTGACTCTGAATCTCTACGTTTTTCCTTCTAATTATGTTTTAATGCCTCCTTTTCCACCTGCTGTGTGAGGAGCCACTGAGTTATAAATATTCAAGACATTATTTCCTGGATTCCAACTGGGGCAGGGGGTCTGTCAGGCTGTATGAGTTCAGGGCCCTGAGTAGGACTCCAGCTGCAGATTCCCCAACTAAAACACAGGCAGGCGTTATCTATCTATGTCTATTTGTCATCTATCTATATTACCTACCTATCTGTAGGGTATCATCCAACTAACTAGCTATCATCTGTCTACAAAGAAAAGCAAGGATGTTCACTGGTACATGCAGTTCCAATCTCTGACTCCAGGGAGTTTCTTCTGGCTTCCCCTTTCCTGACCAGAGATTCCCTTCCCTACCAGGGAGAAAACCTGTCTTACATTATCCATAATATGTTTACTTGCTTAATCAATCTCCCTTCGTGTAGCTACTGCCACTCAACCTCTTTCCACCTGATACCCTCCTCACCCTCCGTGGTTCTTCACACCCTATTTAGGCTCTGGATGCCCTGGCCAGGCCACTCTTCTGAGCAGACACTCTTTGCTCCTTGCCTGGACACCCACACCCATGCCAGGCTGTGTTCCTGTGGATACCGTCCCTGCTCAATCTCCAATTTGGAGACACTGAGCTCCCCCCTCCTCTGCCCACACCCTGAAGGGTAAGGGTGTCTCACCTTCCGTGCTCCCCCAATGATTTTAGGACTGGACTATTTAGGAAAACCCTAGGAAAGAAAGGGTTGTGGATGGAAGGAACAGAAAATGGAAAGGAAAGGCTGTGTGCAGCTTCTAACATCAACTAAAACTGATCAGTGGTTGCAGACTTTCTCCCAATAAACTGAGCAATCAGCCATCTTTTATTCCACATTCATTATGTTAAGACAGTTGGGAATTGAGGGTGGAATACAAAGACACTTCAAGAAAATCTGTTTCCTGTCTTCAAGAAATATCAAGGGAGATGAGATGAAAAATTTTAATCAAAACTAATAACATATTTATACGTGTGTCTGTTATTATATAAATATGTACCCCAAAAAAGTCTATTTAAACCATGAAAGATAGCTCAGTTGGTAAAGAATCCACCTGCAATGCAGGAGATGGTGGTTTAGTTGCTGAATCGTGTCCGAATCTTGCAATCCCATGATGTGTAGCCTGCCAGGTTCCTTTGTCCATGGGATTTTCCAGGCGAGAATACTGGAGTGGGTTGCCATTTCCTTCTCCAGGGGATCTTCCCAACCCTGGAATTGAACCCAGTCTCCTGTATTTCAGGTAGATTCTTTACTCACTGAGCTATGAGGGAAGCCCAGTTCAATTCCTGAGTCCAGAAGATCCACTGGAGAAGGGATAGGCTACCCACTCCAGTCTTCTTAGGCTTCCCTTGTGGCTCAGCTGGTTAAGATTCCATCTACAATGCAGGAGACCTGGGATTGATCCCTGGCTTGGGAAGATCCTCTAGAGAAGGGAAAGACTACCCACTCCAGTGTTCTGGCCTGGAGAATTTCATGGAGTCACAAAGCGCGGGATATGACCGAGCAACTTTCACTTTCATACCTTCTAAGAAATGGGCAAACCACTGTGAATTAATTCTTACCTAGTAATACAACAAACAGGAGTTCTTAAAAAGGCCCCACCCACAAGGGATTGTGACAGCTCAGTGTTTGGTCCCCGCTTCTCCCTGATTCAGTTGCACAAATACTCCCTAAAGTGCAGCATGGTATCAGATGATACTTTGATAAAGAGAGGTTTACAGAGTTGCTCAATAGAATATTTGGTTTGAAATATATAAAATAAAACCTGTGATTTATTAAAAAAAAAACTGTCAGAACTTTAGTCACCACAATAATTCTTGTTTTCATTAATTTGCTGATTAAACTGCTGAGACACTGTCTTTCTTGATCAGTGCTCTGGAGTAGACGTTACTAACTGGGGGCGGGTGGAGACGGTCCTTGGAGAATCAGATAAACTGAGTGCACATATCTGGCCCTCACTGGTCGCCCCCCTCGTGCTACACAACATACGACACCACACAGACACCGGGGAAGCTAAACGAATGTGCAGATGTCCTCGTCATCCAGCAAGGGCAACAGGTGAAGCCCATCTTTATTTCGAGTTTTATCACAAAGTAAATCAAGTCCCCTGAAATTCTGGGACACAGCTCCTTGAAGAACAAAGCCCAGGTCCTTAGGGGAAGTCAGGCTCCACTTATGGTCTCATCTCTGAGCACAACCTTCAGAACAATGGGTTTTTCCGGTCTTACAAGTCCTTGACTGTTTATTTTCAAGGGGATCTGCAACAGTTAAGAGAACCAATGAATGAAGCACCGCCAACAATAGATGTAGACAAGATACATTACAGACAATAATGCTTTGCAACAATATACAAGCTATACATCGTGTATCTTTGATTTTTTTTAACTAAAATTCAATGTGTCTAATAGCTATAGAGACAGACAGGCTATCAATGTTTCCTTGATTAAACTTTAACAGTTTATGACTTTCAGAAAATTGGTCTATTTAACTTATGTTATAAAATACATGGACATAAAATCATTTCTAGTGCTCCCTTACTATTCACCTTTAAAAAATTGTTTTAGTTCCTCTTCTACTGAGATATAAATGATCAACAATATAAACATTTGACTTACATATATGTGAAATTACTACCACAATAAGTTTAGTTAACATCCATCAACTCATAAGAGATAGAAAAAGAAAAAATACTGTTTTCCTCTCATGAGAACTTTTAGGATCTACTCTATTCTACTATATAAAAATCTCAACTATAATCATCATGTTTTACACAATAGTTCTAACACTTATTTATCTCTAACCAGAAGTTTGTACCTTTTGATCACTTTCATCCAGTTTCCCCTCTTTATCTTTGATCCTCTATGTTTACTCTATAAGTTATGTCAAGACTAGAAAATGAAAGCATTCACTGCACAAAGTATCAGTTGAGCACTATGCCTATGAAGCATTATGCTTGTTTTTTTAAACATACCCTGGTTCCAAGTACAGTACAAATGGTGAAGTTCTGATGACTTACAGTGGTTTGTCTGAGATTTATAGCCCCTTTCTCACCCAGTCACTCCTTCTGTGTTGGGGGAACCAACTGAGTGACCTTCTAACCTCAGTTGACTGAAGGACAAGCAAGTATCTGTGGAGGGAGAAGCCCCAGCCCATGCGGTACTGGGTGGAGATTCCAGGGGGCATCTGCCCTGCCCAGGTGTTCCCAAGGCCCCCTCTCTCTCAGGGCTGAGTCCCCTGTGTATACACACTTACAGGACGCCCACACAGATGCCTGCAAGTAAAATGGAAACATCTCTGTCCTCCTCTTCCCTGAGAAAGCTACTCAAAGGGAGCAGCTGCTTATTAAATGTATGACTCCTAGAAATAAGCCTTATTTTAGGGCCATGCTTGCGATGAATCAATGCCAACTGTTCTCTGTGTGCCTCAGACAGAGATTCCAGGTCTTGCTGTAACTGTAACAAATTGTTATTTTAAACTTTCAAACGGTATGCATTTTCCCTGCAGGTATACACACAGACACACATAAAACAAGCAAGAACACAGATGACACTTGTTAAATTGTTAAACTGCTCCATATTTGTGTCCAAGAGCTCTAATCAACTGCAAGTCACTCCTAAAACATTTCCCCGGTGACGTCAAGGCACCACTGGGCGTTTATGGAAGGAATAAAATGAGGGGACAGAGTTAAAGACCTTCTTAGGTGCAAAGGAGACACAGGAAGCAGGCTGGCTGGTTCAGGGATGCAGTATTAAGTTAGGCAGTAGGGCCCGTGATGCCAGCCTGTGGTGTCTGTAAACAGCAGAGGGGAGAGGGGCTCTGGCCTGGATGGGGAGGCTGCATGGAGGGGCTCGGGACTGAGCTGGAACTCAAAAGGGGAAAACAGACTGTAGGGTGGACAGGAAGGACACACAGTCATTTTGAGAATGGAAAGGGAGCCCAGCTGGATGGCAGCAGGATCCTGGCAGGTGAGGGGCTGTGGGAGCCCTTCCCCTCCGGCAGAAACGCTCTCACTCAGGGATCACTGCGGCTGCACAGGAGGGCCAGCGGGGGTGCCCTCAACACCACACTCAGGGGCTATTTTAGAGACTGAGATGCCCTCACCATTGGGACATTGCTCTGCAGTGATTTCTTTACGCGAATAGTGGCTGAGAGTCACTGCCAGGAGAGCTTCTGTGAGTTCCCATGGAGAAGGGCATCTGAAGTCATGACATGGTCGTCACTGCTCTCACGGCTTCGTATGACATTTTCCTTCCTTCCAGTGGGCATGACACCAAATTTTAGAAGTTTGTCAAGTTCACTGACTCTGTATAGTCTTGTCGTGCTAACTGCCTTGACTCTAGACGACCTTTACAGTTGGGTCTTTATGAAGCCACAGACTTAGCCCTGCAGGGATGAGTCTTATAGATACAATCTTATAGACACAGAGAGATATACCTCGGTTAAAAAATTCCCAATAAAACATTATCTATGCAGATAGTGAACTGCTGACCTGTGTTTCTTTACAAGGTCTGAAGGAGAAGTTCTGCAGGACTCTGACGACAGCAAGCTTCATGTTCATGAGGGCAAACCTCATGCCAATGCAATTTCGGGGTCCAGTTCCAAAAGGCAGGTAGACGTAAGGATTTATGCTGTCCTTGTTCTTCTTACTGAACCTGGATCCACAACAGTAGATGAAAAAGTGAATGAAACAGAAAAATCACAGGAATTCCAGGTCTGGGGTTTTAACTTAAACCCTCAACCAGTAGCTTAAGGGAGACTCCTGCCGGCGGGTGACTGGATCCTGCTGTGGTGATTTTGCTGTGAGAAAGGCAAGCCCTATAGCCCTCCCATTCCCTGGACCCCACAGGAGCTTTCAGTCTGGGTGATAAGACGAGATGAAGGCTGTTTAAAGAAAACGTATCTGTAAATATGAAATCCACATTCAGGGTGGTGAGATGCTCACGCTCTGAAAGGCAGTTAGGAAATGCGACTGACTGAAGAGTGGGTTCCTACTTATATTGGTAGGAACTTATATTGGACATGTTGTCAGAGACGAAGGAAGCAGCAGAAACATCTTTGAATATTTAAATTGCTAGTTTTCTGTTGTTTTCCCGTTGCTTCCTCTTGTGCGGGTATGTCTCTTTCTCCCATACACAGAGGTTGCAGAGGTCAGTCAATTTATGAGAGCATGGACCACTCTACTCTGGAACAATCACTCATGTATTTGTCTATCTGTTTCACAAACCGATGAAGTCCATGATGGCTAGACCTCTGTTTTATTCAAATTTGACTCCTCAAATTTGGATTTGGAGAAGTGATAATGGCATTGTGGTTGTGTATATTTTAAACAGTCCTATTACGGAAAATATTCTGGAAGAATACGGAAAATGTGACTACAGCTACATGGGAAATCAGCCAAAGGGAAGCAACAGAACGCTGCAGACCCGGGTCGAGGCTGCTGAGCAGGGAATGGATGCATCTGACACATTAGATGTGATTCACAGAGCCTGGAACTACGAACTATACTGTGTATATGTCGAAACTCTTTATAATTGGCTTTAACATTTGGATTGCTCACTCCCTGGACCAGACCCTGCCACACACAGGTGAGCATCGACTCTCTGCTTGACGGCTGAGTGAATCAAAGGGAAGTACAGTGAGTGGCCTCTGGTTTGGGGTTTCTGACGCTGCAAGAGGGGAAGCTGCTGAGCTTGAGGCAGACACTGAGGTTCCCTGGTCCAGGACAGAGGGCCTGGTGGACTCTGGCTCTTCTTTCAACAATGCTATGGGTACAGGGTATGCTAACGCTAGGGACAAAAGGGTAAACGAGACACAGCCCCTGCCATCACGGAGCTTATAGTCAGGGGCTCATAAAATGCTAGATCCCAGATAGGGCCTGAAATGTTCAATACAAATTTTGCTCACGATAAAGTAAATGCAAGAACATCAATCCTTTTCAGATCCAATCTGTGTCCAAAGCAGAACCTGACTCTGAATTCCCAGAATACAATGCTTAACCTCTCCAAGGCGGGTGTCTAGATGACTAGAGAGCAGAGGCCTTCTCTTTGGAAGGTCAAAAAACATGGAGGCAAAAGGGAGCTGGCCCAGGTCTACGGCCACAGACAGAACCAGGCCACCTATGTCTCCATCCTCACTGAGGCTGCTGGAACCACCTGGGATGAGACCGCTAGGTCCTCAACCTACAGTCCCACAACAATAGAGGAAATAGCTACCAGTGTTTAAAGAAATGGAAATGTGGGAACGTTAGTGATGAATTCAAAGAGCTAAGGAGAACAGACAGAAAGACTTAAGGGAAAAAAACCCCAATACATCTAAAATAATATAGCTCTTAAGTAAATTATAGCAGATGCAATAATTATATATATATATATTTTAAAAAACACAGAATGCCATTTATAGTTTACTGTTAAATATAGTAAGTAATTGAAAAAATCACACTATATATAATGCCATTCTAAGCTGTAACAGTCTGCATATGCATAGAGAAATGCCCACAGGACTTACATTGCACTATTAATGGGGCCTATCTTAAGGTATCGGACTCCCCTGGTGGCTCAGTGGTAAAGTATCCACCTGCCAGTGCAGGAGATGTGGGTTTAATTCCCAGGTCGGAAACATCCCCCTGAGAAGAAAAGAGCAACCCACTCCAGTCTTCTTCCCGGAAAATCCCACGGACAGAGGAGACTGGTGGCTACAGTTCATGAGGTCACAAAGAGTCAGAAAGGGCTTAGTGACTAAACAACAACAAAGCTTAAGGTTTTAGGAATGCACACAACTACATTTTTCTTTTTTTTTTTAGTTTATGGTTGGTAAAGTTTTTAATCAAATAATATCATTCTTGGAATAATATATTTAACAATAAAAAGATGTAAAATAAAATGATTGTACGGTCACATATTTGTCACCCACAGTGAGAGTCATCAGATTACGCTCTGAGCAACTGGATCAGGAGGGTCCCCTTCCCTGGGGTCTTGTACCTTTCAGGATGGAACTCCTCAGGCTCTGGCCAGAGCTGTGGGTCTCTGTGAAGCACGGAGATTGGCACCGTCACCGCTGTCCCTTTGGGAATGGACATCCCGTGGATTTCCACATCCTTCTTACAGAGCCTATCAAGTCTAACAGCAATTGGAAACATTCTGAGAGTCTCATTCACCACCATGTCAAGATACTCCATCTGTGCCAGGACGTCGTAGGTCGGAGGCGCCTGGGAAGAGAAAAACAGATTTTGATAAATTAAGAATTTGGATCACCCTTCAATGCCATCTATACAGTCCTATTGAAATGTTAGGAGCTCCAGAGAGTAATTTAAATTGGTAAATGACCTTAGTATTTATAGACATTATTATCATGTCCTTTGACCTCTCAATGCCCATTGACTGTACAGTAGTTATGACAATAGAAGAAAATTGGGACAATCGTCTACACAGTGTGAAACATCACAGTTTATCAGAGACTGTATTTTCTCTCTCATGAGAACAAATATGACTAGTACCCTTACTCTTAAGTGAAAAAGGCCAAGGCACCATTTCTTTTTAAAATGAGGCCATATATCTGTACAGAGGAAAGAACGTGTAACAGAGCAAATACTCTATTCAACATGAAGATTCTTAGATGAATACTGTTGACTGCTCACTCTCTTCATTATACATCTACAGTCCAGAAACAATATATGAGACCTCTATAAATAACTTGTGGAGGAATGAGTTCCGTTCTAAACCAAATCCACAAATGAATGAGAACACAATTTCAGATGCAAGAAAGTTACAAGAGGATCAGAACCCCACCCTGTGCTGCTAGAAGAGTCTCCTATTGTCCTTGTGGGTGTGACCCTAAGGTCTGGAGGTCTAAACAAGCCACTCCAGCCCTAGGGGTCAGCTCTCCACACACCACAAAGAACTCCAGTTTTGGCTGAGATTTGAGACCACTGAGGGTCAAGTGGGATATTTAAGGAGCAACATTGTAGAGGGTAAGAGTGGCTCAGGAGCCAACACGCTGGGTCACAGCTTGACTAGATCACTACCAGGCACACAACTAGTGTCTGGAAGTATGTCATCTCCCTGTAGCTCAGGTTTCTCAGATGCTATATGGAGACAGTTGCAGCTGACATTCCATAGGGTTGTGTGGCAGAGACACTCACTGCTCACCCAGCATCCAAGTCGGCCCCATTTTCCCCATCCCACTTAAAGTTAAAGCCAAATCAGCCAACAGGCTGTGAGGTGAGGTCAGTTCAGAGACAAATTATTTGAACCCTGGAAAGCAACTCTCAAGTTCCTTATTCCACAGATGACAAGAAGGTCTCATGTTCCACATAAGGCAGCTACAAGATGGTGGAAGCTCTAAGTCGGTTTTCCTGAGTGACGCTGTGAAGCAGAGCTGTCCACTCCATCCTCCACTAACAATCCATGTTCAATCTGTAGACATGGATTGAAGTAAACCTTTGCTAAGAAAGCCCCTGAGATTCCAGGGCTTGTCCGTTACTGAGGAATAACCTATCTCTCTTGACTAATAATTTCTCAAAAATTAAACATATTCATAAATAGAAAGTATTTAGAGCAGACATATATAGTAAGAAGTACATATTAGCCAGTAGTAGTGTTATTGTAAGTATTCTTATAAAAAGGAGAGAATGCAGTGCCTTAGCTGTTAGTGACCATTCAATCTTCTTGTAATCAAGAAATCCCAATATGGGGTTTACCAGAGAATAAATATCATCTCTAATTTATGCAGGCCCTACAAAGTATTCAAAGGACCTAGGATCTGAAAGGTCATCAGACTTGTCCAAAACCAGTCAGGTCTCACACGCCTGTCCTCTGTTTCCTACCATATATCCTTTCTTGTACACCAGGCTTCACCTAGTCTAAAGTTTACACAGGGCAGCAGACTGAATTAATGGTCCCAATTCTCCACAATTTCCTCTGTCCATTCCCTTCACCATTCACTCTGCGATGCCCTCCCATTCTGACTTAGGTTGGTCAGGTGGCTCACTTTGAACCAGTGGAATATTCACTAAGTGTAATGCTAACAGAGTTTTGAAAGTCACCTATGGGATTAGGCCTCTTGCTCATGACATCTACCATTGCCCTGAGAAGCAGACATGTGGAGACTGAGACACATGAGGAGCATGTGTGGAGTTGAGTCAGTCCAACCACTTAGCTAAGGGCAGCTGAGATCAGCCAACACACAGCAAGTCCAGACAATATCAACAGATAACTGTGCAAACACCATAAACTTGGGCAAACTCTGGGAGACAGTGAGGGACAGGGAGGCCTGCGTGCTGCAGTCCATGGAGTCACAAAGAGTCCAAAACGACTTAGCAACTGAACACCAGCAAATGCAGACACCAGAGTAATAAGTGATGCCGCTGTAGTTCAGTGAGTTTTCGCTGGGACTATTCTGATCACTGACACCGTGTGAGTGCATGGAGCACTCTGTTTCTCCCTCGTCTTGCATGCTGTACACCCTTCCTAAGGGTGCAGTGCTCAGTAGCTTATCTTTTCCAACTCCTGCGACCCCATGGACTGTGTGGCCCGCCAGGCTCCTCTGTCCATGATTGCCCAAGCAAGAATACTGCAGTGGGTTGCCATTTCTACTCCAGGGGATCTCCCCAACCCAGGGATTGAACCTGCATCTCCTGCATTGGCAGGAGGACTGGATTCTTTTCCACTGCTCCACCTGGGAATGGAGGTAAATGATTTGATGCTTATGCTTTGGGCAAAAACCGCCGAAGAAGTAAAGAGAAGACAGTCATGCTAAGGCCTCACCTGCCCTCTCTCTCTCCGGGCATCATCACTCACCTTATTGGGGAAAGTCGCGTCAATTTCCTCCTGCAACTTCTGCTGGACATCGGGGTAAGTGGCCAAAATGTATAAAAGGAAGGACAGAGTATTGCTAGTGGTCTCATAGCCAGCAAAAATAAAAATAATACTTTGGGCCATGAGTTCTTGGTCAGAGAGAGCTAAAAAGAAAGTCAAGACATTTTAGGTAAAGCACAGCAATGTAAAAATCACAGTTTAGATGATGAGACATTTCAGTGAAACTCCCAAACCCCTAGGGGAAATCATGTAAAAGTAATTCAGACTCAAACTGACAGCGATTTCCATTCTGCGTCTGCCTCACAGAGCCAAGAAAAAGCCAAGAACTGTCTTAATTGAGTTTTCCCAACTCTACTATTCTTGGCCCTCTGTTCCTGGCAATACTACAGCCCCACCAACACAGCTGGGTAACTGCAAGAGATGGCACTTTTGTCTAAAGTCTACAGTGTTATCAGCATGTCCCTTAGGGAACTGTAAAAGAACTTTAGCTCCAAGTAAAATGGAGTAGTATTCCCTTCTATAATATTTTAAATTATTCCACTTAAGGTACAGTTTTATGTTGGTTTTTTTTGAGAGATATACAATACCAAGGCTTATATGATAGGGGAAATTAAATTATATTTTATCAAAACTTGTTTGTAGGAACATAAGAGTACAATATTGGGCTACCGTTAAACTTTTGCTTCTCAAACAGTGGTCCCTGGAGCAGCAGCATGAGCAGGATCTGGAAGCCTAATACAAATTCAGAGTCTCAAATCCCAAAAAACTAGAACTATGGAAACAACACACGAACTTTCATGAGATGTGGAGATATATGTGCACAATGTGGCCTGAGAAGCATGGATTATGTCTTTGAGAGGCATCAGGTAATACAAGACCTGGGGCACATGTCTTGAAGGGGATGTTTGAGATATCTACAGAAGCTACAGAAATCAACAGAAAATTTGAAGAGCTGTGATGATCCTAGTCTAATCATTTCATTAAAATATGAGAATAACGAATGTGTGCATGTAAGAACATAGGCCAGTGTTAAATATAGAAAAATTAGATCCAGGGAATAGAACTAGCAATGCTGATTCAACTCTGGCCCGAAGGTCATCCTCTCAGTACAGACCCCCTCCTCTGCTCTTCTTTATGCTTACCAAACAGCCCTGTGATTATACACTGGTCTCCAGTTTTGTTTTCTCTGGAGAGACCAAGCATGCCCAGGCTCTCAGCTATTTGATGGGACTGAAGTAAGATCTTTGTTACTTATAGCACTCAACTCAATGTAGTACCTACCCCAAACAAGCGATTAGCAATAAAAGTAATATAAAATGAGGGCAATAAAGATGTACAAAGTTTTAATTGCCCAGTGATATTTGTGATGCTATTGTCAATAAATTCAACCATCAAATTATTTCTCCTGTTAGCATAAACTGCATAATACTCAAAGTTTAAAGTTGTGCTAATATATGATTCTTCAAATTTTAATTGATTAAAATCAAATACAATTGAGTATTCAGGTTTCAGTGGCACTAGTCACATGTCAAGTCCTCAACACACACTTATGCCTCAGTCAGTTCAGTTCAGCTGCTCAGTCATGTTCGACTCTTTGCAACCCCATGAATCGCAGCATGCCAGGTCTCCCTGTTCATCAGCAACTCCCGGAGTTTACCCAAACTCATGTCCATCGAGTTGGTGATACCATTCAGCCATCTCATCCTCTGTCGTCCCCTTCTCTTCCTGCCCTCCATCCTTCCCAGCATTAGGGTCTTTTCCAATGAGTCAATCCTTTGCATGAGGTGGCCAAACTATTGAAGTTTCAGCTTCAACATCAGTCCTTCCAATGAACACCCAGGAATGATCTCCCCTAGGATGGACTGGTTGGATCCCCTTGCAGTTCAAGGGACTCTCAAGAGAATTCTTCAGCACTCAGCTTTCTTCACTGTCCAACTCTCACATCCATACATGACTACTGGAAAAACCATAGCCTTGACTAGATGGACCTTTGTTGGCAAAGTAATGTCTCTGCTTTTTAATATGCTATCTAGGTTGGTCATAACTTTCCTTCCAAGGAGTGTCTTTTAATTTCATGGCTGCAATCACCATCTGCAGTGATTTGGAGCCCCAAAAAATGAAGTCTGACACTGTTTCCACTGTTTCCCCATGTATTTGCCATGATCTACTAATTACTATATTGAACAGAGAAGATACAGAATATTTCCTTCATCACAGAAAGTTGTATTGAATCATGTACTTAGAAAAATATTAGATGATAATAATAGACAGATAGATATAAGTAGGTATATAAATAGGTATAGACATATTGAGAATGGGATGCAGTCATTTATCCCTGCTTCCAAGAACCAATTTTACAAAATTCATAATTTTGTGAGATGATTATCAATCCATTGGTAGTTTCAGATTAATCATATATGAGTATTCATGTCATAGAATTAAAACACACCAGGGTCTTTTTGTTTGAGAGAGAGCATGTTTATATCAGTGATTTGTGGTAGATGCAGAGATTTTTTTTTATTTTTACATAAGTGTAAAAATATTTGATGTTCTGACAGTTGTCTAGTGAGAGGATCTAGAAGCAAAGAAACCCTAGAAGCAATGAGCATTCCTAGAAACCAAATTTGGGGTTCTAAATACCGTTTCTCACTAAATGGTACCAGAACTTCTTAGAGAAATGGCTTTATTCCAGGGGAAAAAGAAGAGGAAGCTGGAATGCCTTGCATTAGGAAGTGAGGAAGTTCTTGGAAAATGATAAATGAAAAGGATACTCTGAACACTACAGTGGTGGACACACACCATTATACATTTATCAAAACCCATAGAATGTACAATATCAAGATTGAACCCAGGGGTGATAATAATGTATCAGTGTAGGTTCATTGATTATAACAAGTGTATCACTCCAGTACGGACTTCAGATATTGAGGAAGGCTATATGTAGATGGGGGCAGAATGTATTTTGGGAAACTCTCTATTCTTCACTCAATTATGCTTTTTTAATTTCTGCTAAAAAATAGCATATTGAAAAAAATGTCTAAGGAGAAAAAAGTAAAATATATAGACGCCCACTTGAAAGGGCTCCAGTGGACAAACCTGACAATTTGAAAATTAAATTGAAGAGTGATGTGAGAGAGTAAGTTAGCTGTACATGAGATATACTGATATAAATAAACGATTGGGGGAGAATGGAGAGCTCGCCCTATGAAAGAACATCTGCTCATAAACACAGAAGAATGAGGGACATCGAAAGGCATCATATTGTAATCATCATAGTAATAGTGGTTTCAGTCAAAAACCATCCATGAATGATAAAAACAGTGGGTGACAATTTGAAGAAGGAAAGAATATTTACAGTCTCAGAGGCTTCTCCCAGAAATTATGTGTTAGTAACAAAGGGGAAAAAATACACTTTACAGTAGAGTAAGCTGGTGAACACAAGTTTAAAAGTGTTCCAGCTTGAGGTCACCAACACTGGGGCAATGTGCCCCCTGATGAATGAAGGGATGAAGCCCTGATACAAATTTCCAGGCAGAGGTTCTGACTTGGTGGGTCTGGAGGAGCCTGAGAACTGACATTGGAACCAAGCTCCCCAGAGGTTCAGCTGTAAGTAATCCACATCATAACTGACTTCTGGCCATGCCATCCTTGCTATACTTGCCCTCTGAGCTCTGAACAAAGTTGTGCCTGCAAACTTCTAGGAAGTACCACAGTCTACTATTTCTTTCCGCACAAGTGTCTTTCTTCAATTTGGCAGAAATTCCCATTTGTCTAGAAAACTTCCTGCACATTTTCAGAACTTCCCCCTACCTCTGTGTCTCCCCACTGTGGCCCCTCTGAAGCTCTCTTTGGTTACCTTTATGGTTTTCTGTTTCTTTGGAATTCTGAGAGTTAATCATCAACTGAAGAAGGTCCACACGTGGCTGTAAGCAGAAAGAAATTTCTATGTGAGAAAGTTACTTATGAAGTCATAGATAAATCAGGAGTGCATATTTAACCTCTTTCGTGAGATGATGGTCCCTTAAAGAGCAGAAGTCTGACTGGTATTCCAAGTCCTCAGTGAACTAACATTTACCTACAGATCTTAGAGAACATGATGTTTCCCATAGAGAAACCCAGCCATCACGTCAACTGCTTTTTGGTCCTCACTCTCTCTGATCTTTGATTTCTCTGGCTTTTGAAACAGCTTCTTTGCCAAAGAGTTGCCTGCTGTCTCAGGAGAAAATCCATGACTTCGATCCTTTTTTTCCTTCCAATTTTAATTCCTAATGAATTACCACACAAATTAATCCCCTCACATTTGCAAAGTACTTTGGCAGCTTGTATGGAAGCATCTTCAAGGCCTTGCCCCTTTCAGAACTCTATACAGTCTTCAGTGAAATCCTGGGTACAAAACCCTCATTTCCCCTGACTTGCAGACATGCTTGTGCTGGTCTCCAGGCTTCATGGAGGCAAAAGTGGGTTAACCAGCTTGCAGCCTCATGGCCCAGAGAAGACCCCTGCCCATGCCAGACTAGGAGAGGGCTCCAATTTAACACAGAATTCACTCCACCAGCTGCCTGATAGGGCTTTCCATTACACAATCCATTAATATAGGAGTCTTGGAATCAAAGTGATTCTTTACCAGTATAACATCTGGGGCATCTATAATATGAGTAAAATCATTTTTAAACAGTAATTCTTATCCTTTAACAGTTTATTGAATGGAGGTGGTAAAGCTTTCATTTCAACAACACTTATGCAACGACATTCTAATGTGCATGCCTACTATTAAATTTGACTGTCACTCTCTGGCCCATTTTCTCATTTCTTCCCTGATTTCCACCTTTGTCTTCCCTCCACAATGGTATATTAATAACCCCCAGTTCTAAAATCTATACTTCTCTACATATCCTTTAAAAAATGCAGAGAAGTTCACAAATCATATGTGTACAGGTTAACAAATTTTCAAAAAGTGAATACCCTCATGTAACCACCACCAGATTTTACCTTTTGATTATCTTTGAGGCGACTTTCTTTTATCCTTTTTATGGATTTTGTCAAAAAACTCACAGCGTTTTTTGGAAACATGGTGATATTTAATACCTCAAAGACTGGGGCAAGGAATGGAAAGAGTACTATAGAGAAGAGATAACAAAAAAGCACAGTGAAAATTCAAAATTTACACAGCAAGTATAATTTGCTCTATCAATCAGAGAAAGATACCAGGGTTCTCCACCAGAATCACTCCCTGTATGACCTTTGCTGAGACTTCCAAGCCAATGACTGAGCAAGGCCAAGTCCACTTATGGGAACATCACTATAGTAGTGAAATCAGTGGTCCTTTCAGCCTTTTGGAATGATCAAAAAAACAGGATTATAGTCCTTAACTTCATAGTTTTTTATCTATTGGGTTAGAATTTCTTTGGATAAGTCACACTATAGAGTGCTACTCTAATTAACCATTTTATGCAAAAAACCATTTGAGATAGAAATAAAACAGTATATATCTTTTAACCACAATGGAATTAAATTAAAAATCAATAACCAAAATTGGGAAACTCACAAATACATGGAAGTTAAACAATACATTCCTAAATAAAAAATGAGCTGTATACTATATCAAAAATACAACCAGGAATTACTTTGAAATAAAAAAAAATGAAACTATTACTTACCAAAATGAATGGGATGTAGAAAAAACAGTGCTTATGGAAAAGTTTAAGGCTATAAATATCTACTTTTAAAAAGAACAAAGATCTCAAGTCATGAAGCTAACCTTCCATTAAAATAAATTAATATACTGGAAAAAATCATTAAACAGAAACTACTCAAAAAGAAAGAGACAATGTGAATAGACCTATAAGAAATGCAGTTTGATTTGACAAGAAACTACCCACAACTTGACAATGAAAAGCTCAGGTTCAGACGGTTTCAATGCGGAACACTACTCAAATAATTAAATAATTAATGCTGATTTTTCACTAATTCATTAAACAAATAGAAGATGACAGAACACTCTGAAAGTCATTCTTCAGGATCAGTATTAACCTGGTGTGAGAAACAGTAAGATAGTAGAGGAAAAGAAAACTATAGACCAATGTATTTTATGACCATGGATATACAAACCCTCAACAAAATACTAGCACACTGAATCTACTAACATATAAAAAGATGCATACATCATATGTAAGTGCACTTTATCCCAGGAATGCAAGGTTGTATAATATGCCATTTCAACAGAGTAATAAACAAGGACCACACAATTATCTAATAGATGCATAAGAAGCATGTAACAAAAATCCAATACATGCTTGTGATAAAAAAAAAAAACTCTCAGCAAACAGGAACGAAGGGATTTTCATCAACCTGATAAAAGGAATCTATGAAAAACCCATTTTTAACAACTTACATAAGCCCACAGTTCACACTGATACCTGACAGTGAGAGACTGGATGATCCTCGCGAAGACTGAGACAAGGCAGCCTTTCTCACCACTTCTACCCAAACTCTGCCTGACATTCTAACCAGAAGAATTAGTCAATAAAGTTAAATAAAATATATCCATATAGGAAATGAAGACTAAAACTCTATCATCAGATAACATGATATTTTATACAGGGAATCCTAAGAAAACCACTAAAAACCTATTAGAAAAAATAAATAAGTTCAGCAGGGTTTCAAGATACAAGATCAAGGCAAAAACCCCTCTAATATTGTAAAGTAATTAGCCTGCAATTAAAATAAAAAGAAAAAAAAGATACAAGATCAAAATACAAAACCAACTGTATTTCTATATTTCAACACATAATATAAAATGACATTAAGAAAATAACTCCACTTATGATAACATCAAAAAGAATAGAATAAGTAGGAATAACATAAAAACATGTAAAATTTACACTCTGAAAACCACAAAACCTTGTTGAACTAAATTAAAGAAGATGTAAGTAAATGAAAAGCATGCCATGATCATGAGTCAGAACATTTACATTGTCAAGATGGCACGTTGACACATATAAGATATTCCCTATCAGAACTCTAGCTGAACTCTTTGAAGAAACTGACTAACTTAGCTTAAATCCATATGAAATTGGAAGGGGCTCAGAGAAGACAAAACATTCCTGAAAAAAATAATAAAAGTTATAAGACTCACATTTCCTGATTTTAAGACTTGCCATAAAGCTACATTAATCAAGGCAATGTGACATTGGCCTAAGGATGGATATATAGATTCACAGAATAAAGTTTTGAGTCCAGAAGTAAACCCACTTGTCTATAGCCAACGGAACAATGAAAATGCTTCCAAGACTACTCAATGGAGACAAAAGAGGCTTTTCAGTAAGTGCTGCTGAGACAACTGGATACCTCTAAGCAAATTACACCAGGACTAATGATTTAAGTAATAACTGAAATTTTTACCTTTTGACCACCATCATCCAATTCTATCTCCCAAACTCTGTCTCTGGTAGCCAAAAATCTGACATTGTTTTCTATGAGTTTGGATTTCTTCCTTTGATTCAACAAATAAGTATTGGTCTTTCTGTCTGACTTATCTTACTTAGCATAATACCCTCCTTTGAGGTCCAGCCACATTGCTGCAAATGGAAGAATTTCCCTCCTTTTCATGGCTGAATAGTATTCTGTTGTGTTTGTGTGTGTGTGTGTGTGTGTATGCACCACTTTTTTCCTCTCCATTTATCCATCTACGGACACTTAGGTTATAAAAACCATTGAATTGTGTATTTTAAATGGGTGAATTATATCTTAATAAACATGAAAAAGAAGGAAGGAAGGGAGGGAAGGAGGAAGGGAGGAAGAAATAACAAGAGGGAAGGAGGGACAGAAGGAGGAATACAGAAAAAGAAATGTAGTAGGACACTTACCTACTGAGAGAAGAAGTGGATCAAGGATATTAAATCTTAAGAGCTTCTTGGCATTCTCCACAAAGGGATCTTGTGGGTTGCCAAGGGAATCAATATTCACTCCAAATGATGTGCTAGTAATCACATCCATGCTGTAGGCCCCAAGAACACTGAGTAGAGAAAGACAGACACAGACAGTTAAATTGGGACCAGCTGACTATCCATATCCAACACAGTCAACAAGAAAATCATATCAAATCAGATGCCCAGGCAAGACAGGTCAAGAGCCACACTCTCTCAGAACCACCTGCTGGATCGTGGAAGACTGTC
>ML662479.1:41669-176094 GCA_007570785.1 Antilocapra americana
TATAAAGGGAGAGAAAAGAGCAGCCCAATGGCCAAGAGGACCCCAACGTCCTTAGCTACCAATGATGTGGCACATACAACAACAGGACTTCAAAAAGATCACATGAGGGCATGTTATCTCTGGGGTACGTGGGGTGTCAGTGGGTCAGAGTAGATGCGTTCCCACTTGTGGACACATAGGGCATTTGGGGGCTTCCCAGGTGGCACTAGTGGTAGAAGAAAAGAAACCCACTTGCTAATGCAGGAGACCTAAGATACACAGGTTAGATCCCTGGGATGGGAAGAGGAGGATCCAGGGGATGCAACCAACGGCAACCAACCAATGGCAACCAACCAATGGCAACCAACTCCAGTATTCTTGCCTGGAGAATTCCAAGGCAGAGGAGCCTAGAGGGCCACAGTCCACAGGGTCACAAAGACTTGGACACTACTGTAGCGACTTAGCACACACAGCACAGGGAATTTTTATTGGGTAACAAGGAGCTGATACAGAGGAGGCCTAGAGTAGCAGTTGGTATCACCGGCTGGTAGGCCTGCCCTTGCACACTTAAGTCGCTTCAGTCATATCTGACTCTGTGACCCATGGGCTGTAGTCTACCAGGCTCCTCTGTCCATGGTATTCTCCAGGCAAGGATACTGGAATGGATTGCCATGCCTTCCTCCAGGGGATCGTCCCAACCCAGAGATTGAATCAGCGTCTCTTATGTCTCCTGCAGTGGCAAACAAGTTCTTTAACACTAGGGCCACCTGGGAAGCTCAGCGGTAGGCCTCCCTCTTCCCCTGCTGAATTCCTGATGGGAGCAGTACGAGGGCTGAGCATCAAGAATTTATGCTGGCTCATTATGAGTACTTTGAACCACGTCCTGCGTCTGCCAGGCCTGAATAACCATGGATTACATGAAAAACAAAACCTTAAAGGTTCTTAAAACTTAACAGAAACACAAGACATGTAAGCTGTGTTTGTGCCCTTCCTTCTCCCTTCATCCTTTCTCACTTTCACTCCTTCTGGAGAAAGTGATACTCATCTCTTGGTAACTCTTTCCTCACTCTGACCTGAGAGTTCTCAGGGCTATTCCATACTGGCCTGAGTGAGTGCAAGTCTCATTAGTAAAAATACAGCAAGTCCAAACCAAGTCCTATACACTTTTTTACTTCCTTGGGAGCTTCTCATGGAGCATGCTATTTCTACCATCAGTTTGTCACCTTTGGGTTCAGACTTCTTCCAGGAGGCCCCTGTGAAAATGCACATTCCAATGAGAATTGTATTGTCTGAACACATTTATCTGTCCATTGCTTCAGTTTAAGTGAGTTAATTCAGGTGCTGGTATTGTGCTGGACTGTGGGCTAGAAGCCATACAGTCCCCTCCCTTGGGAGCAGCCTCCCAGTGGAAGGAGTGAGGCAGAGAACCAAACTCAGTACGGGGCATACCTCTGGAATCCTTGGGGAAATGGAGCCCTAGAGAGAGGCAGCAAGGGAGAGAAATGGGTGGAAGCCTGAGAACCAACAAAGGACAGACCTGGGAAGCTGGAAGATGATTCTCAGGGAAAGTCAGAAAGTCCAAGGAATTTAGATACATTTCTGTCCCCTTCTAGTGCCTTTTCTGGATCCCTTTTGGGGTTCCCTGATGCCCAACCGTAAACAATCTGCCTGCAATGCAGGAGACCCAGGTTCAATCCCTAGGTCAGGATGATCCCCTGGAAGAGGGAATGGCTACCCACTGCAGTATTCCTGCCTGGAGAATCCCATGGCCAGAGGAGCTTGACGGTCCATGGTGCAGAGTGGGGCATGACTGAGTGACTAAACACACACAAACACTGGGTATCTTTAAGGAGGGTCATGCTACAATCCCCCATACACAGCTAGAGAAACTGAGGCTTAGTGAATGCATGTGGCTTCCCAACAGCTATTGATCAAAATATGTTATAAATAATGTGAAGGAAGATGGTATGACCTTATGGATCAGCTCTTTTCAAGCAAGGATCACCTATAAAGATAGAAAACAGATGTCAGAAGATAATGATGCCAAGTGGACAAGACCCAGGCCTTCCATCAGCTTCACCAAGAACAACTTTGTAAACGGAGGCTAAGCATTCCTTCTAAGAATGTAGCCAAGGGCCACAGAGGGTCTCTGAGACATAGAGTGACCTATGGAAGGGAGCATTGGAGAATGCAACAAGTGGAAAACAGGAATCAGCTGAATCTGACCAGACATGAGATTTCGGAAGAAATGAAAGAATGATTAGAACGTGTTGTTGGGAGGAAGTCATCATGAGAGTGCAGACCCCAAGGTCCCACTCCAATCTGTAATCCACTTCCTGTCACATATGGAGGTGGTACTATACATTCTCAGGGTCCAGGTAATAGGGTTCCATGAGCTAAATTTCAAAACTTCCAAGGTTGCAGATCTAGAAGACCAAGATAGAAAGCAGGGGTGGGGACTGAGATCAGCAGCCAGACAGACTGTGTTGCAACACCAATTAAGCCACACCAATGACAACACACAACTGTTATTTCCCTACAGCACTACTTTGATGGCATAATCCTTGTTGAATATTAAACAACAAACTCAGTGTGGCACATGAACCTTATAAAGTTGACTATAATCAGACCATTTCAGAAAAATTGAGAATATGAACTCAGCCTACCCCAGGAACACACCATTATGGGACAACTCTGGTGCCTGACATTAAAAGTCAAGACTTCTTTGACAATTTCAATTCTCTCAGAATATATACATTGAAAGACAATCTAAAAGTTTGTTACCAGAAAGTATATTCACCAAAAAAAAAAACCCATCTGTATATTGACTAAAATGTAATAGGCTCATACTCATTAATTTATTTGGGGGACTTTAATCAACAATTTAGGGCTTATGAAGTTACTTTAGCAGTACCAGAAGCCAGAAGTTTCAAATACCTCTCAAAAAGGAGGCCCTTAGTCTCGCACAGTATTAGTTGCTCAGTCATGTCTGACTCTTTGCAACCCCATGGACTGTAGCCCTGCCAGGCTCCTCTGTCCATGGGACTCTCCAGGCAAGAATACTGGAGTGGATCGCCATTTCCTCCTCCAGGGGATCTTCCCAACCCAGGGATCAAACCCAGGTCTCCCACATTGCAGGCAGATGCTTTACCTTCTGAGATACCAGGGAAGCCTGGTGGGTAGATCACAAGTCCCTCAAAAGTCTATGATCCGACGGATTAGGTTAGTAATTCTAATTCCCCAAGAAGTTATGGAATGGTCAAAGAGACCAGGAGAAGCTGACCAAGGAAGGAAAGTTTGGTCCACACACTTCGCCCATAGGCTTTCAATCACTCACACACACAGGCAGACTGTAGAGTTAGTAAAATAAAGCAGAAAACATGTATACTGAGAAAGCAGAGAGGCTAGAGTTCTGAGTCTCTGATAGGTTAGTAGAAATGGAATCAGCTTTTTTTTCCCTATACAGTAATGCAAAACCATACAAAAATTAAGTTCTATGAAGGTAAATATACAAATATAAAAACCTGAGTTGCTGTAACCAATTTCTAACTTCACTTTTTACTCTACTATAGAATTTAAAAGACAAATGCATAACTATACCTCTATATTAATATATTTCATAAAAAACTATACCTCTATATTAATAGGTACATAATACATAAAGATGTAACTTATGACAACAATAACACAAAGTGGGAGAGTGTAGAGATGTAAAGAAGTAGAGTTTCTATGCAAATAAAATTAAGTTTAAAATAGGTCATTATAACTTTAGGATGCTTTATGTAATCCCCATGGTAACCATAAAGAAAGTATCTACATTATACACACAATAGGAAATGAAAAGGAAATCAAAACATGTTATTACAAAAAAAATCAATGAAACACAAAGGCAGGCAGTAAGGGAAGAAATGAGGACCAAAACAGATATAAGACATACAGCAAACAACAAAATGGTAATAACAAATCCTTCCCTATTAGTAATTACTTTATACATGAATATAAACGGATTTTTAAAAAGCAGAGACATTACTTTGCCAACAAAGGTCTGTCTATTCAAGGCTGTGGTTTTTCCAGTAGTCATGTATGGATGTGAGAGTTGGACAGTGAAGAAAGCTGAGCGCCAAAGAATTGATGCTTTTGAACTGTGGTGCTGGAGAAGACTCTTGAGAGTCCCTTGGACTACAAGGAGATCCAACAAGTCCATCCTAAAGGAGATCAGTCCTGGGTGTTCATTGGAAGGACTGATGTTGAAGTTGAAACTCCAATACTTTGGCCACCTCATGCAAAGAGTTGACTCACTGGAAAAGACCCTGATGATGGGAAGGATTGGGGGAAGGAGGAGAAGGGGATGACAGAGGATGAGATAGCATCACCAACTAGATGAACATGGGTTTGGGTGGACTCCGGGAGTTGGTGATGGACAGGGAGGCCTGGCGTGCTGCGATTCATGGGGTCGCAAAGAGTCAGACACGACTGAGCGACTGAACTGAACTGAACCCAATCGAAAGACAAATATTGTCAGAATGGGTAACACAAATATAATCCAGTGGTATTGCATCTATAAGAGATTTGTTTTAGATCTGATGACACACATGGGCTGAAAAGTGAAAGGTTAAAAAAAGATATTCAATGTAAATTATAAACAAAAGAGAGTAGGGATGGGAACTTATATCCTGGAAACATACAACCTACTGAAAGTACAAGTAGTACAACATACAATAAGACTGAATCATGAAGAAGTTGAAAATCTGAACATATCTATAACTAGTAAAGAGATTGAATTGGTAATCAAAAATCTCTCAGAAATGATAACTGCAGAGCCAGATGCCTTCACTGGTGAACATTTAAAGATTAATGGCAATCTTCTTCAAACTTGTCTAAAAAATCAAAGAAGAAAGAAGACTTTTGAATTCATTTTTATGATGCCAGCATTACCCTGATACCAAAACCAGGCAAAGATACTACAAAAAAAGAAAACTATAGACCAATGGATCTAATGAACAATGATGCAAAAATTCTCAACAAAACTCCTGCAGCTCCATTCTAGAAAAATAAACAACCCAATTAAAAAGTGGGCCAAAGAACTTAACAGACACTTCTCCAAAGAAGATATAAAAATGGCTAACAAACACATGAAAAGATGCTCAACATCACTCATTATCAGAGAAATGCAAATCAAAACCACAATGAGGTACCACTTTACACCAGTCAGAATGGCTGCCATCCAAAAGTCTACAAGCAATAAATGCTGGAGAGGATGTGGAGAAAAGGGAACCCTCTTACACTGTTGGTGGGAATGCAAACTAGTACAGCCACTATGGAAAACAGTGTGGAGGTTCCTTAAAAAGCTGCAAATAGACCTGCCATATGACCCAGCAATCCCACTGCTGGGCATATACACCGAGGAAACCAGAATTGAAAGAGCCACGTGTACCCCAATGTTCATCGCTGCATTGTTTACAATAGCCAAGACATGGAAACAACCTAGATGCCCATCAACTGATGAATGGATAAGAAAGCTGTGGTACATATACACAATGGAATATTACTCAGCATTAAAAAAAAATTCATTTGAAGCAATTCTACTCAGATGGACGAAACTGGAGCCCATTATCCAGAGTGAAGTAAGCCAGAAGCAAAAACAACAATACAGTATATTAACGCATATATATGGAATTTAGAAAGACAGTAACGAGAACCCAACATGGGAGACAACAAAAGGAACGCAGATGTATAGAACAGACTCGTAGACTTTGTGGATGAGGGTAAGGGTGGGATGATATGGGAGAAGGGCATTGAAGCATGTTAATTGTCATGTGTCTAATCAATCGCCAGCCCAGGATTGATGCTCGGGACTGGTGCAGCGAGATTTCCCGGGGGGGAGGGAGGAGGGAGGGGGGATCTGGAGGGGAAGCATGTGTAAACCCATGGTGATATTATGACAATGTATGGCAAAAACAATAAAAAAAATAAAATAAAATAAAATAAAAATTTAAAAAAAAATTCTCAACAAAATACTTACAAACAGAATTCAAAAAACATTATAAGAATCATATACCATGATCAAGGAGCATTTATTCCTGGAATGCAAGGCTAGTTCATCAATCAATGCAATAAACACTAACAATATAAAAAGGAAAAAAATGACTTGATCATCTCAACTGATGCAGAAGAGTTGTTTTTACAAAATTCAACATTCATTTATGATATAAAAAAAACTTAAAGTAGAAGTAGAAGGAAACTAACTCAACGTAATAAAGGTCACATATGAAAAGCCCACAGCTAACATTATATTTAATGGTCAAAAGCTAAATGCTGATCATAAAAATAGCTAGGTGATTTTCGACAAGAGTGCCAAGACCATTCAATGGGGAAATAACAGTCTTTTCAACAGACTGCACTGGGAAATGTGAATAGCCATATGGAAAAGAACGAAGTGGGACCCTTATTTTATACCACATACAAAAATTAACTAAAAATGCATTAAAGACACAAATGTAAGACCTAAAACTCTAAAACACTCAGAAGAAAAAATAGGGGTAAAACCTCAAACACTGGATTTTGGAATAATTTCTTGGATATGACACCAAAAGCACAAGAAATAAAAGAAAAAATAGATAACTTGATCATCAAAATTAAAAATGTCTATGCGTCAAAGGACACAATCATCAGAGAGAAAAAGCAACCTACGAAATGGGAGAAAGTATTTACATATCATATCTTTAAAGGGTTAATATCCAGAATACATAAAGAACTCCTACAACTTAACAATTTTTAAAAAGTCATTTTATTTAAAAATTGGCAAAGGATTTGGATAGGCATTTCTCCAAAGATATACAAATGGCCAACAAGCCATTTGTTTATTCAAATATGGAAAAAAATGCTCAACAGCACTAATCATTAAGGAAGTGTAAATCAAAACCATAATGAGATACTACCTCACATTCATTAGGATGGCTACTATTAAATACACACACACACAAACACACACAAGTATACCTCAGAAATACTGCATGTTCAGTATCAGATCACCAAAATAAATCAAATCACACAAATTTTTTTATTTCCCAGTGCACATAAAAGTGATTATCTATTAAGTATGCAATAGCATTATATTTATATATATAAATTTATATACACCTGAAACTAACACAACCCTTGCAAATCAACTATATTTCAATTTTAAAATATCATAGTTTTTAAAAAAATGACCGTTACATGAACATTGGAGTTCTGATCTGACTGAATAAACAAGATAATTTCCCTGGGTTGAAGGTAAAAAATAAGAAAATATTAAGATATCCCCTGTAGACAAAAGTTACAAACTAAACCACTTAAAGCAATAACTTTCCAGTAGAAAAGCCCTAAGGAGACGATGTGGAGCCCAGGAGAACTGGGCCCAGCCAGACCCAAAGTAATTACTGCACATTTGTCTTTAACAATGCCCCCTGGGTACTGCTCTCTGGAGGCCAAGAGTAGCTTGGGAGATAATCTGAGTGTGAGGCCCACACACCCCTTTGGAGCCCAAGAATCAGGGAATGAAGCCTCCTTGCTCACTGTGCCATCCAGGCACAGATGTACTCCTCACCCTGCTTTCCATGGGGCTCAGGGTTGTGTCTCTGGCTTTGGGTTGCTTCTGAGCTGTCTGTCCCTCCTTGAGGAAGAGGAGCAAGTCAGGAAGAGGCACATTCCTCAGGTTGGGTTGGCAGATATCAGAACAACTGGACAGGTCAGTACCAATGTGGGTACAAGAGGAGACACTCCTCTCTCAATGCTCCAAACTGTATAAGCCCAAAGACATCACCTCCACTTCTCAAAGATGAGCAGGACAGCCTGTAGGATGTCTTGGAAACCATCTAGCAATCCAACCTCATCACTTTACAGAGAAACAATCAGAGTACAGAATTTCTAAAACCACACAGGACTCAATTCCTAGACAGCCGCACTCAGCCCGAGCCCTGATTCCCGGCTGTGGAGGCCTGTCTTTTGATTCCATCTGTTTCTAATGCTTATCCTTGACAGAGACATCTGAAAACATTTACTGGCGTTAAGACAGGCTCAGGAGCAGAGCAGGTATCTGCCCACAATGACCTATTTCACATCACATTGAATGTAAGCAATTTAGCAAGGAAGAAACTAGTAGAAATTAAACCTCGAACCATTCCTATAACCTTCTAAATTAACATCTTGTTTTTGCTGGCAGATGTACAAATATTCTGACATAGATGTTATCTGTATGTACATGCTACCTTATGTTCTGCTTTCAAAGTCTGTATCACAGACAAATAATATCCAGAAATGAACACATGCTTTCACTTTTAACATCTGTATAATATTCCACTGCATTGATAAATCACAGCTGCAAAGCTATTCTCTTATTGAGCATTTGATTGTCTCAACCTTTTTTTTAATATAGGAATGTTTCAACAAATACTTGAACAAATTACCTTCTTTTTCCATAGGATTTGTTTCCTGCTATATAGTTCTAAATGTAAAATGCCTCCATTTACTACATTTACTTAGTTTCTGTAAACCTCTTTAAGTCAGATAATAGCACCAATCTATAGTCTGGGGTAGAAATTAAAAGGTAAAATTTAAGTAGTTAGTATAGTGCCTGCTCTATAGTACATATTTATTATTAATTTATTACTAATAATAACATATCTATATACTTACTTGGAAAGCATGATCACCTAAATATACCTAAACTTTTCCATTAAAATCTATTTGTATCATACATATATCTTTACTTTATACATTACAACTTTCTTTGAGCAAATATTTTATTTCTCAAGTTGAATTAAAAACCCCAAATATCAATTTTATCATTGGTGGGAATGAAATCATCTTTTCCATTGCTTTTTTTTGTGGTTTATTTTTAGCAATGACTTAAGACTTTAGTTATGAGATATTATGCAAAAAAGTTATGTTTTTATCTCTTTTTTTCTTCTAGGATAACCAATATCAGCATTTCTAGTGAAATATGACATAAGGAATGATAACAGAGAACATTCATATCTTGTTCTTTTGAAGGAAAAGGTTTAAGTCTTCCATAAACAAGATGTTGAATAGACAGTTTACATGTTAAGACAAACATTCCTAGTGTTTTCAGAGTTTTAATCTATAAAGCAATGATAAGTTTATCTGGATACTTTATCCAAGTCTAATTACACTGTTTTGATATTTGGTTCATGATGAATTAGGTTAATGGATTTCCTTGAGTTTAACAGTTAACTCAATGTGTCATTTTCTTAATTCGCAGGTGTTTTGTTTGGGGTATTTACATCTATATCTATGAACAAAATTGGTCTAAAATATTTCTTTCATTGTCATAGCTTAGCTTGAATTTAAAATACTTGCCTCTAAAAGTGAACTGAATAATAACAATAAAAGCAATAGCCAGGTTAACTGCTTACTATGTACAATGCACTATTCTCTACAAAGTATAGGTATTTTCTCATTTAATCCTCACAATAGCCTCTTTCAGCAAATATTTCAGATTACTAACATGCTACAATTGTCTCTATTTTTAAATTTTTTATTACTGAATTAATTATTGGTTCTTAGTAAGATTTTGCAGAGAAGGTGATGGCACCCTACTCCAGTGTTCTTGCCTGGAAAATCCCATGGACAGAGGAGCCTGGTGGGCTGCAGTCCAAGGGGTTGCTAAGAGTCAGACACGACTGAGTGACTTCACTTTCACTTCACTTTCATGCATTGGAGAAGGAAACGGCAACCCACTCTAGTGTTCTTGCCTGGAGAATCCCAGGGATGGCGGAGCCTGGTGGGCTGCCATCTATGGGATCACAGAGTCGGACACGACTAAAGCGACTTAGCAGAAGCAGCAGCAGCAGTTAAGACTCTGAAGACACTGGAATCAGATGCCCCCTTAGAAACTATTTAATAACTTTATGCTTCTTTCTCTATTAGCCTCATATACATGTTCCCTAATTCATTTTGCCTCTTTGGGGATATTTCAAACATATGTAGGTAGCCATCTATTGTTTACTTGACAAGATGTATTAGCCCACAGCTGAAAAGGACATGGCAAGGACTTTGAGTTTTAAATGAGATGAGGAGCCACTGGAGGACTTTGAGAAGAGGGGTAACATCTGACTTCTGCTTCTTAACATTTCCCCTGGATGTCGTGTAGAAACAGACTGCTGAGGATCGGATGAGGACAGAAACAGTGAGCCTGGTTAAGAGACTACTGAATAACCTGGATTGAAAAAAGGTTGTTTGAGCCACAAAGACAGCAGTGGTCACAGAGGAAAAGCGGTCCCGCCTGGTTACAGCTCAAAGGTAGAGATGACAATGTACTGGATGAGGATAGCAACTGATTACCTAGTGAGAGGAGTTAAGGATGGTACGAAGGTTTTGGCTTGAGCAGTTAGAAGAATAGGATGGGACTGGAATGCAAGAAGTTGAACCTAAGAAAGTCCAAGAGGAAAATCCCAAACTGGAGAGAAATCTGGCTGGTATGTAAAGCTTTGGGGCTAATGAGGCCACCTATAGCATGAGTGTAAACAGAGAAGAGGTGGGGCTTGAGCGGCTGAAGGGACATCCACACAGCTGGGGGTCAGAAAAGGAGGAGCAAGTGAGTAGCCAGTGAGAGAGAGGAGAGATGCCCAGACTGCTCCAAAGCCAAGTGAAAGATGTGCTTCCCAAAGGAGGAAGTGAACAACAGTGCCAGCTCCAGCTGGTTGGGTCTCAGGAGATGGAGCCTGAGCGCTAACTGCAGACGGAGCGATGGCGGCCCTGACAAGGGGCACTTTAGGGATTGGTGGAGAGGCCTGGGAAGGGGGAACTGGAGAATGAGTACTGATCACATTCTGAGAACTTCTGTGGAAAAGGAGGGATAGAGAAATGAGTTGACGGCTGGTGGGGAATGTGAGGTCAAGTGTGGATTTTTCAAACTGGGGGATGTCTGCAGGAACGGTCCAGAAGCTATGGGAGGGTGGGGGGAGTCTCTTCTGTTTTTAGACTTTTTGAGTTTTGGTATTCTTAAAATGAATTCCCTGGTGGCTCAGTGGTAAAGAACCCACCAGTGCAGGGGATATGGGTTCGGTCCCTGGGTGGGGAAGGTCCCCTGGAGAAGGAAATGGCAATCCACTCCAGTATTCTTGCCTGGAAAAATCTCATGGACTGAGGAGTCTAGTGGGCTATAGTCCACAGGGTCACAAAAGAGTCGGACACACTTAGCAACTAAACAACAAAAACAATTCTTAAAATAGGAGTACTTAGAAAGACTATGTTCACAACCAGTGGGAAATAGTAACAGGAAAATGTTCTTCTCCCATGTCTCTGGGGAAGTGGGAGGATGGGAAGGAAAAGACTCCTTGGTCTGAAAAGAATGTTAGTCAAGGACAGAGCACTGGTCTCTGCACCACAGCTCCCGTCCACACTCGGGCGTGTCTCGGCGTCTCTGCTGCAGCTACGTGAACAAGCCGTCTCTTCCCAGTACAACATCCTCTTTACCATGTCCCTGCTCTAGCCATCCTGCCCCACACTCCCTTCTCCTGTCCCCCGGCTGGTCACCGTGAGATATTCTGATCCATTGACAAGAACGCCCCAAGTTTAAGTTTACCCAGTAGCACTTCTTCTGTCTTTCTGAAAAAATCAAAGCACTGCTTTGAAATCACACTGGCCTGGAATCAAATCCTGATGTCTTTGGGGGAAACTATTCAAACCCTCTCAGTCTCTGTTTACTCATCTGTAAAATAATAATAATAATACCTACTTTATACACATTGTGAGGATTAAATACATGAACCCACATACCCATGCCTAGCCCTGTGTATGACACACAGCGGGTGCCAATAAATGTCAGCACCCTAGTCTAATGGCTGTCACCTTTCCATTTGACTAGAAGCTTCTCGGGAGCAAGAACAGTATCCTTCATTGTTTTCTCATCGCTCATATCACCCAGTAAAGAGCTGTTTTAATCAGCACTGGTCAAACAAGGATCTAAACCATATTAAATACATGCTCCCTTTCATTTTTACTTTTCACTGAACAGATTTCTTTTCTCTTAGCCTCTTAGGCTTCTATCTTATGGCTGTCCTTTACCAAAGACTCTTGCCTGTGGTTTGTCAAATACTTGAAACCTTAAAAAAAAAAATCAGTATAATATTACTTCCGGAGCCATTTCTTTTCTATGCTAAGGCATAGCTCTCAACGCAGGCCCAGAGTCCGTGGGCTGGGTCCTGCGCGAGCTGAAATCTCCATCCTCACTGGATGCTGCCCAGTGGAACGGGGAAGCCCCTTTGCTCAAAGTGGTGGCACAGAAAAAGCCTCCCAAGACCGTGAACCCCTTTTCACTCCTTGCCCAGGTCCCAGGTGGGCCATACCCATTCCCATAGCTTTTCCAGACTGATTTCCCCTTTCAGCTATTCATCCCCAAGCAGCACAGTTACTCCGGTTGCTTCTTTCCCATTCTCCCTCTTTATGTCATACCTTCTATAGGACACAAATCCCAACTATGTCTTGTGAAGCACTGAAAATTCCTTTGTAACTAATGAAACATCAGCTGTGCTTGCAATCAACTCCAACTCTGAGCTGCTGCCCTGCTGCCCACCCTGTTACTTTGGGCAACACCACAGTCACAGTTCCTCTCGGTTATCTGCAGGGGTGGCTCCCACCCTCCAGAAGCGAGGCCCTTCCCAGGTCAGTCCTGATGGAAGGGTGGGCTGAATTGTCCCAGTCAGCAGGCTCTTCTGTCCAGGTGTGCCCTGGCCAACTCCATCCCCAGCATCATCACCCAGAGCCAGTGATGAGCGGCAGCCAGGGCACCTGAGTCCCGGGCTCCCGATAGGTGGGGGAGCAAGGGGAAATAAACTACTGGTGGGGAAGGCAGATGTTTACAAATGTTATCCTGCAGTTCCATGTATGTGCCATTGTGGTTCTAGAATTCTGTACAGAAAGGGCCTTCAGGTGGCAATCCTATTGGGATTAGGAGTAAATTACCTTCCTATAGCTTTTTACTTAATACTGAGACATCATCACAACAAAGGATGAGGGTATGATGGAAATCTGGGGGGCTAACACACCTGAAGTATCCCCGTTGCTGCCACCACACAAGGCTTCTCCTTGGATAGATGGCACATGTGGCTTTGTGGGGCTGTGCCAGTAGCATTTTGGTGGCAAAACAATTAAAACCCTGACTCTGTGACCTGCTGGGGTCATAGGACTTCCCAGTTGAAGTTTCTTCTTTGATAGGTAGAGAGCTTTCTTTCGGGTTTCTCCCAGATGAACACAGAGATGTGGGGTGAGGGGGGTGTTTGGGGAAAGGAGGGAGACACCGCCGCCCTGTGAAGCCCACGCCTGGTCTGGATCTCCCAGCAGGACCAGTCGACCATGGAGAGGGGAAACCACTCGAGCATCTCCCAGTTCATCCTCCTCGGTCTCTCCGGCCGGCCTGAGGGGCAGGAGCTGATCTTCGGGCTCTTCCTTCTCATGTACCTGGTTGGCACAGCCGGGAACCTGCTCATCGTCCTGGCTATTGGCTTGGACTCCCACCTCCACACACCCATGTACTTCTTTCTCAGCAACCTCTCCCTGGTGGATTTCTGCTTCATCTCCGCCACAGTCCCCAAGATGCTTACGAACATCCAGACACAGACCCAGTCCATTTCCTACGGTGGCTGCCTAGCCCAGATCTACTTCTGCATTTTGCTTGCGAACATGGACAACTTCCTCCTGACGGCCATGGCTTACGACCGCTACATGGCAATATGCCGGCCCCTGCACTACTCCACAACGATGAGTCTGCCAGCCTGTGCCCTGATGCTCGGGAGCGCCTGGCTCCTTGCCAACCTCCACTCCCTGCTGCACACCCTCCTCATGGCCCGGCAGGACTTCTGTGCCAGCAACGTCATTCCATACTTCTTCTGTGACCTCGTTCCCCTACTCCAGCTCTCCTGCTCCAACACCCTGCCCAATCAACTCATGATTCTGCTGGTGGGCGGCCTGATTGTCCTCATCCCCTTCCTCGGCATCCTCGTCTCCTATGTCCACATTGTGTCTGCTGTGCTCAAGGTCCCATCTGCCCAGGGAAAACAGAAGGCCTTCTCTACCTGTGGCTCCCACCTTGCTGTGGTCATCCTCTTCTATGGGACCATCACAGGGGTCTACCTGAGTCCCTCACCCTCCCACTCAGCTGACAAGGATTCACTGGCTTCAGTAATGTACATGGTGATCACCCCCACGCTGAATCCCTTTATCTACTGCCTGAGGAACAAGGACATGAAGGGAGCTCTGTGGAAACTGGTCAGTGTGAAGGCTGCATTCCACAAGCTGTGATAGCAGAGCTCCCCTTTGGGGCCTCTGTGCTGGGAAGGGGATGAACCCCAGGGACAAGCTCAACACACACAGGGCGGGAGGAGCAAAGCCTTCCATTGCTTCATAAGTAATCTGCAGGTCCAAAATATCTCAACTCCTGTGCTGACGGCCTAGACTACCAAGAGGGGAAGAAACTCCCATAAAGACAAAACCACTAAACAGGTATAAAGTAGCTCTATCTGCAGACCTTCTGGAGAGGGTTCATGCAAGAACGGTGAGTTCATAGGAGTCTGTAACCTGGGCTGGTGGGCTTCCCTGGTGGCTCAGGTGTTAAGGAATCTGCCAGTGATGTGGAAGATCCGGGTTCATTCCCTGGGTTGGGAAGATCCCCTGGAGAAGGGAATGGCAACCCACTCGTTTTCTTGCCCAGAGAATCTCACAGACAGAAGAGCCTGGAGGGCCACAGTCCACAGGGTCACAAAGAATCGGACACAACTGAGTGACTCACACATGCACACAAACCTGTGCTGGCAGCCTGTGCCAAGGAGATGCCCTTCGAGAGCCCCCACACACCCCTACAGACGCTCAGGTCTTTAACCCTCAAGTATCCTAACTTCCAAATTCCCAACAACCACCCCCACACTCTGAGCTGAACCTGGCTTTGGAGACAGCCTTCAGTCTTTCCACTCTCGGCCCAGGTCCTCCTGGCTGGAGCTCCACAGCTCTACCTACTTGTATCGGGAATGCCTAGAGTGACTGTCTCAGCTGAACACCTATGAAAGCCCTAAGCTGTCCCACTTACGTGCTTTCTCATCTCTTAGGAAGGAGAAGAGGCTGGACTTAAGAGTTGGTTCTCTGGGTGTGAAGCATGTAAAAGGAAGGGGCCAAGGTAATCCTTCTGAAGATGCTTCTCTACACGCTGAACTGGACGAAGAGACAAAGGGAAAAGGCCTCATGTAATGAGTTCATGGCTGAAGGTGTATGTGGCTTTCTGTCCAGTAGGATAATATCCTAGGCTGCAATGGGTGTGGCAGAGCTGGGGAGAGCATTACACAGAAAGTCATCACAACTGGCATCCGGTCCTGGCCCCTCTGATTACCAGCTATTTGACTCTGGTTCATCTGACACGCATCACTCCAGCCACCACACCATGCTCTTTTTGTCCCTCCTCATTCTTCTCAAGCTGCCCCATTTGCCCATTTCTATCCATCAAAATTCCAGTTGTCCCTCAAGGCTCAGATAAAAACCATGCCCTTCATGAAGCCACCTCAAGTCTCCCCAGTCAAAAGGAAAGTTTCCTCTCCTCTGAAACTTCATATAATTTGAATTCTACTACAGCCTATTTCATGCTCTGCATGAAAGTTGCATACTTCAACTTTGTAGGGCTCACCTCAACTCTACTGCAAACAGAATCGCTGGAGTCAAGTTTTTTACTGTCTTAAATGTCAATGTTTTAAACTGACAGCAGACATGCAGAAAGAACACTTAACGCCTTTCTCCCCATGATCCTGCCTTAACCAATACTTTTAAACTTCCCCAACCCCAGACAAGGAGAAAGAGTTAGCAACCTGGCTGGCCAGAGCCCAAGGAGTTCACTGGTCCTTATTTTATGAGGGGCAGTGTGCCCTCAAGGGTCATCATTTAGGGGTGAAGCTCCCTTCGTCCCAGCCTGGCCCCTTGATTAGTCCTCTTCTATCCGTGTGTCTGGCTGGAGTCCTCACTTGGGTCCAGTCACCTCTCCCTCCCTCCCTCTCCCTGCCCCCAACACCACAACTGAGCACAAAGGTCCTTAACTCTGATCTGGGGCTGAGTGGGAAAGCAAGACAGGCCTGAGCTACTTCTCAGCTCACCTTTAACCAGTGAGCCCACAACGGAGGTAACTGGGTATAACTCACATACCAACAGCTGAACTTTGGCTCAGTTTGCTATTGTTCCTTGAACATACTGTTTCCATGGAGTCCTGGGCCTCAGGAGTTGGAATGATTGGATTTCAGCTTTCCTGGGTCTCTGATCATAGAACCACAATAACAGCAACAAAATCTCACTATCACCATGTGATGTCAAGAAAAGCTGAAGTCAGCATGGAGAAGAGGTCTATTTGCTATAATGGTGAATAATACAACGGTTTTGTCTCGAGGTTTCAAAAAAAGTAACAAGGAAAAGGTTTTAAAAGGGGGCCGGCAGTGAACACATTTGAAAGACCTTAAACTGACCTTGCTCATCAGTGGGTTGTGAGGATGCTTCCTGTTCTGAGGCCTCTCCTCCAAACAAACACCTTGTCAGCCTGGCTAATGTCCTGGCCAAGAGTTTGCTTGCTGAGGGGTAAATGCGAAGAGCAACCTGCACACAGGTCAACTATAAGATGTTCAGAAGCTCAGCCACCCGTACAGATTTGGTAGCGTAAAACCAATCCTGTGAAGATACCAGAATGTTTATTTATATTTTTAAAATAAAATGTTAAAGGGGAAAAAAAAAAGATCTGTTATCTACATTTTTAAAAGTGTTATGAAGGAAAGTGGAAGCATCTCCGAGAATTAGAATAAAAAAATATCTCCTACATCTCATGTTCCAAGTCATACAACACTCCCTCTGCTCACAGTGGGTGCCTTCCCCACACCAGGGGCAAAAGGCACTGCATCTGTTCAACAAAGGTAATTTGAGCTCGAGGGAAATTACTTCCCAGGTACCTTATTCCAAAGAGGTATCAGCAAATAAAACAAAGTTTCCTCTTTCTTGCAGCAGCTCCAGGGATTAGGGAAGCAGGAAAAAAAATTAAGGAAAAAAAAAAAACAACATTCAACATGTCAGAGTTGTGAGCGCTATAAAGAAAAATAAACCCAGATCAGGCACCAGACGTTGACAGGCAATGCACCTGTGGGCAGGTTGTGCTTCAGTTACTATTGTTTCATAGTCAACTACCCCAACTCAGTGGCTTAAAATAATCATTTATTTGTTCGCTCCTATTTCTGGTGGTGACTGGGCCCTCAGAATAACGTACAGATGGGGTTTTGTCAGAGTTCCTAGAATCCTCTGCGGCACTCAACTCTCCCAGAACCATCACAGCGGCTTTACTGGACTCTCCACACCCAACCCGGCACATGGTTACAGATGAGCACAACCTCCTTCTGTTAGAACTCAAGCAGTTTCTGTAGAGCAGCACTCCCAAGATGCCCTTAAGTAAAGTGCTTCATCTGCCTCCCCCATCGTGGGACGTGAAAGGGAAGGAGAGAGAGGGCAACTGAGAAAATGAGGGAAGCAGCAGCAGGCAGAGAAGCAGATACTAAGTGACTGCACCAAGAAAAATGGATGCATTGAACAAATCTTTGTGAAGCACTTTTATTAAGCTGGACATTGTGCTGAGACAGCAATAAATGAATTTCTGATTCCCTCCTCCCCCCAAAAAATCTTCTAGTGTGAAATTAGGATGTAACTATCCTTGTTGTTTAGGAGGTTCCTGCGTTATGGCTCCCAGTTGAGAGTCGCAACAGCACTTCACTAAGATCATGACTTACTGTCCATTTGTAGGACAATCTTGTATCCACTTTAGGCTGGTGGGGGGAAACTTCGGGATTTATTCATGTTTCAACAAATGCTCTGGTGCAGCCAGTGTCCCACATGATGATGGAGCAAGCTCTCTCAAGACAGACATGCATATTACCACCTGAGGAGTCGGGTAAAAGGAAGATACCAGTAGAAAACTGCTCCATCCCCAAGTACGTTTCAAACAAGTTCCCTGGGTGTCTTTGATATCAGGGGTTTTCAGAGGACACTTGGAGAGTCTCTGCTGAAAAGCATTGTTAAACGTTAAAAAAAAAAAGGAGACATAGTAGAAATTTTCAGTTTATTTGAGCAAAAATCATTCCGGACACAGAGGGCAGCAATAAGACATCTACAGTGAAGACAAGAGAAGGGAGTAAGGCTGTAGTTTAAGGATGCCTTATACAGGAAGTCAAGTTGGCTGTGATTGGTTGTCCTTTTCGATTTTTTTAACCTTGAGGCATTCACAGGCTTAGGTTTGGGTTTGCTCACATAGGCTGCCAAGGCATTAGAATTACTTCTAACTGCCTCCTTGTTTAACTAGTTTAAGAGCATGAAGGATAAAAGTCTCTATCCTGAATATCCTAAGGATAGCTTTCACCTTGAGCACTGAGTGTGGCAGGAATGTGCCCATTCCTCCACTACCCAAGCTGAAAACAGCAAGCTGAGCGAGCTGATCTGATTGAGAACTGAGTGCCGCCCAGAGCAGTATCCCCTGTGGTACCATGGAAGGCAACGGATATTCGAAGACAGTGGACCTGGTCACCTCTAGATCCCCTACATTGAATTTTTTTAATCAGATGCCATTATTCCATGAGAAAGTGATCTTCTAGAGTTAAATACCACATGATCGCATTACCTGCCCCACTGCTCCGGGAATTTCCTGAAATATAAAGCACTTCAACATAGAGATGTGACCACCTCCACGTGGGATTTACAAGGGAGCTACAAAGAACGCTGCAATGAACTGTCTTGTGCATATGTATCTTCTTCTTGTTAAGAGGGTTGTCTTCAGAATAAATTCACATGTAATTTTGTTAGATATAGTACTGCTAAATTTCTTTCACATAAAGTTGTACCATTTTGCGTTCCAACAGCAGTGTGTAAGAATTCCTTTTTTCCCACAAACTCATCAAACACATGTAGTCAGGCTTTTGAAGTATGACCAATCTGTAGGATAAGAAATCATATCTCAGCTCAGTTCAGTCGCTCAGTCATGTCCAACTCTTTGCGACCCCATGAATCGCAGCATGCCAGGCATCCCTGTCCATCACCAACTCCTGGAGTTTACCCAAATCTCAGTGTAGCTTTACTTGGCATTTATTTCATGAGTGAAGATGAACATCTTTTCATATGTTAAACAGTCACTTTTATCTTTTTTGTGAATTCAAATTTGTTAATTTTTCCATGCAATACCATCTTTATTACATGCTAGATTTCCATACAGAGATGGGTCTGTTTCTGAACCTGTATTCCACTCCAACGGTGTATCTGTGCTACCTCCACACTGTCACACTGTCTGAACTCTTGGTTTTTCCATCTCTTATTTTCCATTCCTTTCATCAGCACGTTGGTCCAGGCGGCAGGAATTCCTAAAACTGAAGAGTGGGAAAATCTAGAGGGAAGACTGGTTCTCAAGAATAAACTGTTCATCATCCATTCTGCTTCTTCCTGTTCAGAGAGTCTGCGGAGCCCTTAGACAGAAGTCCATGAAATGTCGATGATAGAGATCGGGTTTTCTCAAATTTTTCAGACATGGAGATGGTACAAGACTCAAATAGCTCCCAGGGGTGGGACACAAGAAGGCAAATACAGACTTCTACCATCCCTTTTCCCAGTCTCTGTCTAAAAGCTCATACACCACCTTATCAATAAACATATTTTTTAAGTAGGAACGGGAAATATGAAGCCAGCTCTTGCATCTGCCGTGTTTCCTGGTCTCTGGCCATGAAGACCATGAGCTGTGACTAGTGCAGGCAGCAGTGAAGACAGCCCTCTTACTGGCCCCTCTGTGCTCTTCCATCTCCTCAGTCCCTCTGCTCCTCGGGGTGCAACACCAGCATCACTCACCCCTTCCACTCTCTCTCCCAGTAGTTTAAGTTCCCAAAGACAAACACAAGGAATATGACAGCCTACCCTCCCCACTTCATAACAAATGTTTACTGTAGTTTTTTACTGAAAGGTATCAACTCTGGGGATGGGTTGCACAAGACCAGTCTCTAGAAATATGCTCTTCACTCATATAATAAAGAAAAAAAAAAAAGGCAAGAAAGGGATATGAAATTGTAAGAAGCCCAAGTGAGCTGTTCTGACTTGTAGAACTGCTAAGTGAACTGGATGTCCCTGCAGATGGCGTGCAGCAGTCACAGAAGACTGCCAGGGTGGGGGCCCACTGAAGGCACCTTGCTTCAGCGCTCTTCCCTCCTAAGGTACACTCGAGAGCCTTCTAGCCATGAAAAAGGTGGAAATCCAGGGCTTTCATCCACTCAAACATTTATGTCTACTGTGGGCCCTGAAGACCTTGGCACTGGCCGCACCATGCTTGCAAGGCCCCCAACAGGCACCTGCACTCACTGGGACGGTGAGTCCAGGCCCAGCCCACTGCTGTGTGGAGGCTTCATGGCAGGTGCCTGCCCAAAAGGAACCTAAGCCACCAGCCAGGCTGCCTCTGACAGATCCCGGCACCCACCCTGAGACTCAGCTTCAGTAGCTCTTGGCTCTGCCTGGCAACACTGCATTTCACCCACATGATCTCTAGCAGCTCCTTTGTTTTCTAAAAATTAGGCCAGGGGTCCTTAAGGTCCAGGCCTTAGAAGCCCAGTCTTTTCTTCCAATAGCTAAGCCATCTAATTCGATCCAGCGCTTACCTTGAACCCTAAGGGCAGAGGTTCTCAGCCAAGATCAATTTTGCCTCCAGGGGACATTTGGGAAGGCCTGGAAACATCTTTAGTTATCACAACTGTCATCTAATAGACTGAGGACAAGGATCCTGCTAAACAGCCTATGACCCACAAAAAAGCCAGGGCAGCGTCCAAGAAGTACCTGGCACACAGTGAGAACAGTGCCAAGGTTGAGAAACTCAGGCAAAGTTTACAAGAGCAAGGAAACATGTTTTGACAGCTCCTTTCCCCATCTCAGAAGTGGGTCCAGACAACTTGTGTTGCAGGGTGAAGATGATGGGATGAGAAACCAGCTTATTTTTTAAGATCAAAGGTATTCCTACTTATCCCTAGCACACTTAATCAGCCCACAAACAACATTCACCCTGGCATACATTTTGAGAAGCACTTTTTGCAATGCATCAGCTCCTCAAGACAGACCTTAGGCAGACAGTTACCTGGAAATAACAAGTTACAGGAAATAAAGAGGGGTTTCTCTTACAGAGGCCACAGCCCTTGGGGGCAGCAGCCTTTCTCACCACCACAGCGGCACAGCATACACAGCTAGGCCCTGAAAGCGCACAGCCTCAGCCCAGCATGAGGCAACTAGACACCCTATCACACACAGTCGGGGCTAAATATAAAGTGACCGAGTGTCCCTGTTTGCCCTGGAGTCTCAGTTTACACCACTGTCCTGACATAATTAATAGCACTTCCCTTTACTCTCAAGGGGGGCTTGAAACTTACAAGATGAGCTTGTAATACCTTGTCACACGAGAGCAAAGAAGCCATCAAAGGTGATTAGGGTTATACAGAATCAGGAGCCAATGCGAAGAGGCTCCCACTGGTCAGAACTGAAATTATTTGAGCACCAACAACTGTGGTGGATTGGTTTAAATTCAAGAATGCATTTTTTGTTAAAAAATAGTAAGAACTGATCACTTACATGGTGATCAGTTTAGAAGCAAAGCCACTAGATCATTATTGTGAAGAAAGGTAAATAAGGGAAGGAAGAATCCAGTATTCCCTTTCCTCTGTGAACTGTATAAGTTCACAGATACAGCTGTGAGGCATCCCAGCTAATAAATGAAGATTCTTTTATCGAATTAGTGAAATAAATGCATTTAGACTCTTCAGTTCAGTTCAGTCACTTAGTCATGTCCAACTCTTTGTGACCCCATGGACTACAGCATGCCAGGCCTCCCTGTCCATCACGAACTCCCAGAGTTTATCCAAACTCATATCGATTGAGTTGGTGATGCCACCCAACCACCTCATCCTCTGTCATCCCCTTCTCCTCCTGCCTTCAATATTTCCCAGCATCAGGGTCTTTGCAAATGAGTCAGCTCTTCACATCAGGTGGCCAAAGTATTGGAGTTTCAACTTCAACATCAGTCCTTCCAATGAATATTCAGGACTGATCTCCTTTAGGATGGACTGGTTGGATCTCCTTGCAGTCCAAGGGACTCTTAAGAATCTTCTCCAACACCACAGTTCAAAAGCATCAATTCTTCGGCACTCAGCCTTCTTTATAAACTCTCACTTCCATACATGACCACTGGAAAAACCAAAGCCTTGACTAGACGGATTTTTGTTGGTAATGTCTCTGCTTTTCAATATGCTGTCTAGGTTGGTCGTAACTTTCCTTCCAAGGAGTAAGGGTCTTTTAATTTCATGACTGCAATCACCATCTGCAGTGATTTTGGAGCCCAGAAAAATAAAGTCAGCCACTGTTTCCACCGTCTCTCCACCTATATTTGCCATGAAGTGACGGAACCAGATGCCTTGATCTTAGTTTTCTGAATGTTGAGTTTTAAGCCAGGTTTTTCATTCTCCTTCACTTTCATCAAGAGGCTCTTTACTTCACTTTCTGCCATAAGGGTGGTGTCATCTGCATATCTGAGGTTGTTGATATTTCTCCTGGCAATCTTGATTCCAGCTTGTGCTTCTTCCAGCCCAGTGTTTCTCATGATGTATTCTGCATATAAGTTAAATAAGCAGGGTGACAATATACAGCCTTGATGTACTCCTTTTCCTATTTGGAACCAGTCTGTTGTTCCATGCCCAGTTCTAACTGTTTGCTTCCTGACCTGCATACAGTTTTCTCAAGAGGCAGGTCAGGTGATCTGTTATTTCCATCTCTTTCAGAATTTTCCAGTTTGTGGTGATCCACACAGTCAAAGGCTTTGGCATAGTCAATAAAGCAGAAATAGATGTTTTTCTGGAACTCTCTTGCTTTTTTGATGATCCAGCAGATGTTGGCAATTTGATCTCTGGTTCCTCTGCCTTTATCTAAAACCAGCTTGAACATCTGGAAGTTCATGGTTCACATATTGTTGAAGCCTGGCTTGAAGAATTTTGAGCATTACTAGCACGTGAGATGAGTATAATTGAGCATTCTTTGGCATTGCCTTTCTTTGGGATAGGAATGAAAACTGACCTTTTCCAGTCCTGTGGCCACTGCTGCTTTTTCCAAATTTACTGGCATATTGAGTGCAGCACTTTCTCAGCATCATCTTTTAGGATTTGAAATAGCTCAACCGTAATTCTATCACCTCCACCAGCTTTGTTCATAGTGATGCTTCTTAAGGCCCACTTCACTTCACATTTAGGCTCTTAACATTGTATAATGAGAAACAACCAGACAAGCCACCATCTGTAGTATGTTCTTACCAGAATGTGAAACATGAACCTGACTGGCCCTCTACACCTGTAGTTTTCAGTTAATCAGACGGCAAAGAACTATATTTACCTATGCCATGAGTATGCAAGCAATAAAATTCAGAATATGATAAAGTCCACAGGACAAATAATCCAGTTGTTTTAATGAATAAATTTTAAGGGGAAGGGACTTCCCTGGTGGTCCAATGGTGAGGGCTCTGTGCTTCCACTGTAGGGGGCTCAGGTTCAATCTCTGGTTGGGGAATTAAGATCGCACAAGCCATGCAGTATGGCCAAATTAAAAAGAAAAACATGTATCAAGGGGGAAAAGATGTGTCAGACTTAGAGGACAAGCCACAAATTACCATTTATGGATCCTACTCTGACCTTAGAGGGGCTGTTTCTTTTCTAAGTGCATTAATTGGGAATTAGGGAACTATTTAATTTTTTAGGTATGATAACAGCAATGTGGTTATTATTATATATATATATATATTTTTAAGGATCCTTAACATTTATCAGTATACACTGAAATATCTATAAACAACATTTGGGATTTGCTTCAAAATACTTCAGCTGGGGAGCAAGATGAAGAGGAGGATGGGGCAGAAATGAAATAAGATTGGCTATGCAGAAACAAATGGTTAAAGCTAAATACATGAGGATTCATTTATATATGTTTGAAATTCTCTATTCTAAAAAAAATTGCTAAATAGAAAAATACAGAAAACAATATTTGGCATTTGAATAGCTATCAAAAATAAGGCTACTACAACTCTATGGGAAAATTTTCATTTTGGAACTCTTTGGAGGAACCGTCCATAAGCTTTGGTCTCAAAGCAGACAGGGGAGCCCACGTGGGAAGACAGACAAGTTCTGACTCTTACAGAAGCTCCCTTCTGAGATCCCAACTGGCTGAAAACCCACTGTATGCTCAGAGAATCTGCCATTTAATTCAGGTAATCAGAAGGCCACTGATGAGCAACTCCAAGCCCATGCTGACCCCATGCCCCCTGTCTAGCTTTGGAATACACACATCCTAAAAAAGACCAAACTCAGGTCAGGTCAGGTCAGCCCCTATGTCCTACAGACTAGAAGCCAGAGGCTGATGGAAGCCTGTCATTGGGTTTGGACTCCAGGTGGTTATGAGCCTTGCCTGGCTTGTCTGAGGTGTGGGGCAGAAAAGAGCTGGCTCTGCATCTGGACTCAACAGTGCTGGGAAATAGCAGTCCAGCATTTCAGAAAGTGGACATCTCACAGTACTCACAGCCTCACGGGGACAACTGAAGGGCCAGGAGGTCTTCTGCTGAATCAAATGTAAACACCACGGTTACCTGCCAAACGAGTGATGAAATAATGTGTTGCAAATAGGATTGAGTAATGCAACTCTCTGTATTAAAGTCATCACCATTTACCAATATCCCATTTACAATGGAAAATGGTGGGGGGGATACCCAGTGAAAGAAGATAGTATTAAGAGGCACCATGAGACAAATCACATCTTGCAAACACAGGACACAGTCCAAAGACAACTAACTTACAGTCCCATCAGAAGACTAAATCACTTGGCAGCCGGGGTCCAAAGGCACTGCAACACGGTCTGGGCTAGTTAGGCAGTTTCCAGAAAGTCCAAGAAAAAGGAAACCCTTTAATGATGGCAAAATAATGAGAGCTTAAACACAGTTACAGATAATGCATCTTCTCATTTTTTAAAAACTGTATTTAATTCCTCAAAACAACTTTGTTTTTCCTAAATTAGCATTCATATAAAAACAGCCAGCTACCGTCTCATCATTGCCAGGTGGCCTGAGGATCCCAAGTGCCTCTGACGTGAGAAGGACCGAGATGCACCGAGGACAGAGATGATTTGGAAACAGGAGCTAGGTGGTGGCGAATGCACTGCAGAGCCAGAGTTGACAGGACGGAGGCACAGGCCCTGATGCCCAGGTCCAGAGGATATCTGGGAATATCCACAGGTTCCACCTCGGGTGATTCTGAAGATCAAATACATTCACTAACATGTAAGCTCCCCAAGGACAAGGACTCCCCCTATTTTATTTACTAACCTACCTCAAGCACCCAGAAGAATCCCTGGCACACTGTCAGGCCTCAATAAATATTTGTGGGATGAGTCAAGTGAGAAAACAGGGAAGTGCATTTTATATGCTGTAAAGTGCCATCAAATGTAGAGTATTAATACCAGTTGATCTTTCGGACTCTTTTAATTAGAACTTCATTCTGAATTGGATTTAAAAAAAAAAAATACTCTCATGTTTAGACAGTGACCAAAAGCAAATTAATTTCCTAACAGATGTGTAGACAGCTTGCTTTTGTTGAAGGAACAATGGAATGGGAGAAACTACTAATGAAAGTAGGTCACAGAGAGGAAGGGGCCACAGAGTACAATAAAGGCTGATGCCTAAGCAACCCAGCTGGAGAAGGAAAGATCAGGAACTGGGCAAATGGATCAGAGAACTTCCTCTCACTCGGCACTCACCGGGAATGTAACTCAGGGCGCTCTGCTTTATTAACAAGTCTGCTTCCAGGGCCTGATCTCACACTCTGGGGCAATGAGGTCTCAGCTGTCTGGTCATTGGACTCCCAGTGCCAGACACACGGTAGGTGTTCAATAAATATTTGTTAAATGGAAGAGAACTGGGGGGAGAGAGGGAATCAAAGTCTGAGCTAATGATCTTGCAGGGACACAGCCCCCAGGAAAATAGGGTTCAAGCTGCTGACGGGAGAGAAGATATCACCAGGAGGACCAGATTTGCTCAGGAGGTGGACGTGAGCATCCATGGAAGGAAAGAAACCTCGACCTGAACTGAAGCCTGGGCCATCACTTCCTGGAAAGGTTAAGAAGCGCTGGCACCACTTGGGTGAGAGAGGTGGCACCTCAACTAAAGCAGGCCTTTCCCTTACCCAGCATCTGAAACGAGGGGAAAGAAAATGGGTCAAAGCGCTTCTCCACACCCAACACTCCTGACACCTGCAGCCCTTCAGGGGGTAACAGTGGGTACTTCCTCCCACGAGGTCTCCCTCCACTGGTGGTCCCGGAAGGTCCGCCCTCTCCATGAGCCAAAGAGGGGTGTCTGGGCCAGGCGCCCTCACTGCCCCGGGGGCTCCTGGCGGTGCTGCGTCTTCTGGTGCCGGTTGAGGATGGAGCGCTGGTTGAAGCTGCGGCCACAGGCCGGGCAGCAGTACGGCTTCTCCCCGGTGTGGATCCTCTGGTGCCGGACCAGCCGCTCGCCCTTGCTGAAGCGCTTCCCGCACACCTGGCAGCCATAGGGCTTCTCGCCGGTGTGGGCCCGCCGGTGCACCGCCAGGTTGGCGTTCCTGCTGAAGCGCTTGCCACACTCGCAGCTGTACGGCTTCTCACCCGTGTGCGCTCGGCGGTGCACCTGCAGGTGCTGCCGGCGGCTGAAGCGCCTCCAGCAGTCCGCACACTGGAAGGGCTTCTCGCCCGTGTGGCTGCGCTGGTGGACCGCGAGGTGGTGGCGCTGGCTGAAGGTCTTCCGGCACTCGCCGCACACGTGCGGCCGCCGGCCCAGGTGCGTCCGCTGGTGCTTCAGCAGGTACTCGCGCAGTGCAAAGCCCTTGCCGCACTCCCCACAGCTGTACGACTTCTCCTCCTCGTGCGTCCGCTGGTGTCGGACCAGGTTGGAGCTCCGACTGAAGCCTTTCCCACACTCGGGACACTGGAAAGGCTTCCAGAAGGAGCTGTGGGTCTGGAGGTCATCAGGCAGCGGGGCGATGCTGTGCTGGGGCGGGAGCGGCCCAGGCGCGTTTCCCAGCGAGCTCCCGGCCTCCTGCTCGCATAGTCTTCCCAGCTCCGGGCCCTGGAGAGCGGCCTCCCCACACCGCTCTGCCGGCCCGCAAGTGAGCTGCCCCTTGGGGTCTGCCAGCTGGGTCTTTGCCTCCTTGTCCTTGCTCCCCAGGCCTACAGGACAAAGGAGATACAGACCGACACTGAAGCGGATGTGAAGGGAAACTTCTCGTCAGAACTCGGCTTCTAATGTGTCCCATTAACAACTACCAATTACCTCAGTGCATCTCACTTACTCTGTCTCTAAAACCAGATATTTCTTCACTTCTTTCCACCTGTTATGGACTGAATGTTTGGGCTCCCTCCAAAATTCACAGGCTGAAGCTAGTCTAAGCCCCCATGGGGCTGCTGTTAGGAGGTGGGGCCGTTGGACACTAATTAGGTGAGGGTCTAGGGGTGGAGCCCGCAGGATGGGACCATGTCCCAGAAGAGCAGAAGCCAGGGCTGGCTCTCAGCACACAGGGGTCATGTGAGCGGGAGCCCTCGTGATGGATTAACGGCTTTATAAAAAAGGAGGAAGAGACATGAGATCTCTCTCCCCCTCCCTCTGCCACATGAGGACCCGGCAAGAAGGCGACTGCCCATGAACCAGGAAGAAAGGCCCTCGCCAGACCACAAATGTGCCAGCAACTAGATCCGGGACTTTCCAGCCTCCGGAACTGGAGATATTAAGTGTCTGTTGTTAAAGCACCCCACTCTGTGGTATTTTGTGACAGCAGCCCAAGCCTAGACCATCTCCCTGCCTTCTTACAGAACCATCTGCTCAACTGCAATGCCCTCCCTCTTAACTTCCTACTGAGTCACCCTGTTTTTTCCTTCAAAATCTGATTCAATGCTGTCCTCTAAGGAACACGCCTTGATTTCTCCCCCGCCGTGGGTCTCATCAGCCCATGCATTCAATTAGCACTGTTTACTGCACACTCACTTACACATGACCTCGTTGCACACACTACTCTACAGTCGTCGAGATGTTCAGCTTCCCCAGGATTACAGACCTGTTCCAGCAATTTCTCCACATTCTCCCTCAGCTCACTGTCCCTGCTCACACTGTGCCCTCCACCTCACCCTGGTTTATTACCCTGGAGTGGGTTCTTTACTTCTTTCCACCTGCTATGGAAAGAACTCTCTGGGAGCCTGGCATAGGGACTGACTCAGGGGAGATGCTTCGAGACTCCTGGATGGGCCAGTGAACGCAGCTTTCTATACCAGGCCACCTAGACATCAGCACATTTATTAGGAATGAAATGCCCGTCCACAGGTCCTTCCTTTGTTCCCTCTTTTACTCTCTTTAAATTAACAGAATAATTGGTTACATAAGATCAAGAGGAAGGGGAAGAGAAGAGAGGAGAGAGATACTAGGGAGCAAAGAAGCCAAGAAAGAAGAGGGACATGATAAGTCACACTTACACAGGAGAGCCCTCTCAGGCAAGGTCATTAAAAGAGAAAAGGAGAAGGACACGTAATGCTTCCTGATCTGACAAAATACGGAGGAGACAGCCAGCATGTCTGATGACTTACCTGCAGGTGAGACCCCACAGTCCTGGGGTTCCACGTACTCCCCAAAGCAGTCTATCTGGGCTGGAGTTACGTGCCTCCACTCCTCCTCAGGGAAAGCCAGGGCCATGTCTTTAAATGGGCCCAACCCCTGAAACAGCACAGGAGATGGCTAAGGATAAAGAAAGAATCCCAAGGCAGGAGCAGCTGAAGAGCAGACACACAGGGGGCCACACTCCAGGGGAGAACAGAGCGAGCAGATGGAGGTACCAGGGTCCCGGACGGCTCCAAAATGGGACTGCAAGTGCCTCCCTCTCGACAGTTTAATGACAGAGAAGTGATGGACTTGTCTGAGCCACTGTGTTGAGTCTTGGCTGCAGCCACTTTGCTGGTACCCAATAACCACAGCCTCCAATTTCCGCTACTCAATCACCTCCACTACATCCTCATATTGGAGGGAGATGGGGGCTTCTATTTATCCCCTCATGTAGAATCAATTTTCCCTCAGAGACAAGCAAATACTTGGGCAGGCCCTGTCTTAAGAACAGCGCCACGTTAAAATGAATGTGCTGCTGTCATGACACAGTAAAGAAGAACACTTGTGGCGGGAGAAAGTCTAACTTAATTGAAAAAAAAAAACGCTGATGTCTCCTCTAAATGTCCTTGGAAAACAGAAGCAGGAAACAGCACAGGCACCAAACCTTGCCCAAATACTGCTTTAATGAGCTCAAACTTGAGTCACTTCTTTTTTTTCTGCCAAATGAGTTCTACAAGGAACTCCTCACTTTAAGACTTGATGTCCCTTTCAGAAAGCTGTCACACTAGAAACCCCCCACCTCCCTGGGAAGACTGGGCATGAAATGGGAGAAACTCACACCATGACAGGAGTGCCCACCTGTGCTCTAGGGACCCCCATCTGTGGCAGGCTGAGGTGCTAACAAGGCCAAAACTCCTGGTGCAGCCTTTGGAGGGGCCAGAGAGACCATCCCACTTGGCAATGCTGGGCGCCCCTACCTCTGAGTCAGCAACACTCCTGCTGACTCGGTGGGGAGGAAGGGGTCCAGAGGAAGAGCAGCCACAGACAGATCCATAAAGGCTATCCACAGAGGGCTACTGATCTCCTGGCCGCCCACCACAGCCTAGATCATGCCTGTGGGGTTTCCACCAATAATGGCTTCCTCCTCACAACTGGGCTTCCCTTGTGGCTGAGAGGTAAACAATCTGCCTGCCAATGCAGGAGACGTGGGTTCAATCCCTGGGTTGGGAAGATCCCCTGGAGGAGGGCATGACAACCCACTCCAGTATTCAGTATTCTTGTCTGGAAAATTCCATAGACAGAGGAGCCTGGTGAGCTACATACAGTTCATGGGGCTGCAAAAGAGTCAGACATGACTGAGTGTCTGAATAACACCACAATTACAAAAGTAATACTGAGTTGACTGAGAAAAAAAAAGAATCAAAGAGTAATACAAATGAGTGAACTGAGCCTCATAGGCGCCTAGACCCTAAGGCATAAGGCTCAATCCAAATTAATAACTGATGATAGTCAAATGGAGAAAACGAAGCTGTCACATCCATCAGGATGAGAAAGGAAGAATCACTCAACTCTGCAGTGCTCTGCTGTGCGGAGAACTTTTGAGGAAGGTGCACCTCATTCAAAGCAACCTCATGATTCCTGAAGGGCAGGCAAAGCTCACCTGGGATCCAGCCGTCAGGAAGCTGGCTGCCACCTCTTGGTCTCTGGTGCTCACTGCAGGGAGGCCAGCACCAGCCTGAAGGACTGGCAAAGCTGAGCAGAAAAGGAAAACAGGAGCAGGATTAGCACTATCCTGCAGCAGCTCAGCCACAGGCTCTGCTGCCCTACACACAGAACCCTGGGAACCATAAGGAGACTCCACACAGGCCGGGCATGGGTGTACCCAACTCTGTTCTCAACTGGGAAGAAGGACCCAACCCAATACGCAGGGCCCTTCAGGACAGTTCATGCTCCCAAGTCACAGGCTCACAATAACCCCCTTTGAGATTCAGCAACACAGTAAAGTCACCTGTTACTTTCAGGGATTTGGTTTATCCACCCACTTAAAAAAAAAAAAATTCCTACATGTCAGCTACATATACCCTGGCGCTCTCCATATTAAGGATGTGAGGGGAAGGAGAAGAAATGACAAGACAGCGTGATTCCAGATAGCCCTGAAATTGAGAGGTTGAGCTATAGAAAACAACTTCACTACATGTGTTTCCTATTGAAGTCAAGAAGGAAGTCAGGGAAATGCAGAACTGTGCCCGCAGGTGCCTTGGTTTATCAGCTGAGGGGTCTATAAAGGAAAGTGGAACACGGAGTACAAAGCAGTTTTCTGCACCCTATCTTCTTATTGCTTGCATCTTACCCTGCTCCTGGAAGGCCTGTGTCCCCTCTCCAGGGTCCTGGCTGAGCTGCTCCTCAGTGCCTCGGTCAAGGCCTTGGATGCCTTCCCCGTGGGGCATCCCCCACTCGGGCTTGACCTCCACGGGCCCCAGGTGGACACTTGGTTCCCAGGGGTCTCTGCAAAGTGCTGTTTCCTCCCGCTGTCCCTGCACGTGGCACGGAACCTAAGAAGAGTCCCCAACACCTGTTAGAACAAGGCCTGCCTAAGGCTGTCATGAAAGCCATTCCAGCTGCTGGGGAACAGACAAGCCGGCTCAGCTCTTCCCAAGCACAGCAGTGAAAAGGAAGCTAAACTGCCTTCATCAGGCTCTGAGATCAGATACTTGTTTGTATCCATGCAATTTGACAAGAGTCCTGTCAGCTCACCTCGGTACTGATCACATTTCATTGTGATCTTTCACATTTCATTGTCAAGTACCATGTCATTGAGAACTTTAGCCCAAAATATGCATTAGAAAAAAACATTCCTCAGTTAAAGATGCCGAAAACAAAAAATTCAAGGCCTAGACTGTGCAGTGAATTAGTGAGGGAAAAAACTGTTCTATAAATAGCAAGGAAAACCAAAACCCACAAAAACAGGCCCTTTCTGGTCCACTTTTAAGCTCCTACTAAAGACAAAACAAACAACTCTCTTAGACAATACAGGAAGTCAGGGTGACTGCTGTGGGAAAGGGGAGGATAAACTGAAGGAAGGTTGTGACCTACAAGCAAAACAGTAATGTTTGGTCCCACCCTCTCCTAGAGAGCCGGCAGGAAACTGTACCAGAGAGGGACGGAGACATGACCGAGTCCCAGGGAAGCCTCTGAGGTGCAAAGTCACTAATTATGTGAGTCTCTGAGCCAACATCTCAGACGTGGAAACGGCACTGCTACAGACAGCGTTCCTGAGAAAAACTGTTCACCAAGTAGAATTCCCTGCAACCCACATACATCTCCGCCCAAGAGGAAGGAGACCCCCAGGCCTTTGAAATCCGTAACTGCCTTCCTTTTTTTTTTCATTTTTGGCCATGCCACACAGCATGTAGAATCTTAGTTCCCTAACCAGGGATTGAATCTGGTGCCCCCTGCATTAGAAGCCAGAGTCTTAACCACTGGACCACTTAACTACTGCGAGGTCCACCACTGCCTTCTTGGACCCAAGGCTCACAAAGGAAAGATGGCCAAGCTCCTGCCCTGATGACCAGAAAAGAAGCTACCGACCCTTCCACCGGCCCCGCGTCTTCCCTGGGAATAGCTTTCCTTGTGGAAAACTCCTCTACCCTTCAAAAAGTACTTCTAGTGGCCCGGGAGCAAAGAAAAGAGAGACTCTGCATGCAGGTTACCCACTCCCACTGCTTCATCAAACCTCTCGATTCTTTACAGCTTCCCTTCCACATCAACAAAGCAAGACCCAGAACCCCCTTCTCACCCACCGCCTTGGCCTCCAGAGCTCTCTGCGTGAAGTCCTCCACCATGGCCACCAGGGCCTTGCCGCTCTCGGGGCCATGCTCCCAAATCCAGGCGTAGAACTCCCGTGGCAGGATGGTCAGGAACTGCTCCAGCACTAGCAGCTCCAGGATCTGCTCCTTGGTGTGCAGCTCGGGCCGCAGCCACTGGCGACAGAGCTCCTGGAGCTCCCTGAGGGCTTCCTGGGGCCCGGCCGCCTCCTGGTAGCGGAACTGCCGAAACCGCAGGCGAAAAGTCTCTGGGCTGGGGTCCTCCCTCATCCTGCCCCACGGCAGCTCTTTCTCCAGTTTCACCACAGGGCCACCCATTTGCTGCTGAGGCTCTTCTGCCATTCCTGGACGCTCTATAAGCATCTTCACACCCCCTCCCAGAAGACTGAAGGTCTGTAGGGAAGACCAGACAGACAACAGAAAAATAAATAAGACACCAGGAAGCTCGGGGCATCCCAGTTCTGCCTCTACATCAATATACATTCCACTGGAGAACAAGATAACGAGACATTTTCAAAAGACTAGACATATATCCTGAGTCATGTCAATTCAACTCAGTATTTGCTAACCACTTATGTGTGGAGGATAAACAGAAAACATACAAGACTTAGCTTATACTCACAAATAGCTTAGAATTTTATGAACAGGATAACACTATAATCACTAAATGAAGATGAGCTATAACTAGGTCAGTCACCAGGGGCCACTCTTCCAAAATCAAAAAAAATATACATTCAACATATACCTATGACTGGCCCACAGTAGCTAGGAACACAAGTGAGAACAAGATAAAGTGCTTGCCCTTTGAAACTCACAAACTGGTGCAGCAGATGGAAAAAAAAATGTAAACAAATAAATTTAAATTATATGAGAATTAGTTCTAAAAAGGAAATAAGGAAAGTGTTAATGGGGACAATCAACTAGGAGAAGGCTTTTCTAAAGAAATGACACTTAAGATGAGACCCAACAAATGAATGAGAATGAGCCAGTCATTCAAGGAACTTTCCAGGCAAAAGCCTGGGGGCTAGACATTACTGGCAGTCTGTAAAGAAGCCAAAGTGCAAAGTGGCTTCAGTAGAGTCAGAGAGGGACAGAACACAGGGGAAGGAGGAAAACAGATTATCCAGGGCCTGGGCATGCAGTAAGAATTATGGACTTCACTCTTATTCCTTATTTTAGTGTGGAGATATATGTTCTTCAGAGGTCACTCTGCCTGCAAAGTGTCAGCAGAGTATTGATATAAAGGGTCAAGAAGGAAAGCTGCACTGACTGTAGTCCAAGCAGGAGACAGAGACTTAGATCAGGGTGGTGGCAAAGAAGCAGAGAGTCAAGGCATTTTGCAGGTAAAACCAATAGCCTTGTTGGTGGCTAGAATATGACAGTGTGCTGAGCCTAAAGAAAACAACAGAATGATATACATACCATCACTATAACTGTTCAAGAGTTTCAGCTTGTGTAGGCTTTACCATTTAGAAAGCATGTGAGCACACAATCTCATTTAATACAGACAACCATATTAGAAACTGAAAATGTAAGAGGTCAGACAGATGATTGAGGTCAGCCTCCCAAAACACAGGAGTATAGATAAGAAACATGGGAAGCCAAAAAAAAAAAAGTTTATGCAAGTTCAAGCACTCATGAGAAAGAAGACACCTGTAGACTTGGGGTAAGGGAAAGGAGGAAGAATCACCTTAAATGTAGCAGTGAATAAACGAATGGCAGTAGGCATTAATATTTTCCAAACGTCTGCTTAATATTCTATTGCGTGTTTGTGTATCTATCTACCCTTCTCAAATGTATTTACATTTTCATTCTATTTGTTTTCTCTGCTGCATCAATTAAGACTTCTCTTTCCTGACTTTCTACCTACTGAGTTTGTTCACCCCACGATTGCATTTACCGCATTACAGTGCGAATGCTTATCCGTGTGTCTCCAACTACAAGATTCCCTTTACTAAAGAAATGTCCTCATTCTGAGGAATTCCCTGGCGGTCCAGCGGTTAGGGCTCTGAGCTTCCACTGCAGGAGCCACGGGTTCTATCCCTGGTCTGGGAACTAAGATGCCGTACTGACCGGCCAAAAAAAACAAAAGCCCTCACTCACTCATCTTCTACTTCTAGCACTAGACAAACAGAAGGCGTCACTTTGCTATTCTTTGAATGAGCTCGTTCTAAAACGACCACTTTTCACTCTTCAGAGTGTTCTGCTTCGGCTCAAGATATCCGCGTTCTGGAGACACGCCCCGTTGAGCCAAGCCTGGCCGGGCGCGACCAACCTCGCTCCTACCTGAGCCGCGCGCCGGACGGCCCCCGCGGGAGCCCGACCCGCAAGGCCTCGGTGCTGCGGGAGGCAGCTCCAGGGAGACGCGCCGCCCTCAGCGTCCGCCGCGCCGCCGCCGCCGCCGGCGCCTGCAGCGGCCCAGGGCACGGAACCCGGGCCTCAGCCACCTCGGCCCCGCCACTCGGACGCGCCTCCCCTCACGGCCGCACGCCTGAGGTAGGCTCGACCCAGCCCGCGGTGAGCCGGAAGTGGGCGGCGGGCGCCGTCAGACAGGTGCGTAAAGGAACGGCCCCTTCCGCTTCCTCTCTAGGACTCTCGGAGGCCGCTGCGTCTCGTTGGTCCCCTTCCCCGGGGACCGTTCCGGAGCGAGAGCGGGACCCCCGGAGGCTCCGCCCACCTGCCTCCCTGGAGGCCCACAGTGGCCGGGCCTCGGGCGCCTGCGCGCCTTTGCATCTGCGCTTCCTGGTGGGAAGGACGCTTATCCGGACACACCGCGGGACACAGCGCCTCCCGCGTGGGACTTTAGATGAGAGCCCAGTCTGTCCGCACATATTACTGCGTCCTCCGGTGCTTTGCGCGAGGCGTAGGGTCAGAGGGTGACGGAGGGAAGCAGCGGGTATTGTGGGGACGCCTAAGAGGCTTCTACCCTGGGTACTGCGTGGGGGCGTTGGGTAGGGGCTAGTCAGGGAAGGTTTCCTGGGGGAGCCGGCACCTGAGCTCAGATTTGCTTTAGTTCAGTTCAGTCGCTCCGTCGTGTCCGGCTCTTTGGGACCCCATGAACCACAGCACCCCAAGCCTCCCTGTCCATCACCAACTCCTAGAGTTTACCCAGACTCATGTCCATTGAATCAGTGATGCCATCCAACCATCTCATCTTCTGTCGTCCCCTTCTCCTCCGACCCTCAATCTTTCCCAGCATCAGGGTCTTTGCAAACGAGTCAGCTCTTCCCATCAGGTGGCCAAAGTATTGGGAGTTTCCGCTTCAACATCAGTCCTTCCAATGAACACCCAGGACTGATCTCCTTTAGAATGGACTGGTTGGATCTCCTTGCAACCCAAGGGACTCTCAAGAGCTTCCCCAACACCACAGTTAAAAAACATCAATTCTTCTGTGCTCAGCTTTCTTTATAGTCCAACTCTCACATCCATACATGACCACTGGAAAAACTATAGCCTTGACTAGACAGACCTTTGTTGACAAAGTAATGTCTCTGCTTTTTAATATACTGTCTAGGTTGGTCATAACTTTCCTTCCAAGGAATAAGCATTTTTTAATTTCATGGCTGCAATCACCATCTGCGGTGATTTTGGAGCCCAAAAAATAAAGTCAGCCACTGTTTTCACTGTTTCCCCATCTATTTGCCATGAAGTGATGGGACCAGATGCCATGATCTTAGTTTTCTGAATGTTCAGCTTTAAGCCAACTTTTTCACTCTCCTCTTTCACTTTCAGCAAGAGGCTTTTTAGTTCCTCTTCACTTCCTGCCATAAGGGTGGTGCCATCTGCATATCTGAGGTTATTGGTATTTCTCCCGGCAATCTTGATTCCAGCTTGTGCTTCCTCCAGCCCAGCGTTTCTCATGAGGTACTCTGCATATAAGTTAAATAAGCAGAGTGACAGTATACAGCCTTGACATACTTCTTTTCGTATTTGGAACCAGTCTATTGTTCCATGTCCAGTTCTAACTGTTGCTTTCTGACCCGCACACAGATTTCTCAGATTTGCTGGGTGGACCCAAAAGTGAGGTCAAGTGGCCCCAGTGTAAGGAGCACGATGAGGAACCCAGTGAGTGGTGGGGGGTAGTGGCTTCTCCACACCCTCACAACCACTAGAACAGGTGGCTGAGCTAAGTACTTAAGGTGATGACGTGGAGGCAATGGGAAGCCAGTGAGAGTGTTAGGTGCTCAATCGTGTCGGACTTTTTGTGATCCCATGGACTGTAGCCCTCCAGGCTGCTCTGTCCATGGAGTTCTCCAGGCAAGAATACTGGAAAGGGTTGCCATTTCTTCCTCCTAGGGATAGTCCCGACCCAGGGATGGATTCTTTACCATTAGCACCATCTGGGAAGGCCAAAGCATGTGTACTCCCCAGCTATAACCAGCCTAATTGGGAGGTGGAGTACTCCCCAGTATGAAAGCACCTCAAGACTGTTAAGGGGCAACTTTAGAGGTGCCTGCAGGAGGCCTCTGGCTCTAGTGAGAGGTTCAGTGCCCATGTGTGGATTGGCTAACCTGGCTATTCTTTCCCAAGGCATAGACTATTTAGGCTCAGACTCCCAGACCTGGGAGCTCAGTGTGGGGGAAGCTTCCACCTATTACCACTCCCAGCCCTTCCCTCCAACACAGACGTGAGGAAAGATCCCTGTACCGAGTCACAGTTTTTGTCTGGGAACCCTTTTTAATGTCACCATCTCAAACACCTTCTGCTGTGGTTATACTCTGCTCAGTTTTTATTTTACAAAACCTCGTATCACTTGGTCATTTCCTGACACTCCTCCCTCCCCTCCTACCCTCTAGGCTGCAAGCTGGTGTTTTGTTTGTTTTTCGGCATAGCACTCGGGATCTTAGTTCCCCCATGAGGGACGGAACCTGTGTCCCTTGCAGTGGAAGTGTGGAGTTTTAACCACTGGGCCGCCAGGGAATTCCCTTGTCTGTTTTCTGAGGTATGGATTAACAGACGGTAGTCTTCTTTTTATTGAAAATACTTGTCCAAAAAAATCACTCAGAAAGCTCAGGAAGAATTCAAAAAACGTTTAACAAGTATAAAACACACCCAGGATAGAATCACTGTGAGTAGGGGGAAGGGAGGGGTTGCTTGACACTCAAGAGCCTCGTCAAAAACGGCAGAGACTGGTGGAGACTGAGGTGCCACACACACTGATGCGCACGGCTTGATGAAGGGCAGGGCACAGACTCTCTGGGTCTAGATAATGGTTTCTTCCTTCAGCAGCGTCTTCTGCATGGAGCTCAGTTCTCCTCCCAGACTCTCCAGGTTTTCCAGGTACGAGATCTCTTGGGTATCCTCAGTACTCTGGGAAATGGGCAACAAATGGCAGCTAGGGCAGGCTATTTCTTGGATGAGGCAGATGGCACCTGGGTCACAGCAAAAGTTTTTAAGTTAGGACAGAGAAAGTGTATCAAGCTCAGTGCCCTGAAGGTTGGAAATTCCCTCCTCTGACCTGATTGCTCTTGTCTGCACCTGCCCTCCAATTTAGAGTTTTACAGAAATAGAAGGCAAAGCAGTACATCGATGGACAAAGCCTACAAACAGATGGATAAACTCAAGGAACCATGGCCAGTGCTGGAAGTCGTCTGCGCAACTGTCTAACCATTAATAGGTAAGAAACCCAGGTTTCAGAGAGGAAGGTCAAACACAAAGTCCAGGCCTCTTCATGCCCAACCCATTCAAAATTCTCAGTACGTTTTGAATCTTACTGGAAGGAAGGAAGAGAGAGTGAATATTGAGAAACAAATGGAGATATCCTGACTGGATAAGAAAGGCTGCATTATGGCTAAGACTGAGCTAGAACACAACTTCTCTTTTCAGCTTTAGAGTCAACAAGATACTCTCCCACTAAACAAAACTTCTAAATATTTCTTCAAAAACCTATATATAAATACATCATCAGAGTAAGACATTTTCAGGAGCCAAAACCATAATGATCTCAGGAATCTAGAGGGTTAAGCAAACACACAATTAGCCTTCACCTTGGAGACATCTATTCAACCCAGGTGACCCTGAGTTTCCATTCAGTTGGCCATTCAGGACACAGAAAATAAAAGGAAAGCTCAGGTCCTGTGTGCAATGAGGGGATCTAGTAAGAGTCGACCACATGAAACTGGAACTTCAAAGTTGCTTGCGCGGACTCAGAATTCACAAGCACAGCTAGCTATTATGTGGGTCTGCAGCCAGACTCGTAGTACCTAAGTATTTTGATTGGGACCCTAGGGTAGTTGTTGTGCACCCAAGCACCAGGCAGGAGCAAGTGAAAATCCTTTTTTAAGGAAACATTTTAAATACAGGCCTCAAAGAACTTCCAAAAAAAAAAAAAAAAATTCCAAGGAAAATGAGTTCACAGTCAAAACCCACAGAACATAGCAAGAAACAAGGCACCACAGGCAAGAGCTTGTAGAAACAGGGGCAAGTAATTCAACTTTAAAACTTATAAGATACAGAATATAAAGTAAGTATGTTTAACATGGATAATAAAAATATATTTGGAGAAGAGATTTAAAATATAAAAGTACAAAATAAGATTTATAGGAAAATACAACATCTAGTTATAACATAGATAAATTGAAATAAAAATTTAAAGGCTAGGTTAAATAGATCAGACACAGCTAAAAAGTGAATGGATAAAACTGAAGATGTAGCTAGATACATTATTCAGAAAGCAGCCCAGAAAGACAAATACGGAAAATATGAAAGAGAAACTGACAGACATGCAGGATAGAGTATTAAGGTCTAAGAGAAGTCTTCCTGGGGTTCCACAAAAGACAAAAAGAAAAAAAAAAGATATTAGGGAAGAGATAAAAAATGTTCTAGAAATGCTGAAAGATACCACTCCTCAGCTTCAGTTCATGCACCAAATTGTATACTTTAAAATAGTGCATGGATGAAAGAATAAGGGGAACAAGAAAATATTTGAAATTGAACAACAAAAAATATTACACATCAAAATGAGAGCTGCAAATAAAGATGCAATTCTTAGATGGGGATTAAAGCTTTAAATGCCTACTTAGAAAAGAAGAAATAATCCACGAGCTTAGATCCTGATTTAGGAAGTTGAAAAAGGAACAGAAGAATAAACACACAAAAAAAGTACTAGGGAGGGAAGTTCAAAATAAGAGGCCAAAACTAATTAGGTAGAAAACAAACAAGGTTTGTTTTAAGAAAGCTAAAAATCTGATACTTTGAAAAGACTAAAAGAACTGATAAACCCTTGACAAACTTAGTAACAAAAAAAGAAAACTCAGGTATGCAAAAGTACACAACACAGATGCAGAACAAGTTTTTAAAATATTTTTGTCAATAAAATTTGAAATTTAGATAAAATGTATAAAGAAATATATAACTTGGCAAAACTGACTCAAGAAGAAATAAAATACCTGAATAGTCGTATAATAATTAAAGAAACTGAATCATTAACTTAAAAATTCTCCCATTGAATAATACCATGCTCCTTCTACTGGAAAGCTTAGTTACACAATTAAATACTCAAGGTAGTAAAAATAAATGAAGCTTAGTTCTCATATTAGTATGGAGGAAACTCAAGATTATAATATCGATCAAACATGGCAAATTCCAAAAGAAAAAATACAGTATCATAATACTCATATAAAGTTTTAAAGTATGCAAAACTAAATAATACATTGTTTAAGGATATATAACCATGCAGTAAATATAACTGGCATAAATTTCAGAATAATTGATTCCTGAGGATAGAGAAGGTGAGAGAAGGAAGAGCCACGTGGTTGGGGGAAAAACTTCAAAGATAATAGTCTGACATATTTCATTAATTTTAACAAGCCCATTTTTTCCACATTTTAACATCTTGAAATAAAGATGTGACTTACAAGCTATAAGCACCTTAGAATTATATTTGGCATCAATGTTTTCTTTCTCACTGGTACATAAAATAAGGGTGTAACTTCTAAACAATGGACTTGACAAAATATGGCTAGTTCTTAAATATATGGTGGAAATACAGTTGATAATTACTTGTATCTTATAGATATATCTTTTGTTATATATTCAATGTATAATAAAATCGAGTCTAAATAGGTTATGATCATGGGTCAGGTTAATATTGTGGGAAGAGCATGAGGAGTAGGGATGGGATGGGATGAAGAACTTAGATGATGATGACAGGTAAAGAAAAAGGGATTCAAGTGAGGAATAAGATCACAGATTTCAAGCTAGAGAAATAGGGATAGGAAGCCTTAGGAACCAGGATGGTGTAAGGGAGCACATGAAATGTGCAAGCTTGGTTCTAAAGTTAAGGAAGATGGGAACGGGAAGTGTGGGGGTGGAGGACAGAGTTGAGGCAGGCCCTAGAGCACTGCTGTCCAGCAGAAGCTTCCGCATCCACACTGTCCGATGTGGGAGCCACTAAACACAAAACAACACGGTTTCTGAATATATGAGGTGTAGCTAGTGTGACTGAGGAACTCAATTTCTAGCTTTATTTCATGTTAATTCATTAAAGTTACATAGGCGCATGTGGGGGCTTCCCTGGTAAAGAACCCGCCTGCAGTGCAGGAGACCCAGGTTCGATCCCTGGGTGGGGAAGATGCCCTGGAGAAGGGCATGGCAACTCGCTCCAGTATCCTTGTCTGGCAGATCCCGTGGACAGAGGAGCCTGGCGGGCTACAGTCCGTGGGGTCGCGAAGAGTCGGACACAACTGAGCTACTGAACAGCAGCAGCAGCCACGTGTGACTAGGGTTTGGAGCAGCACCGCTCTAGAGCACCCACGGCTCCTGAATCCCCACAGAGGGTGGGGAGAGGGCGTCAGCCCCAGATCACTCACCAGCCACCGTGAACAGAAGGACGCTGAAGCCCAGGACATAGTAAGGCCACTGTATGGAGAACTGCGGGGGGCTGGGCTTCATCCGCAGACTCTGGATCTCCAGGGCATGCAGCAACAAGGCCAGGAAGGCACAGGCCCCTGCGGGATCACGGGCAGGGCCCCTTGGTCTCCTCCTGCCTCCGCTCCAGCCTTCCTGCACCTGCGTGAGGCTCCTTTCTCCTGCCCAGGCCCCTTCCCCTTTCAGAACCAACAACCTCCGCCCCACACACCTGTCTCACCCTCCTTCCTAACTCTTCGCAAAGCCCGTGTGCCTCGCCTCCCAGAAACCCCTTTCCCGGTACCCTCTGTGCCTGTGCCCTGGGCTAACTCCAGGTGGGCCCCTGGGTGTGATGCTTTGGGTGACACTCAACCTGGTTTTCCCACTGTGAGCGTTCCACCTCCTCCAGCTGATGGGAGCTTCCCAGGGCAGGGCCTTGGTCAGCCTATTAAAGTTAGAAGGTTCTAGAGGGCAGAGATGGTCTCTTCCATTTGTTCATCCAAGAAACATTTGTATTTGGTTTATAGTCCATATTTCAATTATATTATAACTCTGTACCAGGTTCCAGGACAGCTGCTAGGACAGAGATGATGGGAAAGACCCCCAGAGAGATGTCGCCAAGCCAAGGTGATGAGGGCTGTGCCCTCTCGAAGTGCAGAGTTAGGAGGAGTCCAGAGGAGGGGGCGGCTGTGCCATAGGCAACTTCACAGAGACGGAAAGAGAGGAGGGGGCCCCAGAAAGTCCCTCTCCTGACCTGAGATAGAGGCCATCCCCCTATCTTTGGACCCCTCCCCAAGGCTGGGGCCCACCTGCTGCTCCCCACCTGTGAGGAAACTGATGAAGGCTGACACAAAATTGTGCTTCCGGGTCCTGGGAAGGAGCTGAGATGCAAACGACACCATGATGAAAGTGGTGAGGAAAGACAAGACAACAGCGGACAGCAGGGAGACTCAGCCGAGGATGACGTAAACTGCAGGGGAGGGCAGGAGGGAGAACGGGCTGGTGCCCGGCACTCAGCCCAGAGGGCGGAGCCCGGCCAGCCTCAGGTCCCACCTGCCACGGGTAGACAGCACATCATTAACGCCTTCCCAGCTGCCTAGTTTCGTCTAACCCCAAAAGACTGAGAGAAGATGTCCTTCCAGGCGTGTTCAATTCTGTTCACTGCCCCCACCAGTCCTCTGTCACCCCCAAACCCCAAGCTCCCCGATCCCCACATTCAGCCCTCCATACGGGATAAGGGTCGAGGCTTCCAGCACTTGATGTGGAAGCAGTTCTCAAACAGGCCACTGAAGAACACTTCCTGGGACTCCTCGTTCACCAGCTGTACCCAGAAGGGGAAGATGGAGACCAGCAGGATAAGCAGGTAGCCCAGGGAAGTCAAGGCAGGGGCTATGGCCCAGGTGAAGCCCTTCACGTCTCTGTCCTCTATCGTCAGCATCACCTGGGAGAGAAACAGTGAGGGAGTCCCACGTGATACCAGGTGACAGAGATGATGCCCACGGACATGTCAGCAGACATAGGGCTCAGGAAATGTTTGCTTTGCTTTGATTAACCTTACAGACCTCTTCAGCCGGACTAACCAACACAGAAAACACTTTGTCTCACTAACTCACTGGGCGATCTTGAGTGTGTGGGGTCCCTTCTTTGAGCCTTGATTTCCACCTTGGTAAAATTTCCACCTCTCCCAGCTCTAAAGTACTAACTTTTCAGTTCTGTTTAACTCCCACCCACCCCCCAGCCCGCAACTGGCCGCAGAACCTCTCCAGTCAGCTGTTAGCTACTGTCTGCCCTTGGAAATTTCAGAATGTGGACTAGGCAGATATTAAAACCAGGGCCTGGAGTGCCTTTACTCAGGGATTGGCCCTCTTGCCTCAGGACCTGGGGTTTAGATGGACAGGGGTCCACCTGGCCCTCTGCTGAAAAATGAGCAGAAAATATGCACACAGAAACTTTTAAAAATAGTTTTAGAGATTCATAGACCCTCCTGAAGCCCTAGGCTCCCTCTAGGCCTGAAGGTCGAGCCCCTCAGTTAAGGATCCCTCGTAACTTCTCCATCACCACCAGCTGTCATCAAGGATGTCTTCCTAGGAGGAACACCTGTGATATGGAAGGTAAGCACCAGCTGGATTTGGCTGTAGAAGCCGTGACTGTGTCCCAGCTTTATCACTTGCTGGCTGGGTAACCTCGGGGAACTCACTAAGACTCTCAGGACGTTAGGTTCCCCATTTGGAAAAGGGAGGGGATAACACTTGCCCATTGAGGTTCTTGGGCGGACCAAGTGACACGCTGCGAACGAAGCGTCAAGCACAGTGCTTAGGGCCCAGGTGCTTGGTTAAAGATTCACCCAGTCAGCCTCCTCTCTGCCTTCCCTGAGCCTGACGGCCCTGGGGAATGAGGTGGAGAGGGCCAAGGAGGGCGAGGAGGGGAGGGTCGTTGGAAGCCTGGGTGCAGCAGCGAGGGTGGCCCCTGTCCAGATGGCCCCCAGGGACCACGGCCACGTGGCAGTGCAGGAAGGCGGCATCCAGAGGTCAGAGGGACAGGACAAGGGAGACGGGGACACCCCGAGACAACAGCCCGTGTTTCTGCTGCCTCAGCAGACTGTGGGGCAGCACCAAGATTCCAAGCTGCACACAGCAAGTGAGTGACTTCCCTTTCCTCTCAGCCCCCGTGTGTGCCCAGGCATTGGGGCCCTTCTGAGGCCCCCATGCAGACCCCTCACTGCAGACGGGGGCAAGGAGCATCTCTGAGGCTTTGAGATCGGCTGATCACCACGGAAGAACTAGCTGGAGGGCAGAGGAAATCCGCTGCTTATAGAAGAGTTAACCACTGTTCCTCTTCGACTGCTGTTGGAACGCTTGGGAAATTTGTTCTGTCGTTCCCCAGTTTCTCTTCTTCCCACCGGAAAAATTTATCCTGCCCTCTCTGCAAAGCTACCTTTTGAGATCTCTCCACCCTCCGGGCAGTACTGATGAGTCACCTGAACTTGGTTTCAGGGCCTTAGTTTCCTTCACTCTGAGAGGATGAAATCACTGGACCAGAGAGTTGAGTCCTGGCTTTATAGCTTTCCAGGTAGGAGTCATGGCCACATCTTGATCCCGTCCTCTAGAGGGAATGGAGTACCCTGGACATTTTCAACTGATGCTCTGAGTCCCTTCCTGTCCCCAACCCCCACCCCTCTGCACCTCAACTTGTCTAAACTGACCTCGGTTTATTTCAATCCCCCATATTTCAATCACCTGCTCCATCACCCACACTCTAGTCTGGAGTTCATGCTGGCTTCTCTGTTTCTCCCACACTTTCACCTTATCAACTGTCCTCACCTTCTCAAGTTTTCTTTCATAAAGTCTCTAAAGCACCCACCCTCCTGCCCCCACACCTGCCATGACTCTCTCCACTTCTGGAACGCCACAGTCACCCCAAGCATCCCCAAGCTGGGTTGCTTCCCTGAGGGCAGGTCTCTTCCCCTTTAAACCTTTTAAGTCCCACATTTTCTGCAAACCTCAACTTGGTCCTACTCCCTGAACTCTCCCAGCCACCAGCCATTATCCATTCACTCCACAAAAATGAACTGTGTACTTACTGGGCGCCCCATGCCCAGCTTAGGCCAACAGGGAGAATCAGGGATGAAAAAAGACAGGAACTCGCAGGCTCTGGGTAACTACTGGGGAGAAGAGACACATAAAGTTGTCACGCGGTACAGTGCTTTCCCCTCCCATCCTGCGGTGACTCCGAGCTGTCCCCTGGCCCGCCCCAGCTGCTCTCCGGAGAGGAGGACCCTGCGGGCCTTTCTCCAGGGATAAGCCAGCCTCTGCATGGACTTATAAGCATGCCCTCAGTGCTGGTTCTGGACAACTGTGCACCAGGGATGTACAATCTGGGACACACGGATATAAGCCAGATTCAAAGGACCATGGACATGTTACTATAAAGGGGGATTTGCAGATCCATTTGTACTGATGAAGAAACATCTGGAAAGGGGAACAGACTGGTCCAGGATGCCACAGTCAGTCAGAGTGGACACAGGGACCACAACCCTGAACGGCCACCCGGTCTCCTCACTTCTTCACCAGTCACCACTGGCCGGCAGTTGGGTTTGGGATTCCCAAAAGTAGGGGAGAGGGAGACAGAACGGGGGGTGGGGCGGGGGGAGTAGAGAGTTGCCAACTTTTTACTCTGCCAAGAACATTCAAAACAAAACGAACTTACCATCATCTACTCTCACTGAGTTTCAATTATTTTGAAAAGGGCCAATGACTGGAAGAGCTGCATGCCCTGCTGGGCTGGTTCCCGCTGGCAGAGTCTGTCTCCCTGCGCTCAGGCGCCCAGCCCGGTGCAGCCCTGTCACCGGCCCAGGTGCTGCGCGGCCCAGATAAGTGTATCCCGGGCTGGAATCGGGAAGGGAACCGTCTGGGCCCCTGGGAGCCTCACTCCCCACTTGTCCCACCAGCCAGTAATTTGAGGCCACTTGCGCTGCAAAGTGACTTAGGCTGAGTGAGGGGCTCCTTCCCACTGACGACCCTCCACGGTTCTTAGCGGCCCCAAAGCCCCAGTGACATTATCCAGACCCATAGATGGGTCCTGACCTGGCCATTAGCCCCCAGATTCAGCCCCACGGCTCCCAACAGCAGGGTAATGTTTGGCCCGGGGGCCTCCTCCACGCCCTCCCTCTCCCAACCCGAGGCTCCACCTCCACTCGCCCCTCCCCACCGGTCTCCAGTCCCTACGCCCGCCCTGGCTGCTGACAGCCCTTTCGCTAATGGTCAAGACCCTCCTTTGCTCCCCACCCCGCCTCACGCCAGCGACGGGATGCTCTGTCTCCCGACCGAGCCCACAGAGCCGGAGCCCTCGGGGCCCGACGGCTGCGGGAACCTGGCCTCCCGGGCGGTTCACGGTCCAGGCCTTGCTCACCGGTACGCAGAATGGGGTGGGGGCGGATTCGGATTCGAATGCCAGCTCTGCCATCACCAGCAAGGTGCCCTTGGGGAAGTTACTTCTTCTTCCTGGGCGTCAGTTTCCTCATCTGAGAAAAGGGCATGATCATAGTGACTTCTCCGGCGGGCTGGCTGGGAGGGCCTGGGAGATGCGCTGTGGACCTCGCGCTCACCCCCCAGCCCCCCCATTCCCAGTCTTTCCCTCGCCCTTGCCCTGCGCATGCACTCAGGTACACCCTCCAAACCCCCACCCGACCCTGGCCGGCACAGTCCTCTGCCCTCCCCTAAAAAGGCTGTCTACACCTCTCCCAAGGCGGGCTGGTTTTAAACTTAGGCTCTTCCAAGAGAGGCACTCTAGCTCCTAGCCCTGGCGGTTGAGCTGGGGGGCTGGTTTGTGTAGCAGGAGGGGCCACGCTTGGAGCTGCATGAGTCACGAGCTCCCCGTGCTTTGAGACCAAGCTCACCAAGGAAAGGCATTTATAACTCATTAAGATTTTTAAGAACCAGGTCCCTGTCTGGCACCTCCACACACCTCTCCACTAGCAGGCACATATTCAAAGACAACAGGAAAGGATGAGAGCTGATGAACCATTAATTTATTGAATCACCTAACATGTGAGAGGTGATTATCTATTATGTGAAAGAGGGCTTCCCTGGTGGTTGGTGAAGAATCTTCCTGCAAAGCGGGAGACTCAGGTTCGATCCCTGGGTGGGGAAGATCCCCTGGAGAAGGAAATGGCACTCCAGTATTCTTGTCTGGGGAACCCCCTGGACAGACGAGCCTGGTGGGCTACAGTCCGTGGGGTCGCAGTCAGGCATGACTGAAGCAACCAACACACATCATGTGAGAGGCTCATTGTGTAGTGAGTATTCTACCTGTCCTAAGGTTCAGACCCCAATTTGTAAGGCCTCAGGCTAGACAGATCTTTCTTGGCTTAGTTGGGGCAAGGCAGAGCACAGTTTGGAAGGCCTGGAGCCAGGCCAGGGAGACCTCTCTGCCCTGCTCTCAGAGATGGCTTTGATCCCTCCACCCCAGAGGCTGTCATTCTCCAGGTGGTGGGGGAAATAGTCAACTTCCAGGCTCACAGCCTCACTTTTAGTCACCCTCAGGAAAAACAATGTTTTCTTCACCCTATTCCCACCCTTACTTGGTTCCCAGTTCCCCAGGGATTCTGACTGGCTCAGCTCTGGTCACAAGCTCATTCCACTCTGGCTGAAGAAGATGCGTCAGCTGTGCCCCCACAGAGGTCAAGCAGGTAGGATCATCTAAGAAGATGAAGGTTTTGAGGAAGGACGCAGATGGGCCCCCCCAGGGTAAAGCGATAAGAGATTCATTCCTAAGTGGACAGAAACCAGGATATGAGGGAGAAGGCGGGGCCCTGCCCAGACGACAAATTTCCTGAAGTCAGATCTTGAAGTCAGATGCGCAGAAAAGACTCCTTGGAGGCCAAAAGGGAGTGATGCCAAGGGATGTTCCCTACCCATATGCCTTTCCAATAAAATCCACCTTGGCTAAGAGATGTGTGCGCGCGCACACACAGGAGGATCCTGAGATGTACCAAATATGGACCAGGCAAATCAAAATGACTGGCCAAAGAAAAACGAAAAAGAAATGCCCCATAAAGGTAATTCAAGCTGCCACAAAGACCACTCAGCGACTCTCTCTCTCCCTGAGTGTATTAACAGGTACTGTATTTTTTCCCCCTCTTTAATACTGTGTTTCACTGTTTTCTGTCTTTGTGGGAATCCTTCCCTGCAAAGCCGAAGGGTCAGGGCCCTTGTCACTGACCACTGGTCCAGTGGCTAGGATCTGGTGCTACCGCAGTCTCTGGCTGGGAACCCAAGCCTCGCTCCAAGCAGTTGCAGGCCAAGGCCACTAGAGATCATATCAGACCACTTACCTGGAGCAGCAAAAAGAAAGCTCTAAAAAGGAAGGGGGATGGTGTTCTCAGAAGGGAGAAATTATGGCAGACTGTGACAGCACCTTCATCCGCACCCTGTCACACTTTTAAATGTCATTATACAGCAAATCCAAATCACTGGTATGATTATGCCCAGGCTACAGATGGAAAAACTGAGCCCCCAGTTAAGAACATGTCCAAACTATCCCATGAATGGTTGCTAAAAAATCATGGACAATTACTAAAAACATTAGGCTGTGGAAGAACAGATTCTTCACAGGGTGCTGGAGCTTATTCTTCTCCTCACAAATTACTAATTGCAAAAGAAACACGTGTCTTTATACAGAAGAGATCTGGCGGTCACTCCCTTAAGCCGGTAAACAAACAGTATTACTTGGGGTAGAATAATCTCATGTCTCATGCCTCCTGAGGTGAGAGCAGAACGAAGGAGGCATCGCCTGTGAGGTGCTCTTGACAGAAGTGGATCATCAGGCCTCTAGGCCTCGTTCCAGTTGAGAGAAAATACAGGGGGTAGGGAGGAAGCTAAACGCCACCTCAGGAAAACAGGGAAATCACTTTCACGGAAAGTTATAAAAAATTGCTGTTCTTGACTCCTCCAGAAGTCAGTCATTTAAAAAAGAAAAAAAAAAGTGGGACTCTTCTAGATCAAAAGAATCTAAAGATATAAAGCCAAATGTAATGTGACTCTTGATTTTTTTTTTCTGATTTGAAATAATCTAGCTATAAAACACATTCTTGGGACAACCAAGAAAAATTTAAATACAGACTGCATTTTAGATGCTATAATGGAATTTAATTCTTAGGTATGATATTAGTCTTGTGATCACGTACAAGAATGATCTGACTCTTAGGAAAAGCATGCCATAGTATTGGGTTGGCCACAAAGTTTGTTCAGATTTTACTGTTACAGGAAAATTTGAACAAACTTTTGGCCAACCCAATACTCAGAGTGAAGCTTACTTCCAAATGATTCAGGAGGAAAAAAAGCACATAAATAGAAAGCAAATATGGAAAAATGGTAATACTGTTTATCTAAGTGGAGGATATATAGGGTGTTCATTAGTCTACTCTTTCAAGTTTTCGGCATGTAAATCAGATAAAAAGTCAGAAAAAACAGAGAGACCTTGTCTGAGAATACACACAGCCAGAACCTGGACCTGGGTTTATCATTCATCCACTCAAAACAAGAGCCTTCTCTAATGACAGATGTCAGGTAAGGTGCACACAATCCCTGCCCTCACCAAGCTCGCAAGGATAAATCGTTTTTTAAAAGTGTGACCAGTGTACAAAGAAGTAGAGCATGCTGTGGGAAGTGCAGAGTAAGAGCAGTTCAGTCCAGGGAGACGTGCCAAGGAGGCCCTTCTAGACAGAATCTCGTACGGAAACAGGGACTGCAGTGTGCAAAGATTTTTACCTGCTCTCCAGCAAGAACTATTGCACGTTGTACTTTGTACATATGCACCACTGCACACAAACAGGACAAAAGTCTGACTTACCTTTATGGTGGATGTTTTCCAGTCAATTCTAGTTCTGCCGACTTTTTCTTTTTACCCTTTGCTGGTCGCAACTCATTACAATAAATTAATTTTGTGGCCCCCACCCCCGCCCAAGTGGCTCTTGACCTACATCTGAAAAATACTGTGTCCCAATCAATTTCAGAATGACTGGCAGAAGGGGTGGCACAGAGGGCTGAAGAAGTCAGTGGGCAGAGCTGGGATGAGAAGGGTCTTGTTGATTTCAATCTGAGGGCTGTGATGGGCTTTTGTGGTGATGAAAGTAGTCACTTCTGAGTGTCACTGCGAAAATTTGTCTTCCTCCTCCTCCTGTCTCCCTTTGCCAGAAGACTCTTCTTACCTCTTCAACCAGAGCATAGGAAATGCCTCTCTGCGGGGGGTCCAAGTCTATATTCAAGGTGTGGCTAGGGACTGCCAAGCCAGCCCCTCCCAGGATCAGAAATTGAGAAGTGTATATAAGTATCAGAAATTTAGGAAGTGTATGTAAGTATTGTCTCCTCAGGAAGCATTTTCGTGCTTTCCCAGGTCTAGAGTAGAGGGACAGACAAGGGAGGAGGGAACTATCTGCTGGAAACGTCGGTGGAGAGCCTGTGAGCTGGAGCAAGAAACTTTAGAGTTCTGACTCCCCTGGGTTCTGTGCTTCCCTGGTCCCATGCTCTAAAGGGAAAACCCAAGTTACCCAAACCGAAGTTTCACTGCATATAACACAACGAGTACCTATCAATAAGCAGGCTCATAGGGCCCCCACCCAAAAGCTGGTTCCACTCCAGTGCAAAGGTCCCTCCCACCACTCCTTCCATCTAGCCTGGGTCAAAAAACTTAGGGCTGAAAAGTGTCCAATGGATTCATTAGCTAAGCCACTGGGAACCTGGATATAATCAGTTTCAATGGAGCAGAAGCAGTGACCTGTGCTAAGTGAATGGCAGTTACAAAGATAACAGAAACTGGTAAGAAAAAATTTTAAGGTATGAGAGCAAAGCATGTGTGTGACTGGAATTCAATCAGAGAAGGAAAACCATGATCAGACAGACAGACAGACACACACACACACAGCAAAGCATGTGTGTGACTGGAATTCAATCAGAGAAGGAAACCATGAGACAGACAGACAGACAGACACACACACACACACAGCAAAGCATGTGTGTGACTAGAATTCAATCAGAGAAGGAGAACCACGATCAGACAGACAGACAGACAGACACACACCCTGGCCCAATAAAGGCCATGATGAGACACACACACACACACACACACACACACACACACACACACACAATGAGACACACACACGATCACACACATACACACACACAGAGGAAGGCAGACTAGTTTCAGGCCAGCCCCAGTGAGGTGAGTCAACATATCAGCAACAAAATCACATGTGACCCCAATAAAGGCCATGATGAGACACACACACACACGATGAGACACACACACGATCACACACACACACACACACACACACACAGAGGAAGGCAGACTAGTTTCAGGCCAGCCCCAGTGAGGTGAGTCAACAGATCAGCAACAAAATCACATGTGAGCTACAAAATCACTGCTGCCTCTCTTCTGCCCTCTAACTCTCCCAAGAATCTCTCTTAGAGCCCAGACAGACTGAAAAACAGAAGAAAGGGGAACTCTGACACATGTAGTTCAGTCTACTGGATTCTACACATAGCAAAGCCCATGACACGTGATACTGAGAAATTGTTTGGCTTAGAAAACTGGCCCATTTATTTAAAGCTTCTATGACATATAAAACAAAAAGATTCAGTAGTCTGCAGGATACTGAGGAGCGAAAATGGTGACCCTAGAAAACCCAAGAGCCACTTCCATGTACAGTGGCAACCAACAGGACAGGTGACACAGAAGGAAACTATCGGGTTCAAGGGTCGTCCTGCTGCTTTTCTGACCCATGAGTCTGAATCCCCCTGATTTGTTCTTCCCTGGAGTGGACCTAACGCATCCCATTTTCAGAGGATGACTGTAGAGATTTGAAAAAACAACCATAGAATCTCCCTCTGATGTAGATCCTCAATATCAAATAAAAAGTAGTGCAAACTAAAGGTTCCATTTCAGTCACGCCCTCCATGGTGTCACTCTAGCCCTTTCACACCCCTCTGCGACACACAGCAAGGCTCTCCCCATAGCCACCATTCCCCCAACAGGAACTGGCAGATGCTCAGTAAGGCGGGAGCTCTAGCTAAAGGGTCTCATGTACTGAGTGCATGAGAGATTTGTCTACCGTGTGGACTCTCAGGTCTTTAGTGAGAGGTGAACCATAACTGAAGACAGTCCACATTCACTGCAGACAAAGGGCTTCTCCCCAGTGCAAGTTCTCTGATGTTCTCGGATGTCGGAGCTGAACTCCGACCAAAGGCTTTACCACCTTCACTTCATTTATGGTTTCTCTCTTGTACGGGTTCCCAGGTGGTGAATAAGGTATGGACTGTGCTTGAAGGTTTTCCCACATTCTTTATGTTTGGAAGGTTTTACTCCACTGTGAGTCTTCTGGTGCTGAATGAGGTAGGAGTCGCAACTAAAGGCCTTCCCGCAGTCACTGCACTCATAGGGTTTTTCTCCAGTGTGAATTCTGTGATGTTTGAAAAAGAGGGAACTCCTACGGAAAGATTTCCCACACTCATTGCAGCCGTAAGGAGTCTCTCCTGTATGGACCCTCTGATGTTCAGCAAGGTGTGAGTTCCGACTGTACGCTTTCCCACAGTCGCTGCACACGTAGGGTCTCTCTCTGGTGTGAGCTCGCTGATGTTCTGTTAGATGTGAGCTCTGTCTGAAGGCCTTCCCGCATTCGGTACATTCATAGGGTTTCTCCCTAGAGTGGATTCTTTGATGCCGTTGGAGACTTGAGCTCTGGCCGAAGGCTTTTCCGCACTCCTTACACATGTAAGCCATCTCTCCCGTGTGGGTGACCTGATGCTGGATGAGGTGTGAGCTGCGCCGGAAGGCCCTCCCACACTCATCACATTCATAGGGCTTCTCCTCGGTATGAATTCCTTGATGCTGAGACAGATTTGAACTATGGCCAAAAGCTTTTCCACATTCACGACACTTGTAAGGCTTCTCTTGCATGTGGATTTTCTTATGCTGAATAAGGTATGCATTCCGCCTGAATAATTTCCCACAAACGTTGCACATTTGAGATTTCTCTTCAATAAGAACATATGACTGCTGGATGAAGTCTGACATATTACTGAAGTTTCGTCCATATTCATAGGGTCCCTCATGTTTGTTTTGTTCACATTCCTCTCCTTCATGTGGTCGTGTCCCTACTTCAAGAGTTTTCTGCTTTATAATTAATTGATCCTCAGTCCAGTTCTCACCATCTGACAGAAAATACAAAAAAGGTATATGTAACAGTAAAAACTCCTGGTGGGAAACAGGACGATTAAAGTATTCCAGGGTATTTGGTTCAAAAAAGTATTAAAAATGGCCTTGAAATACAGGGGAAAAATGGATACAGGCTGAGCAGATTTGAAGAAAGTGGCGAGTAATCTAAAGTGAGGATTTATATATGAAGTACCTGATCAGACAAGTACACTGGAATTAGCAGAATAGGAAAACAGAGTTTCAGTAAAGTGAGATTTTCTCAGAACACAGGAAGGGTGATGCTGGGGGTTCTGAATGGAGAGAGGCAGGGACTGAGCAGATAAATCAAAGAGAACTTCACGCAAAAGTTCTGTCCACATGGTACCCTGGCCACGTGGGTCGTCACCGTGGTATCAGGAAATATTCCCCATAACCAGACGCCAGCACCTTCCTCACTCCTGCTGTCTCTCTCCACAGATGCTCACATGCTCTCACAAACGTGACATACTCAGACCTTAGAGGAACCTTTTTAGAAATGGTGCCAACTGAGAGGATTTGATAAAGAGAGGGGGAGAATAACAGGAAATGCTTAAAATATGAAGCATGGGGTAGCAAGAAAGATTTCCGTATCTATTTCAGCTCTATTCCATATCTCTTTCATATCTATTTCTAAGAGAACCAACAAAAACCAACTCTGCACCCTAGTTGGATCTAAGAGAGACAACGGAAAAACATGTTTCCTATAATACGTTTCTCCTAAGTTTTACTTATTAAATGTGACTTACTGAAGTGTAGTTATGTTACAGAAAGAAGGCCCTCTGCTTAGAGTAATCCTTCTGGAAGAAGGGGGTGCTGAGGAATATCCAATGTAGTATCATTTCCATCAGCAATCAAAGCAAAACACACGCAGGCCAGATTTTAGTAGGGAATGGTCACTGCTTTTAAGGAATTTAGTAATTACCTGATATCAGAGAACCATATTTATATTTGTTCTCCACCTCCAGATATGTCCTCTTCTATACATTCCATTGGGATATTGGTTTTTAATTTGTGTGTGTGTGATGGAAACTTTTAAGATCTACTCTATAAGCAACTCTCAAATATACAGCATGGTATTGTTACCTGTAGTCACCATGTTGTACCTTAGCTTCCTGGGACATACTTACCTTAGAGCAATAAGTTCGTACTTTTGACCCCCTTCATCCAGTTCTCCCACTCCCCACACCCCACTTTCGGCAACACCAACATGTTCTCTGTATGCAGGAGTTTGGATTTTTCAGATTCCATACCCAAGTGAGTTGATGCAGTGTTTGTCCTTCTCTGACTTATTTCATTTAGCATTATGCCCTCCGGGTCCGACCACGCTGTTACAAGGGCATTATTTCCATCTTTCTTATGGCTGGAGAGTGTTTCACTGTGTATAGAGAGAGAGTACGTTTTCATCCATTCGTCCGCTGATGGACACTTAGGTTGTTCCACGTCTTGGCTACTGTAAGGAATGTTGCAATGAACTTCATCTTTTCATGTAATGATTTCATTTCCTCTGAATAAATACCCAGAAGTAGAATCGCTGGATCATATGGTGGTTCTATATTTAATTTTATGAGACACCTCCATACCATTTTCCATAATGGCTACACCAATTTACATTCCCACCAACAGTTCAGGAGGGTTCCCTTTTCGCCACATCCTCATCAACACTTGTTATTTCCTGTCTTTTTTATAACAGTTATTCTAACGGGCGGGAATGGATTGCTGGCTTACTGTTTGTACGTCCCCTTGCACTGGTTTACTTACCTGTTGGACTGAAAGCTCCAAGGGAGCAGAGACAGACTTAGGTTTCTTCTCCATTCTCCTGATCTGGCCTCTTTCCTGTTTTTCCAGCCCCATTCTGATCTTCTCCCCACATGAAGCCTCTTTACTATCTGTTGAACCACTCTTGTCACAACGTGTGGTGGCTGTGATGTTCTAGGCAAGGTGCCTTTTACTTGGCCCACTGCCCAACATGGTTAAGAATGTCAACCTCACCACTCTCAGGCCCTGTTCAACATCACCTCCTCCATGAAGCTGAAGGTGATCCTTGAAATATTCCTCAAGTCACGTAACAGTCACTCAGAACATTTTATTGGCACCAACAACATGCCAGGTACAGTTCCAGACTCTGAGATCCATCAACAAGCAAAACAAAAAAATTCTCTTCCATTTTACTAAGGGAGATGAACAACAAACTATGTAAATTACATACTGTTAAAAGATTATAAAGATGCTAAAAGCAAAAAAGCAAGGAGAAAGGATTAGAGTGCCTGGGAGAGTGGGCAAAGGAGATACAATTTTAAATACCATGACCAAAGGAAGACTAAGAAAACGGCATTTAAGCAGAGTTGAAGGAGATAAGGACTTCTGAGAAAGAGAATTACAAACAGAAGAAACAGCAACTGCAAAGGCACCAGGTATTCATGGAGGCAACTGTGACTGGAGCAGAATGAGCAAGAGAGAGAGGAGTGAGAAACAAGGTCAGAGACATCAAAGAGGATCAGAGAACACAGGCCACTGTGGCCACAGGTTTGTAAAGAGGTTTTTCACTGAGCAAGGTGGGAAGCCACTGAAGGGTTCTAACCAGAGGAAGACAAGGTCTGACACTTCATCCGGATCATGCCGGCTGCCATGCTGAGGAGAGACCGTGGGGAGGCAAGTGCAGAGACAGGACAACCAACCAGGCTGCGGCAACAGCCCCGGTGAGAGACGATGGGGACACAAACCAAGACGGTGGCAGAGGAGGTGGTAACAAGTACTTGGACTCCGGAGAGAAATGCTGACAGTCACATGGATGGGATTCCTGACTGATGGATACAGATATGAAAGAAACAGGGGTTTCCCTGTGGATTGAGTAGCTGGAGGGATGGTGTTACCATCTGCTGAGATGGCCGGTGAGATGGGCGGTATTCGTCAACCAACTACAGATCTCCAATAATTAAAAACAAGATTACCAGTCTCCTGAGATCGACTTGTACTGGCACATACCCTTCCGGTGTGTGAGTACTTGGTATAACATTCTTCAACTCTCCTGTAGCTTTAACATTTCTCAAAGTAAAAAAATGGGAGGATGGGACAGTGACCAGTGACTCTCTTCTCTGCTCCACATTCACTCAGTAAACAAATACTGTTGCTTCTCCCTATGACGTATGTCTTGATTTTTGGCCCCTGCCGCCCTGTTATCACTGCTAATATGCTCAAGTCAGATTCTAATCACCTCTCAAACTAAACAGATCAGGCTTTCCCAGGCGGCTGCCGAAGATGGAGGAGGGGCAGGTCCTGGTGCTCGATGGCCGAGGCCATCTCCTGGGTCGCCTGGCGGCCGTTGTGGCCAAGCAGGTTCTTCTAGGCCGGAAGGTTGTGGTCGTCCGCTGTGAGGGCATCAACATCTCTGGCAATTTCTACAGAAATAAGTTGAAATACCTGGCCTTTCTCCGCAAGCGGATGAACACCAACCCCTCCCGTGGCCCCTACCACTTCCGAGCCCCTAGCCGCATCTTCTGGCGGACAGTGCGAGGCATGCTGCCCCACAAGACCAAGCGGGGCCAGGCTGCTCTGGAGCGCCTCAAGGTGTTTGATGGGATCCCACCACCCTATGACGAGAAAAAGCGAATGGTGGTTCCTGCTGCCCTCAAGGTTGTGCGGCTGAAGCCTACCCGGAAGTTTGCCTACCTAGGGCGCCTGGCTCATGAGGTTGGCTGGAAGTACCAAGCGGTGACGGCCACCTTGGAGGAGAAGAGAAAGGAGAAAGCCAAGATCCACTACCGGAAAAAGAAACAGCTCATGAGGCTACGGAAGCAGGCCGAAAAGAACCTCGAGCAGAAAATTGGCAAATTCACAGAGGTCCTCAAGACTCACGGATTCCTAGTCTGAGCCAAATAAAATTGACTGTTTATTCTTCATGCTTGGCCTGGCCTGCGCTTCCTCCATCGCCACCGTAGGATGTGGGGCCCCCAGGGGCTGCCATGCAGGTGCTACAGGCAGACCAGGTATAACCGAGGGGCGTTAGCATAGGCAGTTCCAGGGCCTGTGCAGGCTTCATTGGTCTGCAGCCTATTTGTTCGTGAGACTTCTAAGACATGAACAGTTGGAACAAGCAGTGCAGTTGCAATATTGGCAGAAGTGAGCTGAAGACTTAATTGGAAGGGATTCATTCGCATGACTGTTCATGCATCCCACGTGGTCGGATACTATACTCTGCAGCTGTTAGGATGTGAGAGAATGCCCAAAAAGTGTCTCTGGAAGAGAAGTTTCAGCCAAGGGGTCACAGGCATCGCCCTTGTGTCTTCCCTATATTTTGTGATCCAAAACTAATAAATTATTTTTTTAAAGAAAAAAAAATAAATAAATAAACAGATCAGAATTTCTTCCTTGATCTACAATGCTCACCTGCTAGCCTCCTGTTAAGCAAAGTTTATGTGCTTCAGTTTCTGTGAAACAAAATCTAAACTCTTTGGCCTGGTGTCCATCTTCCACGATCTCACACCACTCTGCCTTTACAGTCATCCTCTATCAGTCTACTCTGTGCTCCAATTACTCTGAACTGTTCCCTGAACATTTATCTCCCCACACAATTCCTTCTCCATTCAACTTTCTACTTCCACCCGCTACACTGGTTTCACTGCTGAGGGCCCAGGTTCAATCCCTGGCTGGGGAACCAAGATCCCACAAGCTGCATGGTGTGACCAAAAACAAAACAGAAACAGGTGGACAAAGAGGAGTGGGAAAGACCCTGAGAAGGCAAGAGACAGAATCAGGAGAAAATGGCGCTTCCTAAACCAAAGAACAAGAGTTTCAAAGAAGAGCAATCATCTCAGTAAAAATACTAAGGGGTCAAAAACATTAGGGCTGAAGGAAAAAACAGTGTCCAATGGATTCATTTGTTAAGCTACTGGCAACCTGGATATAATCAGTTTCAATGGAGTAAAAGCAGTGCCCTGAGCTAAGTGAACGGGCAGTTACAAAGAACAGCAAGTGGTGAAGGTATGAGGGCAAAGGGAACAAAGGGGATTATACCTCTCCTGCTGAGTCAACCACCGAGTCCTATAGGCTGCCATGTAAACGTCTCTAGCACGTGTGTGTGTGTTTCCTTCCTGGCAGCCACCGGTCTGTTTCCAGAGCTTGAGGGAGGAGCCTGCCCTTCACTAAGCTGTCACGCATGGCACACTGGGATGTGTGTGGTGTGGGGAGGTAGAGGATGTAGGCAACGGCGATGCAGAAAAAGGACACAAAGGCACAAGAGCGGGTAAAGCAGAGTGTTTTGGGCATCTCCTTGTGCAGACACACCAGGCTGGCTGAGCCTGTACGAGGAGACACGGAGGCAACGTTTAAAGCTGGCTTCAGACCGTGCTGCGAGGACCCTGAATGCCAGGACCCGAATGCCAAGTTATAGAGAATAGACTGTATGTGGTAGGCACTGTCAACTAACATAAATAAATGAGTATTTAAGGAAGGTGAATAAGGCACTTGGCCGCAGAAAGATGACCAGTGAGAAGCCTGTGGTAAGAGTCTATTCCCTTCTGATCTAAAACTGTAGAGTCCAAGTGACTCCGTCTTAAAAAGAGGAGCTGCCATCTTGCGATAGAAGGCAACACTCAAGTTCCCCCAACCCCAGGTCACCACCCTAGACACGACTGCCAATCAGGGGCTAGCGCACGAAAACCCCCTGACCTCCCCTCCCGTGCTGCCCAGTCACCGGACGCTGAAACACATTACCCCATCCGAGCCCTCCTGCCCTTTGTCTCTTTCCCTTAAAAGCCTTGTACCATGCGGCTCTGGGCCGCCGCCCTCACTCCTCTGCGTCGGTGTGTGTATGTGCGGTCCGGACCCGGGTCTGTAATAAACTCCCTCTTGCGCTTGCCGGTAAATGGCTTCCTGGTGGTTTATGGAGATTGGGATCTGGGCACAACAAAACCTGATTCTTTTCTTATTCTAAATTCTTTCAAGGCCAAACATATGACTTCCTAAGGCCTTCAGAGCCAATATTCAGTTGACAAGGCTCTCCTCTTGTGAACTTCCACATTGTTTATTATCCCATAATCTCTCATAGATAACCATTCCAACTCAACTCTAAGCTGGTGGCAGGGGTTAGGTTTTCTTCCAACTTAGTCTCAGTACCTTATAATAACAATTCAATAAATACTTGAATTAAAAATTAGCCTAAAACAAAATTAGAGGCTAAACATGTAAAATAAAGTCTCCCAAACATAAATCTTCTCAAAATCCATGACGTGGATTATCTAAGCCCTTGTCCCTCAATTAAATAATCCACATCCACTTCTTTTAAAAAGGCCAAGCATATACCAGATACAGCTTCCCAGTGGCACAGTTGGTAAAGAACCCGCCTGCCAATGCAAGAGACACAAGAAACCTGGGTTTGATCCCTGGGTCAGGAAGATCCCCTGGAGAAGGAAATAGCAACCCATTCCAGTACTCTTGCCTGGAAAATTCCATGGACAGGAGCCTGGCAGGCTAGTCCATGAGGTCACCAAGAGTCAGCCATGACAGCACGCACATGCGCGCAGCACAGATACACACACACACATACCCGATAATGGGGGGATTGCAGATTGAAATTTAAATGCTGATGTCTACAGTTTAATCTCATTTTTCATCAGCCGGTGGCTGGCCTGTCTACTGTACTCCACAGGCAGGGCACTCTCTTAAAGTTTATATCCTGGGTGTAAAAGGTATCTTTCCCAATGATGAAAGACAGCTTGCCAGGAGAAGCCCAGTCTTTTCCTGGTACTTGGGATACAGGACATACTTGGCTGGGTTCATTCACTTATTCACACAACAGTTCACTTAGCCTCTCAAAGGCCAAGCAAGTTAACAGGTGCTGGAATGACAGATCCGACAGACTTAGTGCCACGGAGAGTGCTGCTGCAGGTCTGCTCCACAGTAAGGGAGGAAATATTAGTGATAGGCTTTACTGACATGTAACAGAGCTTTAGGTAAAAAAAAAAAAAAAAATCAGTGTCTCGCACCAGGGTAATTCTAAGTGCACGGTTAAGCGTGTCCATCTGATCTGAGGCCCCAATGGGAAGGACAAACTTTAGAAAAAGAAGGCAGCTAGGTCAGCTTCTCACCCTTGGTCCTTCGAGGCTCCTGCTCGGGGGATGGGCACGGGGAATCCAGGGACATCTGCTCGGGCGGCTTCTCCATGGGCTGGGTCCAAACCCCGGTGCCGCTCCAAGGCCGAGGTCTTCCCTGAAAAGTCTTCAGAACCCGACACAGGGAGGGAGCGAGAGGGGACAGATGCAGGGGAAACGGTGGGTGCCGCTTCCCACGAGGCTCCCGGGCTCCCAGCAGGCAGGCTGGGCCCCGCCGCGGGAGCGGCCGGCCGGCGGCACGCCCCACCCCGGTCCCGCTGGGGTCCCCCCGGCCCCACCCTCTCCCGCCGCCCCGCGGACAGCTGGCCCGGCCCAGCCCGGACACTCACTCCCTAGCCGGCCGCGAGCTGCAGGGTCCGCCACCGCGGCCTCCGGGGAGACCGGAAACGCGGGTCGCTCGGTGCGCACTTCCGGGGCCATCTAGGCAGCTCGGAGGTCTAACCTCGATCGCGAGTTCCCTAAGGGACCCCTGCGGGGTTGGGCTCCGAGGCGTCGCCTGGCGGCTTCCTTAGGCATTTGTCCTCCCCGAGGAGAGGTGGAAGGAAGATGCAGAGGATTTCTCTTTCTGACCCTCAGTGCCTAAGTGGACTAGGACCTAAATTGGTTGTTTCTCATTCCCGTGTGTACCCTCCTCCGCTCTGCTCCACCCATCTCCACACTCCTCGTTTCAGATCACAGGCCACGATGACCCTGCGGGCCTAGAACCTGTTATCTACTTCCTCCCTCCAGCCCGTGGTGGCTTCGACCCAGCCTCCCTGTTTTGCCTGGAGCACACGAAGAGCAGGAACACACCAAACGGGTGAAAGAGGAAGAAAAGCTTTAGATACAGGGTCAAGATCCAAACGCCTACTGCACCTGGAGTACTGGTTTGCAGAGGCATATCTCATATGCTGAAGCAGGAAAAAAGGTTAAGGCAATGAGTTGTTCATGATCAAGGATTCTCCTGGTAAACCCAGGAAAGACAGCTACCAGTTGTGGAGCACTGAAACTGACATCCCATTGACCCTCACAAGGATCCCATGAAGTGTTACCCTACGTGCCAGAAATGCCAGTTAGTGAGCGACCTAGAGGCAGGATGCAAACCCTGGCCTGTTCAAACCAGAGCCTGGAGGCTAACCACACTCAAGAAAGAAAATTGAAGGAAGACTGGGGTGAGTGTTGTAACATGAGAAACTGCTGGAAAGAAAAACTTGTAATTAAGCCCGAGTTGTAAAATTTATAAACATGGATGAAATACAAACATAAGAGGGTAATAACCATTTTCTTAAAGTGAAGTGAATGGGATGAAGCAGCAAAATAATTCTAAAATAAATATTTTCTCTTTGATTTGTACAGAACACCATCTATTTGAAACCATTCTTGGATTTGTCAACTACAAATTGGCACTTGTCAGGAGCATTCGCCAGCGACTTAACAGCAAGGGCCTTTGCCATCTGCCAGTGCTGCTGCAGTTGCTGACCTTCAGTGTTCCCTGAAGGGAATTCAGGGTGGAGAGTGAGGCACTCTGCTGGTATAACAGGTCTTTAGACAGATATTTTTAGGAACTGATTTCATGATCCCAATCCTTGCATCTCCTCATATCTAGAAAAGCACTAAATCCTTTCATGATGATATCAGCTCCTCGTGACAAGCAGAAATGCTTTTATAAAATGAGTGCTTCATTGCATTGAACTCCCCCTTCATTGCATTGAAATTCCCCTGGAGAAGGGAATGGCAACTCACTCGTTTTCTTGCTCGGAAAATCCCATGGATGGAGGAGCCTGGGGGACCCCAATCTGTGGGGTCACAAAGAGTCAGACATGACTGAGCAATACACACACACACACACACACACACACACCCTTCACCAAAATCATATATTGACCTGCTTCTTTGGAGCAGTCTCTCAGAGCTATCTGAGGTGCTATCTCTCTCTCTCACACACACACACACACACACACACACACACACACACACACACACACAGAGCTATCTGAGGTGCTATCTCTCTGGCTGTAATCAGCATTTTGCCCCAAATAAAATTTAACTCGCAACTCTTATACTGTACATCTTTTTAATCGACAGATTTAACACTGGCGCCTTCATGCACTCAAATCTTGAAAGGAGTGTTAGACATAATGCCATATAAATGTTAGAGACACATCACTGTTTGCAGACTCCAGCAGGAATTGCCCATTAGAAGGCATCTCCTACCACACACAGCCCACGGTGCCTAATGATTCCTCCAGTTATATTTAAGTTCTCCAAAGCTGAGTGCCAAAGAATTGATGCTTTTGAACTGTGATGTTGGAGAAGACTCTTGAGCTTCCCATGGACAACAAGGGAGATCCAACCAGTCCATCCTAAAGGAAATCAGTCCTGAATATTTATTGTAAGGACTGATGCTGAAGCTGAAACTTCAATACTTGGGCCACCTGATGCAAAGAAGTGACTCACTAGAAAAGACCCTGATACTAGAAAAGACTGAAGTTGGGAGAAGGGGACAACAGAGGATGAAATGGTTGGATGGCATCACTGATTCAACAGACATGGGTTTGAGTAAGCTCCAAGAGTTGGTGATGGACAGGAAAGCCTGGTGTGCTGCAGTTCACGGGTCGCAAAGTGTCAGACACAACTCAGCAACTGAACTGAACTGAACTGAAACTCAGGGTGTCCTTCCCTGGACAATGCTAGTTCTGCACTGGTAAATACTTGCTCATTCATTCCGTCGTTTTTAGATTTTATGCGAAGTATCTCTATTCTAGTATGGTGGTTTTGATATTATTTACACTAATAATTTTGGAGCACTTACTATACGAGCAGTAGCTTTTACATTATCTCATTTAATGTTCATGCTATTATTCACAACACTGTACAGCCAAAACTAGAAAGGCTAGGGAAAATGTCCAAAGTCACAGCTAATAAAGTTCAAACATAGGTATGCCTAATTCCAAACTCATTGCTTTGACTAATCTTTTTTACTCAATGGATTCATTCGATTAGGTTAACTATCCATTGGCTGGTACTAAACATACTGTCTGGCAACTATATGACTGAATGAAAGGACATGCCAGGTTAAATTTTTCAATGTGAGAAATTCCAGTTTCTGAGATAACAAACTAGGGGCTTTGCACTTCATTCTTAAATTGTTACCCATGTAATATTTCCTAGGGTGAGGCATTCTCCGAAGAGCTTATTACCACCTTGAAAATGCCACACTCCTTCCTCTGCAGGACTTCTGACACACTTTTGCCTTAAAGCACTCAGTGCTCTCCAACTCTCCAGTCTACCTCTATCTACTCTTGCTCAAGCCGAAAACCTAGGACTCAAACCTAGCGTTCCCACTGCCCACTTTGCTCCACCACTGAATAGAACCAGAGGTGGTAACAAACTTTGGTAAGGATATACCGCCATCAGTAAGCTCTAGTTAGAAAAAAGGGAGTGCATTTGGGGCACAAAGAAGAGTAAATATAAACCTACCGATGGCAAGAGGGACGTCTCAACCAGAGACGGGAACCTGGGAGATCTAACCATGGCCTGACATTGTCAAAACCGTCTAAATTCGCTTTAAAGATTGGGGTGGGTGCGAGGGGGACGGTTCTACCTAGCTTCCAGAAGATACTGGGGTATTTTCTCCCAGCTTCCTGGAGAGCTCTGGGAGCATTTAAGACCAGCTGAAAACTGATGGTGAATCAAGTATGTAACAGGGAATGAAGAGCTATCAAAGGAAATGTCTCTTCTCTGAGCTCTGAGATATGTCAGACACCAACATCAAGATGGAACACTTTATAGAGTCAAACATCCCTGACTTGGAGCTGTTAACTCACTGTGTGACTCTATAGGTTCTTCAACCTCTCTACACTTCAGTGTCTCTGTTGAACAGTTTGTTCCCTTAAACAGTTGTGAGGATTGTTCAAATATGTGCATATACACAGATGTGTACACAAGCAGGTAAACAGACAAAATTAAGTGTCCCAACTATTAGATTTCTTCTCTTCCTTCCCCGTCTTCAAGACTAAAAAGACTAAGAACACATATTATATTGGACCAATTAAAAATCAGCAAGCTTAAATGGACAAGTTACTTGTCCTCAAGGATTATTTTGATTTCTCAAAGAATTTTTTTTTATTGAAGTATTGTTGATTTACAATGTTGTGCTGATCTGGTTTCTCATTTTTTGAAATGTTTTATTGAAAAAGCACATTCTGCTTAGCTCTATTCAACCCATTTACTTCATGTGCCAACAGCATCCCAGTCAAGCAACCCTTTAGAGTTGTAAACATTCAGACTTTATTCCAGAGTTCTGCGGAGGACCAAGCACTGTACCTGCAGGAAGGAGTGATCTACTCCTGCTGTGAGTCAGCTTTCTGGAAAGAACTGAGTTGCAGACAGGAAGGTGATTCTAAGATTCCCAAGTACTTTGGGCCGAGGACTTCAGATTTTATTTGAAACACATTCTGAGTTATCAAACACACCTTTATTCAAGTGGACGTACAAAAAGCACATTCCTAAACCAAATGCATAACATGTGATTTTTACATTTTCTGCTGTTTCACAATCACCAGAGGTGACTACTGGTGGTCTCTATTAGTAGGGTATACATGTTCCTAGATAGGAAAGAAAAAAAACATGCATTTTTTCATATGCTTTTACATTTAGATCAATTCATTTAGGTCCCTGCCTTGTCCAGATGAGATCCTATGCTTGCTGATGGCTAAAAGGTAAAATATGGTGGTAGAACTACCCTAGCTTATTAGGCAGAGGAGGCTTACAAAGTAAGCATGTTTGTATTACTTGTTGAGGATCCCTAGTAAGTACTTTAACAGGTGAACTCAATCGCTGGAACAACAACCAGAGTTTTAAATAACACTTGCCTTATTCACAAAATGTTATGATGCTTAAGATGGGAAAATACAATCAAATACTTTGACATCATCTGAAGAATCATGAACTCTTGCTAGGTGCTCTGACAGTGACCCTGATCTGTGGAGCCAATGTCTGTGATCAGTTTCATCAATCAAAAATAAAGGTTTTTATATGGCCTGGAGACTCTTGCAAAATACAAAATATATATATATATATATGTAAACAATTCCAAACAGATAATGAAGCAATTGTAACAGTTAAATGTTTACAGGCTTTTCTGCCATTCTTGAAATACTCTCTCGAGATACTACAAAAAAACCGTAATATCTGATGGAAGGCAGTATTCCTTTATGAAGATCTCTGATCTCTTAACATAAGTTCTTTATGTTTTACCCTATCGAAGGCAGACTTGAGTGTTCTGCTGGCCTTTAATGGACATAAATCATCCTGAACTTAGACATGCAAAATAGACACCAAATATAGCTAGGTTACCACCAGTATTGTCAGCTTCTAATGTCCTTCTCATCTCTCTCAGAAGGCTGTGAATGCTAACACAGCTAAGAACTTGGGTGTCACTTGAAAATGTTTAGCTTCTTGCCACAGACTCAGGGGAAACAGCATCCTTCATACTCATGAACAGACAAGAGTGTGAAAACCCATTTCTTTTAAAAGTATATTACTTAGGAAAGAAGACACCCAAAAAGTAAGAAGGGATGGCATACCACTGGCTTAAAGCTTAAAACTAGGAAACCATCATTGAAGGTGCTCTTTAAGAGAATGGAGAAACCAATAGGAACTCAAATGCTGTGGCTGGAAAGGAATAGGATCCTCAGAAAAGAGCAGGCCTAAGAGTCTGTTTTGGAGAGAACTTTGGCTGAGAACAGTAGAAAAACCTAAATGAGAGAAACTTTCCAGAAGTTATTGTTTTAACGTTGGTGTATTAATGTATCAGGGAAGCATTTACTGGACAATAAAAACCAATTTCAAGGAAAAATAAAAATGCTTATATAGGCTACATTAAAATAAAAATAGCTTGAGTTCCATAAATAAAGTATACATATCTACTTATAACACCTATTAAATAAAAGAATGCCATGAGAAAACAGCACTGCATTCACCAAGTCACTCCTCTGACTAGATTCTTCTGCAGTGACAAAGACTGGGACTATGGATTAACTATTTTATACACAAATAATAATTTTCCCTTCAATATTCTGATATTGAATAAAGCCTGAAATATGGTGCTAAATGTTTCTACTTGCATTGTACCAGACTCCAGTCTGGTGTGGACATTCTGATGACGAAAAGACTTGAACTAATGAAAGACTTGTCACATTTCCTATACCCAAAGGACTTCCCTTGGGTATGGATTCTTTGCTGCTGAATGAGGGCTGGAAATATGGCAGAATCATCCCACACACATATTTATTACATTTATAGGTATTCGGCATGAAATGAATTTGATGCTCAACAAGGTAGTTTCTTTGACTGAAGGCTTTTTCGCATTCATTACAGCAATGGAATTTTACTCCAGTATGAGTTCTCCAATGATACTAAGATACGAAAATAGCATGAAGCATCTATCACATTCAACGTATTTGAAGGTGTTCTCATTGGTATGGGTTTGCAGGTGTCAAGAGTGCAACACTAATAACTTTCCAATGTTTGTCACATTCAGGTTTCTCTCTGGTATGAACTCCTCGATGCTGAATGAAGGTTGGCCTGGGACTGAAGGCTTTACCACATTCAGGACACACGTGATGGCTCCCTGGTGTGACACCTCATATGTTGAAGGAGGCATGAACTTGATTAAATGTCTCCCCACGTTCATTACATTCATAAGGTTTCTCTTTGGTATGAATTCCTTGATGGTGGACAAGGTGCGCTCTCTGACTGAGGCTCTCTTCCCATGCATCACAATCAAAGGCTTTTTCTCTGGTGAGGACTTCTTGTTGCAGGGCAAGATCTGAGCTATGGCTGAAACTATCCTCATAATCATTACACTCATAGGATTTCTCTTTCCTATGAACTTTGTGATGCTGAATAAGGCATGAGTTTTGACTGAAAGCTTTTCCACTTTCACTAGATTCATGTGGTTTCTCTGTGTGAATTCTTTGATGCTGAATAAGATGAGAATTCAATCTGAAGTCTTTTCCACATTCATTACACGTATAGGGCTTTTCTCTGGGACGAATTCCCTGATGTTTAATAAAGGTCAACCCACCGTTATTGTATTCATAGGACTTCTCTTCATCATGGACCTTCTGATGCTCAGCTAGGTGTGAGGTGTGACAGAAATCACTGCCACACACAGTACACTTAGAAGGCATCTCTCTATGAACTCTCTGATGTTGAGTGAGGTGTACACTACGACTGAAGACCCTTTCACAACTGCTACATTTATAAGATTTTGCTCTGGTATGAACCCTCTTATGCTGAAGTATGTCTGAGCTCTGATTACAAGATTTGTCAGATGCTTCACAGGATTTATCAGATGCTTCACATTTATAGGGTTTTTCTCTAGTGTGTATTCTTTTATGTCGACTAAGACTTGAACTCTGACTGAAAGATTTTTCACATTCTTTACATTTGTAGGGTTTCTCTCTAGTATGAATTCTCTGATGCCTAGAAAGGGCTGAGCTCTGCTGGAAGATTTTCTCACATGCATCACATTTATAAGATTTCTCAGTGGTAGGAATGCTCTCACAGTTACTAAGGTGGGAGAGTTCCATTAAACTGTCCTTATAATCATTACTGTGAAAATCCTGTGTTAGATTTATCTGTTCCTGTTTACCAGCTGAATTCTGGTTGAGGCTCACATCGTATTTATCAATGTCATCAACATTCTGTATTCTAAGAACTCTCTGATCTGTATCAAGAGTAGAGTCCAGGGTGAAGCTTTTTTCAAGTTCATTACATTCATTGTTCTTCTCACTGGTGAAGGTTTTCTTACTGATTGTTATTTGCCTAAACTCTCTCTCCAGGAAGAGAAATTTTCTTAGGATTTCCTGAAGCCTTTCTAATCTGTCCTCAGGCTTATACACTTCTCTAGTCTCAGGAACTTGGGCAATATCCTTTTTGAATCTTCCTACTCTCACTTTGTATGAATGTACTTCTTCTGGAATTTTCTGCTTAGGAATCAACAGCTTGTTCTCTTCTCTGGTCTCTCCATCTGATTCAATATATAAATAGAAAATGCAAATATAATCTGTACCCTGTGCTTAGAAAAAGAAAATTTAGAGGAGAAAACTAATCTACAGTCTACCAGGGTAAGAGAAGTTTATTTACTTTGAAACACAGCCACAAAATCTCAACAGCAGATGTACAGGCATGAATAGGAGCAGTGAGGCAGGATCTAAGTGGTTGAGGGTGTTATACAAACAGAGGGCAGGTTCAGCAGAGTAAGGAGACAGCCAATTAAGGGGTTTCAATGGAGATAACAGGGAACTAGTTCAACAGAATTATAGATAAGTAACTTGAAAAGGGACCTACTACATCTTATGGATAAGGGACAAAATAACTGGAAAGAGTTAATCAAAAAAAAAAAAAAAAAAAAGGGAAAGGAAAGAGCTCTTAGTTCAAGGATACAGACAGAGCTCTTCACTGATTTCCAAAGCAGCTACAGCTTGGCTCAACAACTAGACTCTACTTCCCAACTAGTTCATCTGATTGATTCTGCCTTACTCACCTGAGCAGTCATCTCTTAAGACTTCTCTATTCTTAGTTTCCAGATCAAAGACTTGTAGATCTTGTTCCAGCTGGGAGATCCCATCAGGCTTGAAAATTGGAAATCCTGCTCACAGAGAAGGAAATGGGATGTGGCATCTTATCCCCAGATACTACATTTTTCTCTTCAGTAGTAGTTAATGGAGAGAGAAAGTAAATTCTTAGAAGACATTAGGAAGGCCTGGAGAGTGGGAAAGCCAAAGACCTTCAACACAGAATGCATGTTTGTGCTCTAGAAAGATGTATGCTAAGGGGCAGGCTAAGGAGCATTTAAACATACTCAGTTAGAAATATTCATTTAAACATACTCAGACCAGGGAATTTGTGCATGGGTATGTACCTGTCTTCACAGAAATAATCATTCTTATTCTTTACCTATTGCTTATAGATCAATTTTTGTATCAGACCTGATCTATAAGTATTAGACCTGGTCAAAACGGAGGCTGTCAAAATATGGCTCTGCTGGACTAGAGGAAGGTCAGCTCTCAGGCACCTGTTGTATGGTGAGCTAAACTGTAGCAGCAAAATCCGTGAAGACTGAATAAACACCGCAAGGACCAATTTCAGGAAATAATTCATTTTAGGGCATATGAGGAAACAAGTAATAATATGACACATCCTTACCCCTTAGGAGCTTATACTTTTGTTCGACAAATGTTTATGGGGTGCCTGCTATAGTATGTAGGAAATAAGAGCCCAAGCAGACACAGTCCATTCCCTCAAGGACATCACACTCTAATTGCAGAGACAGATACAACTTACTATAATATTATGTACTGAGGAAAGTGCAATAAAAGCGCATTTCCACATAAAATGGTCTTTCTCTGGCTTACATAATGGACTGCTAAGATCTAATCTCTTTTAAAGCAAAAGCAAGAGGCGGTCTGCTTCTGAGGGGAGAACTGTTACAGTATCAAAGGGCAGTTTCACATGCACTCAGCCCACAAAGCTTCTAGCAGCACACATGCAAGGTCTCACTCCAGCCCCTCATCTACAAAAGCCTTTCTCTTCACTTACTGAATGTCTACAGAACGTATTATTTGTTCCTATCCTGTGCTGTGCTGAGTCACTCAGCTGTGTCCGACCCTCTGGGACCCCCAAGACTGTAGCCTACCAGGCTCCTCTGTCCATGGGGATTCTCCAGGCAAGGATACTGGAGTGGGTAGCCTACCCCTTCTCCAGGGGAACTTCCCGACCCAGGAATCGAACTGGGGTCTCCTGCATTACAGGCAGATTCTTTACCAGCTGAGCTACCCAGGAAGCCCTCTCCTATCCTGACACATGCTATATAATGGAGTTTTATAGACTTTTGAAAACTGTTTCTTGGTATTATCATTCCTATTTGATGTATAAGCTTTGATAGCAGGGACCATGTACATTGTATCGTGCACTTCTTTTGACTCATTTACTTAAGAGCTACTCACTGACTGCAAATTTTGTGCCTAAGTGTCAATAGATAATCAAGGTTTTAAAAGGACTCTGGACCTGAAAATTATGATAAACCAATAGCTGTCCTATGAGATTCCATGTGAGAGTCTATGAGAAGGGAGACCAGAATAGATATAAGAAAGGCATTTACTGTGTTTCTGAATTCTCTTGGGCATAGAGTCAATTCTCTTTCTGGACACTTACTAATTTAGTTAAGATCCTCTATGTCAAATCAAATAGTTTTTTCAAGTTTAAAAAAAAAGGGGGGCATGAAGCAGCAACTACCCCGCTCAAAATTCTGATAACACAATTTGCAACTTTTAAGAGATATTTATTAAGATATTTCTAAGTATTTGATAATCAAAATTAATTTTCATTCCTTACTCTTTGAAGTGAAAAGTGAAAGCTTTAGTTGCTTAGTTGTGTTTGACTCTTTGCGACCCCACGGACTGTAGCCCACCAGGGCTCCTCTGTCCATGCAGTTCTCGAGGCAAGAATACGGGAGTGGGTCGCCATTTCCTTCTGCACAGGATCTTCCTGACCCAGGGATCAGATCCAGGTCTCCTGCACTGCAGGCCGATTCTTTACCGTTAGAGCCACCAGGGAAGCCACTCTTTACTCTGTATCTACACTTAAACCACAAGATCGTCTTCATGTGGGATCAGGGGTTTGATTTTAGACACGTGTTTAAGGTAATATGTAGGAAGGCATGAGCGAAGGCCTAGCAGTGAGGGATACAAGACTACAGTTTAGAAAAGACAACAGGATTCAACATACAGGGTTAAAGTTAAAAGTCACTTGTATTATCAAATATTAAGCTAAGATTCACTAAGCTTTGGTTGGTGCAAAGTGTCATTCCAAGAGCCTTATAACCACACCTTCACGAGATAGGAATTATTACTGTGCCAATTTTACAAACGGGAAAACTAAGATTCAGAGAAGTTAAGTAATTCACCCGAGGTCATGATAACTAGTGAAGCTAGGGTTCAGATACTCTTATTTCATAAGCTGGCCTTTAAATAACCTGCTAGTAAAAAAATGATGATGGTGAATGATATCTATCCCTTCCTCTAAATATGTACAGAAAGAGAAGACCAACATAGTGACAACGAAGCAAAAGGTAAAAACAGTAAAAAGAACAGAGGACCCGTAATTAGAACAATACATGGAGAGTCAGGATCCAACAGATTGAGCATCATGACTCTTAATTAAAAGGGATGTAAGAGAACATTTAGTGTCAAAGAAATGAAAACCTCTTTATAATAAAAATCCAAACCACTGGGCACAGTCTGAGCAATATTCAATTTGGGAAAACTCCATTATAAAGACATAGTTTGAACACTCTCTTGAAATTTGTATTAAAAAATATGATCCATGGCTCATTCTCTCTTACTGTCCTTTCCAAAAAAAAAACTTAAGTGACTACCACTAGCCCCATACTTACATACATAAACTAATTTAATCCTTGGCACAACTCAGAAAGCAGACATTATTTTTCATGTTTTATAGATGAAAAAAATCATTATAATCCGTTTAAATAATCTGCTCAATCACAGGTAAATGGACCTCACAGTTAATATTCTTTCCAAATTATAAGAGTCACAGAGAGCACTAAAGCAGGTTTTTTTTTTTTACCACTGGCCTGAATGCTTTTTTCCTAGATTAAAGTAAAAAACCTATGCTTTCAAAATATGCATTTGCTTTAAATTTTTCCTATCTAAAATTACTTTTTATTAAAACATTTTGATTTTTTAAACAGCAACCTTAACAGTTTTCCAATTTTTAACTTCACTTGATCTTCAAAAATAACATTTAAAATTCAACTTATTGTTTGTTGCCTATACCAGTGTTGTACTAAAATTTTAGCCATCTGAAAGCTTCATACTTCTCTTCCTGATCCTTAACAAACACACAAAATCTCTCCTTAGCAATACATTCTTGTGTAGATACCTATTTATGATGGAATGTATCCTTTAACAATTTTACTTTTTCTTGAATGCATACCCTTTCTGCTCCCAAACTGTATCAACTCACACCTGTCTGTCCAATTTATTGTGCCTATTTTTAATTATCATCAGAATACTGAGCCATAAAAATATACAAAATACCATATGTGGTTGAACTGACTGTCTAAGGTATAAAACAGTGAAAAAGCATGGGCTTCAGACTCAGATCTGAGCCCCTAACCTAACTTTGACCCTGAGTGGATCACTTAACTTCTCTTAGCCTCAATCACCTCAGGTATAAAACAAAATAACATCTGCTGAAAGAGTTATAGTAAGAATTAAGTGAGAGATACATAAAGTACCTAGTATCAATAAATAGCTGTGGCAGTGAGAAACATTCTACACAAAATCATTTCTCTCCTCGTGACACTGACTTCAAAAAGGAAGGGCTAGGAGCCAAACATTCTTGATTTACCAACTCCCTCATCACCCAGCAGTTTTGGTGAGCAGGTTTCTAATGCTGTTGTCAAGAGGGCATCTGCAACACTGCCCCGTGTGAAATACAATCCAGGTCTTTTTCCTGATCTTAATCTCCAGCACTAAATCTCAGATAATTTCCCTTTGGGCATGACCCCCAAGCCAGTAATTCACTCACTGTCAATAGTATACACTTCTTTTTAAGATTAAGTAATGAAAAATTTTGCCCACTACTTTATTAGTCTGTTCCAAATTTGTATACTTATTACTATGTAGTGGAAGCACTTAAGCAAGACCAAGGCTCTGATATCTGTGACAAATGTGGCTCAGAGGTACTGTCAAGGGAAAAAGATATAAATTGGAACCCGCAGCTGCTAAGTCCAAGGCTGAGTTATAAAGTGCTTATTTTACAACGCCAAACATTAAGCTAACTAGAGGTGGAGTTTGCTGAACCCCCAAATATGAAAATGACTTCCCGAAGACTGTCAAAAACAATTACTAAGGAGAGGCTGGGCGCTCCTCCAGTTGAGGAGTAGGGTTTCTTGCATGTAATTGTGCCCAACATGTGTGAGTGTACAAACACGCCCTGTGCATGTGCAGAGATGACAGAGGAAATGGGATCAAATTCAGCCTAATAGTAAGCTGTGTTATTAGGCTGAATGAAGTACTAAGAAGATGCTTTACTTCAAAAAGTGGACAGGTAAACTGTTGGAAACTAGGTATTAGGTAAAATTAACAGTAATTTACAATTACATATCACTTTATAATTTACAAGTTGCTAAATATACATTGGATTTAATAGCCTAAAATAAACTGAATTCTTTTGCCCTCCCATTTCCCTCCCATCAAGGAAGAATTAAGGAACACTTGATCCACAAAGATTATATAAATGCATCAATCTATACAACACCATTAAGAATAAAGGAGACGAAGACAGGACCCTGGAGGGGGTCACAGGGATTTTAAGGAAGGAAAAGACTAGAATGTTAAACATGAGGAAGGCCCAGGGGTCTCAGGAGATTCAGGCAACAGATGGGGCAGTTTGTGTTCACTATGGAAAAGGAGGGACACAAAGCATGTGTTCCACAGTCTAAAATAACATGGAAAGGTCATAACTGAAGAGCTGGAGTCGAACTCTGTGGTTTCTGAGAACACAAGTCGATGACCACCAACCATGGCTTCTGAATGAACTCAAAATTCAAGATTCAAAATTCTGGTTGCAATGGAGGGCATCCTTGGCCCTTGGAAATTTATCAAAGGTCATTTGAGGAACTGCAATTTTACACAGTGGTAGCCTCCTGGGAAACATCTACTCCATCAATCAAGTGTAAGATCTCACAATCGTGGAAAAGGAGTTTCCGAGCGGGGACGAGCACTATCGATGGGAAGTCGACACCTGGGCCATCTCCTGGAGATTCCTGCTGAAAGGATGGCAAGTGTTTCTCCAGAGAAAGCACTTGCCTGGGTATGACTCAGGGCCGGGCAGGAATTCACACTATGAATCCGGCTGGTGGGAAGGCGGAGAAGTATGCCTACAAAGATCAAAGAGCCAGGAATGGAAAACACACTACAAACCTTCCCAGAGGGCAGGCTGCCTCCCCACAGACAAGAATTAATTAAGGAGACAAAACAATACCCTGGATGCCACCAGCAGAGGCAAAGCAAAAAAGAAAAAAAAGGGAAAGAGAAGAAAAAGTGTGATTAAATACATACATAACAAAGAAAAGAGCAGCAGAGACAGGCCAAAAAAGAAAGAGGAAAAGGAGCAATGTTCACACCAAGACGGGTGCTGGCAGCTCCCCGATGCTTCTCTAGAGGACTACAAGTTGCCTCATCTCAGCTGCCAACTGCACCATCCAAATGACAAAGGAGAGACTCGGTCTAAGTCTGAGACTGCTACTGCTCGGGTGAAGTTACGCAGCAGGATTACTGTCTGGGTGACTCACTGAAATGTACTCGTAGTGAGTCATGCCTTGAGATCAAGTCTCTGAAATGCTGCCTGCCTGCAGATGAATTTAGGGCTCTTCAGAGGTGAGGGATTACTCAAATGAAGATTTTAGCCTATCTTAAAAAAAAAAAAAAAGGCATTTCTTCTTCGAAGAAAAATGGAAAACTCTCAGATATAGGGGCACTGAATTACCAGGAAGAAAAGTGTCTGGTTGTGGGTTGGGAGGCCCTAGAGTCCCTCTCATAAAAAAGGGAAAGACAGGGAAACTGAGAACTTGCAAAGCACCAGCAAGTTTCCCTTTAGTCAGGGAACAGATGCCCCCACAAAAGCAGGAAACATTAACTGAGGTTAAGGAGCAGAATGTCTCCTCTTGACATCCCCAAAGGAAACCCACTCCCAGAGGAGATGACCTTAAAGATTGAGGACTCAAGAGGCTCTAAGACCTGGAATTTGAGCCACACAGAGAGACCTCACACCTACTCAAAAACAAGGAAGAAATCCTAATACGTAAACTGAATAATAACAAAGGCGATCCTTACCCAGTGAGACCAGGTTCCCATAATTCTCTAACATCACTTCTCTGTAGAGAGCCCTCTGAACAGGGTCCAGGCATCCCCATTCCTCTCGAGTAAGGTGCACAGCCACATCCTCGAATGTCACAAATTCCTGAAATAACACAGCCTGGCTGCTCTGGCGAAGGCGGCCACCACAGCATCGCGGCCAGAGAACAAAGATGACACAGAGGGTCTGAAGTGTGCATTTACATTGGAAAGGAGGGAGAAGAGACGAGCATTTTGGGAATAGGTTCCACAACCCTTTAACATCTAATAAGCACCCATGATAGCACCAAGGATAAAGGAACAGTGTTTACTGGTGGTACTGGGGAGATGAAAGGTGGTTTCTGTGAAGTCCGGGTCTCTGAGGATGACAGGCACCCAACCTGGGATCTGCTATTAAAAAAAGATCTCCAGGCAAGGCTTATGGATGGGATGAGGAAAAGGGCCACGCTCAATCAGCAGCAACAGTCCCTGAGGAAAAGCAAAGGGTTCCTCAGCTCACCTGGTACCTGGCTGTCAGGAGCGCAGCTGCCTGGTCTCCTGGGCTTCCCTCGTGGGGAAGAGAAGACACATGGGGAACAGGTGGAGCTGAGGGAGGAGAAAGGAGCCAAGAGTGAGAGCAGCCCTTCCCAGGGTGCCCTCACAAAAGAGAGTCAGTGGGACCCTTCTTCACATCGACATTACAGTAAAACCAACAAATGTTTATCGGATATTGAGTTTGTCCTGCACCATCTCAATGCCTGCATGCCCCCTTCCCCAGGTTTAGACCCATGATTCAGGATTTTATTATGAAATCTCATATTGCACTATATCCCCATGTCATGACATGAATGTCATGTCAAAAAAGTGAGCACTGTTACCTGTTTTGCAGATGGGCAAAGCCAAAAGGACTTCAATGACTCATCCAAAACATAGTTATTTAGTAGACTTCTGACCCTCTCCCAGACACTGCTCTGTAAACTTTTGAGAATGAGCACTGTCTCTGCAACCAGTGTGTAAAGCCCCCAGGAATAAGGAATGGTCATCTGTTTCCTCATAATCCTTTCTATACTCACACAGTGCCCCACAGCACTCAAAAGAACAGGGCATTCGGTTGGTGTTCCTAACACACAGGTTATTTCAGGCACTGCAGTTGGCTACAAGTAAATCTCAGACAAACCTCATACAAAACAAAGGGAGTACAAGGCAGATCAACCTATCTCTGTAACACATAAAAATGTTATTTTACAATCTGTATCTGATATGTATGCATTGCTCTAAGCCCTGGTCTCAACCAAGGAATGAAATGGTTGCTTTCTTGATCAAAATTAGAGCAGTCAAAAACACTGCAGTTGCAACATAATGACAACTGGTAAAGCACAGAAGGTCAAGCAGGGAAGAAACCAAGATAAAGCAACAAGGATAGTAGGGACAGGCCCTAAATCTAAGAGGAAGTGAAATCGAGGCAAGGACTGTGAGGGACGGCAAAAGCAGCATTTCTTCTAACTTATTCTGAATATGGTAACTGAGATGAAGTGAAAATTATATGAAAGAAAAAAGCCTGAGTAGAGTGAGTGAAGACCACTCTGCCTAACAAAGGACAGGCTGACCTAAAGAGAGGGGCCCCAATCAGGACTGAAAGGAGCCACATCTGTCCCTCCCTTCCAGACCTCCCTCTAGGGGCCATCCTCTCATTGAAGCCCCTGGCCTCTCTCCTCCCAGGCCCAGGAGCCCCTCTAAAGTCCCACTGTCCCGGATGGAAGTGTTCTCTCTGCCTTACCCCCAGTGAGTCCCTGTTCCATGTCGGTGTCCTGCACGAACTGAGACTCTGGGGACAGACCCTCAGAGTGGGTCTCCAAGGACTGAAACTGGACCACTGGAGATTCTGCTGCTTCTTGGGCCGATATGTCCTCCATCCCTGTTCTGGAGGACAATGACCATCACTGCAGAGTGAGATGACGAGAAATTATTGTAAGTTAAAATAGCCCATCATTTGATACCCTCATGACTTAACAAAGTATTTTACACACTGCAAACACAGTGAAAATAGTTAAAAACAATTAACCACCTAAATACAGAGCAGAAACAAAAATGAACACCATTCACTTTCAGATATTTAAGAACCATGTCATATGGTCCAAGTTTGCAGGTTTATTTCAACTCCACTAATTCTGAACTTGTGGAATTTTTTACAAGACAATTTAATAGTGTAAAGATTTCTGTGGAAATTCAAAATACGTGACATTTACAAACTTCTTTCAAGGATCAAGTGTGTACCCAGAGAATTTACATTAATTCCTATTACTCGTTATTTTTTAAACCAGGACCCTGAGGAATTACTTGGTAAACACTCTGTCAGCCCATTCTGAATTACCGAGTGGCCCTGAGTTGAATGAGTGAGGGAAAGTCGCTCAGTCGTGTGGGACTCTTTGCGACCCCATCCATGGACTACAATCCACGGGATTCTCCAGGCCAAAATGCTGGAGTGAGTAGCCTTTCCCTTCTCCAGGGGAATCTTCCCAACCCAGGGATTGAACCCAGGTCTCCCGCATTGCAGGCGGATTCTTTACCAGCTGAGCCACAAGGGAAGCCCTGACTGATGACTAAATTCCACTTCGGGGGTCAGACCCTTCGATAACTCAGACCAGGTGGGCAGGCCTCTTCCCACGACCCTGACAGTAACCCAGGGAAGGGCTGCGACTCAAACCGGTCGGACTGGTTGTCCTTCACACCCAAGGACGCCGCAGGGCCCCGCGCCCTCCCACGCCTTCAGAAAAGGCCCTCACGCCCTGCCCTCAGAAGGCCTCGCCCGGCGCTACCCTCCTCCCACGTCTCCGCTCCGTCCAGACACGGTCCCCGAAGGGCGAAGCGGGCCCCGGAAACCCAGCTCACAGCAGGCCACGGCCACTGGGTCCTGATGGCGGGGCCCTCCGTCCTGCGGGCGTCGGGGCGACCCCTGGCTGAGGAGAGACGGGTTGTCGCACCCCGGCCCCGCACGCTTCCGGGGACGGGCACCACCTTCAGCCGGAGCCAGGAGACTCCCGCTCCTCCCCAAGAGGCTAAACAAGGCGCCGACCCAACGCGACCTCAGGACGGCTTCCGGGGACTCACCAGGGTGGAGGGGCGGGCCGGGCGGCTACCGCGTCGCGGACTCCGCGCTCTCGAGGCCGCCCCGGGGCTGGAGGGGCCGCTCTAGACGGCTCGGAGGCTGCGCTTCTCGCTGGCACTTCCGGAGGCGGAGTCCGGCGGCGGGGGCAGGTCGGGCCCCGGATGCGGGCCCCGGATGCGGGGGCCGGAAGAAACCGAGGCTCGTTTCCGAGGCTTTTAAATGCCCTGCTGCCGGTCTCACCCTCCTGCTGACCCTGACCGGCCACTCTAGCCAGTACACCGATAGTGGCCGCAGCCGACCCGGATTTGGGAAGGCGCCCCTGCTGGCCCATCCCTGGCTGCGGCCAACCCTCAATACTTATCGCAGGGTGGTGGTCCTTGCGCTTGGAGGTGTGTGGGTATGAGGAATGGGGCCGAATAGCCGACATAGTGGTCCGACTTCCATGAATCAGCCGGTCAGGAACTAGCTCAAGGGTACAAACCACGTTGACTGAAGCCAGTGTTGAAGGCGCTTCGGTGATATGAAGACCTCAGAAAAGCCTAGGATTGAAACATAGCACGGTTCTTGGGGGAAGGTAGGGGCGCTGAGCAAGCTGGAGTAGGAGAGACTGGAAAAGCGTTGTGTTCCTGATGGAAAGGGCTGTGCAGAAGCAAGGGTGGATAGAGCAGGATAGAGCCCCTGGGGCATCGTGATCTGGATCCTTAGGGAATGTGATGTCCTGTGGTTGAGCTAGGTCCACCAGGAACTGGCAAGTTTCCTAAAGAATATAAACAGTGATTTGAAAGGGACTGTAGATACTTTTCCTTGGTTTAGGCTCATAAATCATTATCCTTTAATGATGTTTGACATTTCCGATTAAAAATAAGAAAAATCAAATGTGACAGTCTCCGTGCTTTTTCAAACTACATGAGCCTCTGGGAAACTCTTATATGCCTTCCCTTTCTTTCCTCCTTGAGTATCTCAGGGATCTAAAACAACTTCTATGACATATTCTAGCCTGCAGTATTTGTCACAATGGAGTCAGCATCACAGATAGGAAATTCAGTGTTCTAAAAATAAATAAATAAATAAAGCGCTGCTTAGTCAATTGCTTGTTGGACAGCTCCAGTTGGAAATTTTCTGTGTGTTGAACAGAACTATACCTCCTGTTGATGTCTGTTGTTCCTGTTGAGATCCCTGAGACAATAGATGACACATTACTTCCTGCCTGTCATTAACAACTTAGTAAGGACTAGGTCGTTTGCTCAACGGGCAACAAGTCAAACAATGAGAAAGTGAGGTTTGCAGCAGAGAGTTTATTCACAGGACATTTGAGAACGAATCTCAGATCCACCTCTCTGTAGGTGAGGGGCGTGAGATTTCTTATGGGATAAAGAAGCAGGGGTCTTTAGGTGTGGGGAAAAGTGAGGTAATCAGTGTTCTACACAGGCCTATCAGTTACAGGGTTCATAATGGGATGCATGTTACAAAATACAAGCACTTAGGGACTTCCCTAGTGGTCCAGTGGTTGAGACTCCTCACTCCCAATGCAGGGAGCCTGGGTTCAATACCTGGTCAGGGAACTAGATCTCACGTACCACAGCCAAGAGTTCAAATGGCACAACTAAAGATCCCAAGGGCTGCAACTAAGATTTGGAGCAGCCAAATAAAAAAGTTTTTTTTGGTGCATAGTAAAAGGTGTAATTACTGTGATTTCATTTGACAGCCAAAATGCCTCAAATTGTAATTCCACTATTATCACTCAGAAAACTCCCTGGATACATTAGCCAAGCTCAAAATCTTATAACTATTTAATACTGGAAAGAATAATTGCTCCCCAATGAACAAATACTTGAAAATACCATCCACTGAAAAAAAATGCACAACTTAAATGTTGAGATTTATGTTTCATTTGGTGGACAAAACTGGGAACTTAAAGCCTGGAAAACAGCCTCTCAGGTGACTCTGAGGGACTGCTCTAAAGATGTTAGGAAGAAGCCAGATTATGTAGGACTTTGCAACAAAAACCAGGTAGTCAGAACAAAAGACTACTGCTAATTAAAGAAAACGAGACATCTCACGTTAATGATTTCAGTGCCTTTCTATATGTGAGAAGATGTAGGAGTCTGGGCTCTTTGAAATCACTACTTTGATACGCACCTTAACTTTCCAAGGCCACCTTAACTTTTTGTCCATCCCAAATCCCCTCAAGCTGCACAGTCGGGGGTGTCTGCCTGGCTGCCGGTTCGCTGGCCACACCTTCTTTTGTTTACTGCTCTGGCAGGCAACCTTTTGCCATCTGACCATTCAAGCAGCTATACACAATCAGGGTACCCAGAGAAGCAACCATTTTGGTTTTGTGAAACCACTCATCCTTAACTTCACTTCGATCTTCTGTCTACATTTCTGTCTCAGTTCTTCTGCCATAGACACAGACACAGGATCACTATTATTGTTTGATAATGCCTAGAATTATTACGATACCTGGCATCAATAAGAAAAAGTAGAATTGTGTAAGTTCCTGAACAGGAAGTACTGAGTGAAATTTAACCCCGGTTTTCCCCGCCGGGAAAAGCTGAGCTAAGAAAAGACATCCCCGAAGCCCGAATCATGAGTTGGGGAGCAAGGACCAGGGTCCTCCGGCTTTCCCAGCGAGGATCACCCCCGCATCCCGCAAAGCGCAGCGCAGACCCGGAAGGCGGCTGTGGACGCACTTCCGGCTGTTGTGACACTCTGGGTTCTGGCGAACGGAGTGACTGGGAGCAGGTCCACTGCCCTTTGACCCCCAGAGTCACCTCCCTTTTCCGTCCCCGCAGCCCAGGCTTCTCCGGGGTTCACGGTGAGACGCGGGCCCGGCCGGGGCGGAGGGGCGGGGACGCAGGCGGGCGAGTAAAGCCGGGCTCCGCGATCCCGCTCACCGCGCCCGCCTCCGAACCGGGCGGAGGCTCGTGTCCCTGTCCTTGGTCCCAGCCTGCGCCGCAGGAAGCGCCGTCTCCCTGCAGAGGCAGCCGCGGATCCTTGGTTTCTGGATCGGGATGAGATAACCTCTGGGTCCGAGAGGCGGCAGCCTGCGTGCCCCATCCTGGCCCTTGGTTTTCACCCCCAAGGGGTCGGGGAGCAATGACTCTTAATTTCTGTGCTCCCGGGCTTACTCCATTTGCTTTCCTTCTGGTGAGGGCTTTTTTTCCTGGTGATCTCGAGATGTAAAATGAGGAAGACCCCAGAGGCTACCAAGATCCACGTTTTGTTTTGTTGTTTAGCAGACAAGTTTGTTATGCCTCGTGTTTTGCAGATCATCCGCTCACCCTCAACTCCACCACCGTGAATGGTGGTGATTAAAGAATGTTTGACGCCTAGTGATTAAGTGATTCAAGTGCAACAGGAAAAGATTACGTACATACGCTTCACCGTCTCCCTTTCAGTTTCTGAAGGCTTTTTTAAAGGAGTGATTTCTGATAGAACACCAAGTGAATTTTTGAATTGTGGGAGGAAAATGTGCTTGACTTAGAGGGCTGAGTAGTGAAGGGAGTTTGTGGTGGTGCAGTGGAAAATGCATTGGGTCACTTGAGGACTGGTCACCAGCCTCTCTCTGACACCGATTTGCAGGATGCTCTTAGACAAACACGAAGTCTGGAATTGATCCTAAGTAAAATAAACTATCTCCAAGGGCCCACCCAACTAGGACATTCATTGCTAAAGGGAAATTAACTGAAAAATCCAGCCTGGCCAAACCTAATGCCCCATCTCCATTTCCTGAAGCACCACCAGTATGCACAAAGGCACTGTTACTAATGAGAGACACTGTTAAGTGGCAGAGGACCAAAGAAAACACTTAAACAGGCCTGTGCTAAACAGATCATTTGCAATCAATCAATAAGTTATGGAGAATGCGTTGTAAGGAAATCAATGAAACCTTAATATTTGCTGGAGAAAGAGGTTGGTTACACACTGTGGTGGGAGACATATAAATAACTTGCCATGGACACATAATTTATTTTTCTATTTTAAACCTGTGCTGCTGTAACATTCCTCCTGTTCTTACTCAGATAACCTGACAATATAATGGAATCTCTTAATTTCTAAATGACAAGCCCTTCCAAGTACTGAAATGCCAGGCCTATAGTGAATTTGTTGAACATTCTACAAATGGGCAGAAAATGTTAACATTATATTCATTTAAACAAATATCTCCTGGTTGCAAGTAACTATGTTCAGGGCAGTCTTTCTACTGTTTCTTGCCTAGAATATGAGCAGGAAAACACTCCAGGAAGGCCTGACCAGGTCCTGATCTCAGCCCTTTATCTTTTGAGTTCCCCTTGCTTACAGTCTTCATTCTGATTCACTGGGAGCGAAGGCCTCCAGGAATGCGTTATTCCACATACCCCACTTTTAAATCTTTGATCCTATCTCAAAAACCAAGATTTCTTTTCCTTGATCTTAAAATACCTGAAATAAGACTTTTCAGATGATAGCTCACTAGAACTGAAAGTGAACAAATAAAATATAATAGTTGGAAAATGAAGAGCAGCAACACAAATGATGACAGAAAATATAAATGCTGTAAGATGACTATCAGGAAAGCCTGAATGGGTTTCAATACTTCTTTAAAAATAAACATTTTAATTTTTTTCCTCTGTGCTCCAGTGGTGGTCTTGTACACCAAACTTTGGCGATCACTTTATAAGACTGACTAGATGGCAGTGTAGCAGCTTAGTTAGGACCCTGAGCTTCAGACTTGGGTTTGAGTACTGGATCCACTACACTATGTTGTTAGACACATTATTTAATCTTTCTCAGCTTTTAAAATAGGTATAATAACTGTGTGCTTCATTAGGTTTCCATGAGAATTAAATGAGCTGTGTACCCAAGGTACTGAAACTGCCTGACACAGCTCACATGAATAACAGTTATTCAGCATTGGCATGTCACACCATTGGATTTCATGAATTGTCTTCACGGATGAGATGTTAGCACCGTAGCAATACAATATTACCTTTTAATACTGCTATTAAATGTTTCAGCCCTGCAGGAGAGCAAAAACTGAGCTCACAAAACATGGAGGATAAAAAGGAAAGTCCTTCAGACAGACCCTGTTTGGATTAAGTGAGCCAGTTCTTTGAACCTGAACAATGACTGCTGAATCCAGGAATGCTGCTGATTTGTCTCCTCAGGCTACCCGAGAGATGGAAGGCATAGTGATAGTAAAAGTGGAGGAGGAAGGGGAAGACGATGCAGAAGACCGTTTTCCAACAAAAAGAAGTAACAGGGAGTTATCACCCCAGTTTCTTAGTCGTTCCACAACTGTGAATGAGAGAGCCTTGCTATCATCATATTTAGTGGCGTATCGAGTGGCAAAAGAGAAGATGGCTCACACAGCTGCTGAAAAAATTATTCTCCCAGCGTGTATGGATATGGTACGTACCATCTTTGACGATAAATCAGCTGACAAACTAAAAACTATACCTCTTAGTGATAATACAATATCTCGTCGAATCTGTACTATTGCAAAACATTTAGAAGCAATGCTTATGACACGGCTACAGTCCGGTATCGATTTTGCAGTCCAACTTGATGAGAGCGCTGATACTGCAAGTGGTCCCACACTCCTGGTGTATGTCAGGTATGTGTGGCAAGATGATTTTATAGAAGATCTGCTGTGTTGTTTAAATTTAAATTCGCAGGTGACCGGATTAGATGTATTCACTGAATTAGAAAAGTGCATTGTTGGTCAATATAAATTAAACTGGAGAAACTGTAAAGGAATCTCAAGTGATGGAGCAACAAGTATGACTGGGAAACATAGCAGACTTCTTGAAAAACTGTTGGAAGCCACCCACAACAACGCTCTTTGGAATCACTGTTTTATTCACCGAGAAGCTTTGGTATCCAAAGAAATTCCGCCAAGCCTAATGGACGTATTGAAAAATGCAGTGAAAATTGTTAATTTTAGTAAAGGAAGCTCGTTGAATAGCCGACTTCTTGAAATATTTTGTTCAGAGATTGGAGAGAACCACACCCACTTATTGTTTCATACAGAAGTTCGTTGGTTGTCTCAAGGAAAAGTATTGAGCCGAGTATATGAACTCAGGCATGAGATTTACATTTTTCTCATTGAAAAGCAATCTCATTTGGCAAATATTTTTGAAGATGATGTTTGGGTAACAAAATTGGCATATTTAAGTGATATTTTTGGCATTTTAAATGAATTAAGTTTGAAACTACAAGGGAAAAACAATGATATTTTTCAGTATTTTGAACACATTCAAGGATTCCAAAAGATGTTATTGTTGTGGCAAACTAGACTTAAAAGTAATCGTCCTAGCTACTATATGTTCCCTACATTGTTGCAACACATTGAAGAGAACATTATTAATGAAGAATGCTTAAAGGAAATAAAGTCAGAGATATTAATACATCTCACTTCTTTGTCTCAAACCTTTCATCATTACTTTCCAGAAGAGAAATTTGCATCATTAAAGGAAAATATCTGGGTTAAAGATCCATTTGCTTTTCAAACCCCAGAATCGATCATTGAGTTAAACTTGGTGCCTGAAGAAGAGAATGAATTATTGCAGCTCAGTTCGTCATTCACGCTGAGGAATTATTATAGGACATTAAGTTTATCAGCATTCTGGATTAAGATTAAAGAGGAATTTCCACTGCTAAGTAGAAAGAGTATATTGCTATTATTACCATTCACATCTACCTATTTGTGTGAACTAGGATTTTCAATCTTGACACGATTAAAAACAAAAAAAAGAAATAGGCTTAATAGCGCACCTGACATGCGTGTAGCCTTATCTTCATGCGTGCCTGACTGGAACGAACTGATGAACAGGCAAGCACACCCATCACATTAAATACAATCTTTATGAACTCAGGTTTTTGTACTTTCATAGGTATTCTTTGTGTATTGTATTTAAGATTATGATTAGGATTTACTAGGTTTCTTTTTCCTATATAGTGAGTATTGCTGTTTGACATTTGTTTGTTACATGAATATATGTGTATGCAGGATAATGATGTAAAATACGTTTCTATGAATTACCATCAATTTTTAAAAATAGTGCTCTTAACACTCTTAGTTTTGTACTCAAATCTGTCACCTTGACTACTGCTGCTGCCTTGCTTCTTGTAGGCAAAGCCCCTTTCACATTTCTCACCATCTATGTGCCTATGTGCCCTTCCTTGTCTTTTTGTTTATTGGCTTTGTTGGGGTGTTTTTTTTTTTTTTTGGCAGTGCCACAGAGATTGTGAGATTGTAGTTCCCTAACCAGGGATCAAACGCAGGTCTCCTACATTACAAGGCGGATTCTTAACCACTGAACGACCAAGGAAGTCACAGTTTCTGTTCGTTTTTGCTATTATTTTCTGTTTTAAAAAATTCAGCTTTATTGAGATATGATTTACTTCTAGTGAAATTCACCCCTTTTGGTGTATGGTTTGTTGAGTCTTGACAGAGGTATACAATTATGGAACCACAATTGAGATATAAAACATATCCTTCATCCCCAAAAGATCTTTCATGGCTTTGTTGTCAGTCCTTCTCTTGTACTACTGATGGTTTTGTCTTTTCCAGAACGTCATGTATTTGGCTTCTTTCTCTTAGCATAATGCTTTTGTAATCTATCCATATTATCATATGTACCAGTAGTTTAATAGTGAGTAATGTTCCATTGTATGGATGTGTATCAATTAGCGTATCAATTCTTCAGTTGATAGACATTTAGTTTTTTCAATTTTTTTACTCTTATGAACAAAGCTGCTATAACTATTTGTATACAGGAATTTGTGTGAACATATATTTCTTTGGTAACAGCTAGCAGTGGGATTATTGGCCCATATGGTAAATATACATTTAATTGTATGCATTTCCTCCAGCAATGTGTGAAATTTATAGTTCCTCCATATCTGAGTCAGCATTTTGTATTGTCAGGTTTTTATTTTAGCCATTGTATTAAGTTTAATAGTATCTCATTATGGCATTAATTTCCATTTCCCTAATGGATAATCATTTGAGCATCTTTTCACATGTTTATGGCTGTCCATATCTTCCTTTGGTGAAGTTCAAATCTGTTGCATGTTTTAAAAAGTCAAGTGTCTTATTCATGAATAAGAATTATTTTTATATATTCTGTATACAAATGATCACACCCATGTTTTACAAATGTTTTTTCCCAGTCTGTGGCTTTTCATTTTCTTAACAGTGTTTGAAGAGCAAAATTTTAAAATTTTGATCAACTTCAGTTATCAAGTTTTTTTCTTATATGGTTCATTCTTTGTGTGTTCTGCCTAAGAAATCTTTGCCTAATCCACAGTCACAAATTTCTGTTTTCTTCCAGCTGTTTTATAGAAGTTTTAGATTTTACATTTAGGTCTATGATGCATTCTGAGATGATCTTTGTAAATGGCTAAAGGAGATTAAAGAGACATGACAATTAAATGCAATGTATTCAGTTCAGTTCAGTTCAGTCACTCAGTTGTGTCCAACTCTTTGCAATCCCATGAACTGCAGCACCCCAGGCCTCCCTGTCCATCACCAACTCCCTGAGTCCACCCAAATCCATGTCCATTGAGTTGGTGATGCCATCCAGCCATCTCATCTTCTGCTGTCCCCTTCTCCTCCTGCCCTCAATCTTTCACAGCATCGGGGTCTTTGCAAATGAGTCAGCTCTTTGCATCAGGTGGCCAAAGTATTGGAGTTTCCATTTCAACATCAGTCTTTCCAATGAACACTCAGGACTGATCTCCTTTAGGATGGACTGGTTGGATCTCCTGCAGTCCAAGGGACTCTCAAGAGTCTTCTCCAACACCACAGTTCAAAAGTATCAATTCTTTTATGCTCAGCTTTCTTTATAGTGCAATTCTCACATCCATACATGACTATTGGAAAAACCATAGCCTTGACTAGACGGACCTTTGTTGGCAAAGTAATGTCTCAGCTTTTTAATATGCCGTCTAGGTTAATCATAACTCCTTCCAGGGAGTAAGCATCTTTTAGTTTCATTGCTGCAATCACCATCTGCAGTGATTTTGGAACATCAAAAAATAAAGTCTGACACTGCTTCTACTGTTTCCCCATCTATCTGCCATGAAGTGATGGGACCAGATGTCATGATCTTAGTTTTCTGAATGGTCAGCTTTAAGGCAACTTTTTCACTCTCCTCTTTCACTTTCATCAAGAGGCTCTTTAGTTCTTCCTCACTTTCTGCCATAAGGGTCGTATCATCTGCACATCTGAGGTTATTGATATTTCTCCTGACAATCTTGATTCCAGCTTGTGCTTCCTCCAGCCCAGCATTTCTCATGATGTCCTCTGCATATAAGTTAAATAAGCAGGGTGACACTATACGGCCTTGACATACTCCTTTTCCTGTTTGGAACCAGTCTGTTTTTCCATGTCCAGTTCTAACTGTTGCTTCCTGACCTGCATACAGGTTTCTCAAGAGACAGGTCAAGTGGTCAGGTATTCCCATCTCTTTCAGAATTTTCCATAGTTCATTGTGATCCACACAGTCAAAGGCTTTGGCATACTCAATAAAGCAGAAACAGATGTTTTTCTGGAACTCTCTTGCTTTTTAGATGATCCAGTGGATGTTGGCAATTTGATCTCGGTTCCTCTGCCTTTTCTAAAACCAGCTTGAACATCTGGAAGTTCACGGTTCACGTCTTGCTGAAGCCTGGCTTGGAGAATTTTAAGCATTACTTTACTAGCGTGTGAGATGAGTGCAATTGTGCAGTAGTTTGAGCATTCTTTGGCATTGCCTTTCTTTGGGATTGAAATGAAAACTGACCTTTTCCAGTCCTGTGGCCACTGCTGAGTTTTCCATATTTGCTGGCATATTGAGTGCAGCACTTTCACAGCATCATCTTTCAGGAGTTGAAATAGCTCAGCTGGAATTCCATCACCTCCACTAGCTTTGTTCATAGTGATGCTTCCTAAGGCCCACTTGACTTCACATTCCAGGATGTCTGGTTCTAGGTGAGTGATCATACCACCGTGATTATTTGGGTCATGATTCTGTCTATCAGATCTAGTCCTTTAAATCTATTTCTCACTTCCACTTATAGTTATAAGGGATTTGATTTAGGTCATACTTGAATGATCTAGTGGTTTTCTCCACTTTCTTCAATTTAAATCTGAATTTGGCAATAAGCTCATGATCTGAGCCACAGTCAGCTCCTGGTCTTGTTTTTGCTGACTGTATAGAGCTTCTCCATCTTTGACTGCAAAGAATATAATCAATCTGATTTTGGTGTTGACCATCTGGTGATGTCCATGTGTAGAGTCTTCTCTTGTGTTGTTGGAAGAGGGTGTTTCCTAAATGCAATGTATTACTTTAGATTGAATCTTTCACTAGGAAAAAAGAAGTTATAATGGGCATAATTAAGTCCATTGTCAAAGTGGATGCCCACCCCCATGGACCTAACAGAGGTCTGCCACTTTACATCAAGATCGTAGTCAAGTCTGGTAAATGTAAATGGAGGTGGGGTGTCCAGTAAACATACGTGCCCAGCCCTTGCCCCTCCCACTGCCCACTGCCCCCACCCCGGGGCCTCGAGGCAGGAATCGCTGCTAATGGCTGCCTGCAGCGCGACCAGACCTGCCTCACATGCACCCAACCTGGACTCACGCAGAAGTGGTGGTGAAGCACCTGGCCCTGGCTTGGAGGTCCTGAAATTGAGGATTTTTTACATGAGAGATGGAGTTACAGGTGAGTGATGGCAGAATGTCTATCAGACTTTCATATATATTTCACATGTATCTATGAAATGCACCTAGAAGAGTGCCTCACATATAGGAAGTGCTACACACATGTCTGTGAAAGAAGTAGGAATGGAAGAAAGAAAAGGAAGGATTATAAATGAGTAATTTCAACTAAATGAGGGATTGTAGGGCAGAGAGCAGCGGAAGTAACCAAATAAGGCTTAACAGAAGAGCTGAATACAAGGCAGACTATAAAGTGAACATTCAGAACCGGTCATATGAACATGGCCTATGAAAAGACTTCATTTACGGGTTGTTTAGACAGAGTCACTCAAGCATCCCTTCTGCTGTCTTTGCCTTTGACCTCTGTAAAGCCCTGTATTCGGACGTACTGTGCTTCAGCCTAGCCTAATGTAATTGTTCCAACCATCCCCCCATCTGGTGGCAAATACCATTTCAAGACTAACACCTTTACTTCTTACTTTTTCCTTTAGATTCTAAGATGAAAGAAAAAAAAAAAAAAGAATGAAAAGGCTTCAAGACAGAAAATGGTGGGGGGAAAGTGAAACTTCCAGGACATTATTAGGAGAAACCAAACAGCATTAGTGATAATGGGCAAGGCTGTGAACATTCAGGCAAGGAGGAAACGCTTAGACACCTGGGAAAATAACCCAGAAACAATATTTCTGTTGTCTTCATAAACAACACAGGGGAGAATGGGAAGAGTTCTGGCAGAGCCCCTGTGCCATCAGAAGACTCGAGCCAGAGAGAAGTCCTACCAGTGTAAGGGATGTGAGGAAAGCTCTAGCCAGAGCAGACCTGGGAGTCCCCAGCCAGGAGCCACTCCAAGTGAGCGGTGCGTGCAAGGATAGCATTAGTCCTGGTCATGCCTCGCCATGCCCCACACGAGGGTGAGGCCACATCACTGCCTTGACTATCAGAAAACCTTTCATGCACCACCCAGACAGTGCATCAGAGAATCCAGACTAAAAAAAAAAGCACAAAATGTAGTGACAGTGGCAAAATCTTCATACAGAGCTCAGTACCCTCATCACCACCAGGAGGTGAAACTCCAGTTCTTGTGGAGAATGTGGGAAAAGCTCCAGGTAAAGCTCACGCCTGGGCGAGCACCAGAGGAACCAGCACAGGAGAGACAGACCCTAGAGGGCAGTGTGTGTGAGGCGGCTTCCAGCCTGAGCGTAACTGTCGGCTGCAGAGGAGAGAAACCCTGCAAATCCTGGATGCATGGCACCAGCTTACTTTTGCAGAATCTACCTGGGGGAGGACACTCACCAGCGTCAGGCATAGAAGAGGTCTGACGGCAGATCTTTTACCTGAGATACCAGAAAACTCACAGCTCCGGAATGGTGCAACAAGGAAAGCTCCTGTGCAATCAGGTTACCTTGGTCGTAAGAAACTACACCACCCTACAAGGAGCTAGGGGAACGGCTGACCACGAAAGGGGAGGCCCGTGGAACAGAAGGACCCACCAGAGGACAACGAGAGAACACAGGGGCAGGGAGGAGGCTCACGGGTGGGCTCTTTAGAATCCCAGGACCAGGGAGAGGAGGCAGCCTCCCTGGGAGCCGGGCTGCCGGCACTGCCCTCCAGGGGCCAAGACAGTGAGGCTGAGGGGTGAATCTGATCTCAGGTGGCCTCAGCCTGCACAGGCTTGGAGCAGGGTTTCAGCTCCTGAGGAATGACAGAGCTGAATCCTGGCCACTAGACCAGTGGCTGGTGATTAAGGCCGTGGCCCTTTGGCTTGGCAGAAAAGAATTCCCACAAAGAGGTAAAGCAATGAAACAAGTAGCGTTTATTAGGAGGAAAGAGTACAGAACACGTGGGTAGACACACAGTGGGCTCAGAGAGCCACACCCTGTGATGGTTTAAATCACTTCTGTGGGGCATTTCTTCCAGTTTTCCTTTGGCCAATCATTTTGATTTGCCTAGTTCAGAGTCCTTATGTGGTGTATCTCAAGGCCTTCCCTCATGTTCGCAGGCATCTCTCAGCCAAGATGGATTCCAGCAAAGAGGCCTACAAGTAGCGTGGCATCACTCCCCTTTTAACCTCCGAGGAACTTGGGGGAATGAGAAATATGTGGTTGCTTCCCTTCTATCCCGGCAGGTCCCAGCCTCCTCTCTCGATCGTCCTGCTATTCTCATCTTGGAGTACTGGTGCACGGGAAATGAATTTTCAACTGCTCACCCTGGGGCGGGGGGGCAGGGGTGCCCATCTACCTCCTTAAATCCACTCTTTGCAAGAGGACTTTACAGGGGGAGGCAGAGATAGTAAACAATTTAAAGCAGGAAAATGAGGAAGACAGTGTTTACACAAAATGAAGTCAGAAAGTTCCAAGGGAACTTCGAAGTTTCTGAGCAATTTCAAACTCAAAGGAAAAGCTACCCGACCTGTAACAACGATGTCTGGATTTACTTGGGCAGGGGGCCAGATACTGAGATTTTAGGTCTGCAGTGATTCCCACACTGGAATGGGGGAGGGAGAAAGGTGGACGGTGCAGCACAGATTTACACTAGAAGGGAATGTGACCCTAACTCTGAGCGATTTGCTTCAGGTTCCTAAAGAAACTGTGCATTCCTGCTAAGTTGGAGTGGGTTCTTCCAGGGAGGGGCGGGGCAAGGAAAGCCCTGGTCTGAACTGGGAGCTCTGGGCCAGGACAAGGAAGGGTTCCTTCCTATACATCTAAAATGCTCGTTTTAAGCTCCTGGCTTGAACAGGTTTAAGATAAAAGCATACAATTCTATGGGCCACTTATGTCTAAAACTAAGGTTTTACTTTGCCAACAAAGGTCCGTCTAGCTAAGGCTATGGTTTTTCCAATAGTCACGTATGAATGTGAGAATTGCACTATAAAGAAAGCTGAGCATAGAAGAATTGATGCTTTTGAACTGTGGTGTTGGAGAAGACTCTTGAGAGTCCCTTGGACTGCAGGAGATACAACCAGTCCATCCTAAAGGAGATCAGTCCTGAGTGTTCATTGGAAGGACTGATGCTGAAGCTGAAACTCCAATACTTTGGCCACCTGATGCGAAGAGCTGACTCATTTGAAAAGACTCTTGATACTGGGAAAGATTGAGGGTAGGAGGAGAAGAGGACAAAATAGGATGAGATGGTTGGATGGCATCACCAACTCAATGGACATGAGTTTGGGTGGGCGCCGGGAATTGATGATGGACAGGGAGGCGTGGCGTGCTGCAGTCCATGGGATCGCAAAGAGTCAGACACAACTGAGTGACTGAACTGAACTGAAGGTATTTCGCCGAGCAGCTTGAAAACAGTCTGAATAAAAAGTTTTTGCCAATAAATAAGCAACTACACCAGATGAAGGAGGGAATCCACAACCCAAAGATGACTTGTCTTGTGAATAAAATACCACATAAGCAAAGCTACCTATTGTCTTCCTTTACCCCAGCATGAATGGCACAGTGTTGGATAGCTAGCTGAGGCACTAACACATAACTGTGTCTTCTCACTTCCCATTTCCTACCCTACATTTAAGCCAGTAGTGAAATGTAGGTCGCAAAGAGTCGGACACAACTGAGAGACTGAACTGAACTGAACTGATTTCCTTTAGGATTGACTGGTTTGATCTCCTTGCAGTCCAAGAGACTCTCAAGAGTCTTCTGCAACACCACAGTTCAAAACCATCAGTTCTTCAGTGCTCAGCTTTCTTTACAGTCCAACTCTCACATCCATACATGACTATTGGAAAAACCACAACCTTGACTAGACAGACCTTTGTCAGCAAAGTAGTGTCTTTACCTTTTAATATGCTCTCTAGGTTGGTCATAGCTTTTCTTCCAAGGAGCAAGCGTCTTTTAATCTCATAGCTGCAGTCACCATTCACAATGATTTTGGAACCCAAGAAAATAAAGTCTGTCACTGTTTCCATTGTTTCCCCATCTATTTGCCATGAAGTGATGGGACCGAATGCCATGATCTTTTTTGAATGTTGAGTTTTAAGCCAGCTTTATCACTCTCTTTCCCTTTCATCAAGAGGTGCTTTAGTTCTTCTTTACTTTCTGCTGTAAGGGTGGTGTCATCCGCGAATCCAAGGTTACCGATATTTCTCCCAGCAATCTTGATTCCAGCTTGTGCTTCATCCAGCCCGGCGTTTCTCATGATGTACTCTGCATATAAGTTAAATAAGCAGGGTAACAATATACAGCATTGACGTACTTCTTTCCCAATTTTGAACCAGTCTGTTGTTCCATGTCTGGTCCTAACTGTTGCTTCTCGGCCTACATATAGATTTCTCAGGAGGCAGGTAAAGTGGTCTGGTATTCCCATATCTTGAAGAATTTTCCGGTTTGTTGTGATTTACACAGTCAAAGGCTTTGGCATAATCAATAAAAGAAGATTTTTTTTCTGGAATTCTCTTGCTTTGTCTATGATCCAGTGGATGTTGGCAATTTGATCTCTGGTTCTTCTGCCTTTTTTAAATCCAGCTTGAACATCTGGAAGTTCATGGTTCAGGTACTGTTGAAGCCTGACTTGGAGAATTTTGACCATTACTTGTGTGTGAGCTGAATGCAACCGTGCTGTACTTTGAACATTCTCTGGACATACAAAATCAAAAAAAGATTAATTAGTCCTATCAATTACAATTAATTGCCACTAAGTCTTCTCTTTCTTTAAACAACAGCATTAAGTAGAAAAGTAAATTCCGGATAACATAATATCAGATAAATATTTTTATGCTAATAGCATCAATTTTTTACTTTTTTTTGCCTAGTCCAGAGTCGGCTCTCTAAAAAGTCACTCTGGACTTCCAAAAGGAGGGTTTAACCCAGCTAGACAAGAGTTCACCCCTAGAGATTCTGTTACAATCGGTGGGAAAGGAAAGTAATTGGTGTAGGCATTTCTGAAGCCCCTATCCCATTCTTACAGAGATGACCGACCTCCAGGGTCTGAGCGAACAGGTGCGGGCGGCACCTGGACATCTCGCGGCCAGGACCACCCCCTCTGCGGCCGTCGCGCGGCCCCGACCCGGAGCGGCCGCCGCGCGGAGACGTGGTGCCCCGCCCCCTCGCTCGCACGCTCCCCGCGACCCGCCCCCTCGCCCACCCCGACCAGAGAGTCGCGAGTCCTCCGAGCTTCCTAGAAGGTACTCGGGCGGGGACGCTCTGCTCGGCCTGCGCGAGTGGTCGGGCGACCGGCACAGGGATCTTCCGCGTGGAGCCCTCCGGTGGAGGCTAGCCGAGGTTCCGACCTAACTCCGCGTCTGGCCTGGCACCTCCATAATGGAGCCCAGCTCCATGGCTGCCGCAGGTGCACCTTGAGGACTTCCTGGAGGAGGAGGCGCGGCGGGGGTCGGAGGCGCGGAGGTTTGGGGAGAAAGGAGCTAGCGTGATGGGCGGAGTGGGGTGCCGGGGAAGCCACGGTGGCCCCGCCACGGGTGTGAGGGCTGGAGAGACTACCCCCTTTCCCTCGAACCCCGTGTCCCCCACGCCCGCCCAAGCCCCCGGTCTTCAGGGCATTTACCGAGAGTCTTCCTGAAGACGCCAGCCTCTCAGTACCATGTCAGTCAGGTCTTTTGGCTTCAGAGAAGTATAGAGTCCGATGAATGAATGGCTAGTTAATGCTACTGTTTGCTTTGGCTTTGTTGGTGTTAGTCGCTCGGTCCTGTCCGACTCTTCGCGACCCCCATGGACTGTGGCCCACCAGGCCTCTCTGTCCGAGGAATTCTCCAGGCGAGAATACTGGAGTGTGGAACTTCCCTGGTGGTCCGGTGGCTAAGACCCTGCGCTCGCAATGCAGGGGACTGGGCTTGAGCCCAGATCACGCATGCTGCAACTAAGACCCTGTACAGCCAGATACCTGCACATTAAAAAAAAAAAAAAAAAGAATGGGTAGCTATTCCCTTCTCTAGGGGAATCATCCGCACCCGGGGATCCAACCCAGGTCTCCCGCATTGCAGATTTTGTTATAAATTGAGTTGTGGATTCTGACTTCCAAACGCACAGTGCTCACAGCAGGTCGTCTACTTTAGAAGGTGAAAGGGTCAATGTCCCTTCCCCAGCCTTGGAGCTATTGATCACAAGTGCCTCCTTGTTTAAGAGGCAAGAGGGCTTACGAACAGTGTTTTTAAGGAAGGAGAACAGCATCTGACAGACTTTCTTAAAAATGCACTTACATAAAACAAGGTTTGCCGGTGGCCAGAAGGCACCAGAAAAAAGTGGAAGTCCTCCATATCTCATCATTTGTGTACTTCCTGAGAGAAACGACACTAGATTTATTATGTTAAAGAAGATCCAAAGTGGAGGCCACAGTTTAAGTATACTCCCAGGCCAACTACCCAGAGGCACAGAACCAAAACTTTAACTGTCCTGATTTCCCATGAAGAGCTGGCTCTGTCCTTAAAGCTGAAGCTTTCTTCACGTCTGGGTAACCTTGCAGCTTCCTAGCAGCTACAAACAAGTAAACTTGTACGGTGCTACTCTTCCGAAAGGACCGTCAATTCTAGTAACCAGGCCCAATAGGAAACAATGGGCTTCCTCATTCCTGTGCACAGGAGGAAAATAATCTTCTCTCTACCCTTCTGAATACTTAGATGAGATTCCTGCAATAAAAAATGAAAACAAACAAGTTTCTTAACCTGTATACCTCATGTAAGAGGCTTCCCAGGTGGCACAGTGGTAAAGAATCCATGTGCCAGTGGAGGAGATGCAAGAGATATGGGTTCAAACCTTGGGTCAACATTCTTGCTTGGTGGACAGAGGACCTGGCGGGCTACAGTCCACGGGGTCGCAAAGAGTCGGACATGCCTGCACAGCGCACGCTTACCTTGTAGAAACATGGAGATCCCCAAGGAAAAATGGTTAACCCCTGAGATGGCTTAGAATTCAGGTCTATGCAATCTTCATAGGGAAGGGAGTTGTCTAGTTGCTAAGTTGTGTCTCTTAAGACTCTCTTGAAAGTCATGACTCTTTTGAGACCCCATGGACTGTAGCCCGCCAGGCTCCTCTGTCCATGAGATTTCTCTGGCAAGAATACTGGAGTGGGTTGCCACTTCCTTCTCCAAGGGATGTTCTTAACTCAGGGATTGAACCCACATCTCCTGCGCTGCAGGTGGATTCTTTACCACTGAGCCACCAGGGAAGTCCTAGAGCAAGGGGAGGGAGGTCCTATACCTGGAAGAGGCTGAAACTGCAGTTAGGTTAAGTATCAGGTGTCAGGTTTGCTGACATGGGGCTTAGCACAAGTGAGGCCACATGGCTTGTGAGATCTTAGTTCCCCCAACCAGGGACTGACCCTGATCCCCAACAAGGAAAGCAATAAATCCTAACCACCAGACCACCAGGGAATTTTGCCCCCCCACACCTTTTTTTTAAACAGCTGTTTTTTAAGTGCCTGCAGCTCAAAATAATCAGTTTTCCAAAATGGTATATTAGGGAGTGGCTTATTCTGCCACCCATTTACATGTTTTATAAACTGAAGGGTAAGTACGGAGAGCCTAACTTCTTTAGACTTTCCATTTTGAAGCCTCCCTGTTCGCACTTCGGTTTTCACTCCATAAACTGTTCAAGTAAAGTCCTCTGAATTTTCTTTTGACAACAGCTGTGCCTGCTCAGTTGGTGTCCAACTCTTTGAGACCCCATGGACCCTGCCAGGCTTCTCTGAACATGGAACTTTTCCAGACAGGAATACTGGAGTGGGTTACCACTTCCTCCTCCAGGGGATCTTCCCAACCCAGGGATCGAACTGGAGTCTCCTGCATCTCTTGCATTGCAGGTGGATTCTTTATCACTTGAGCCACCTGGGAAACCCCTTTGACAACAGTTAGCTCTTTATATATTATATATAGCCTAAAATCTCTGATAACTTCCCTGAAATCATTGTTACACTCTCTGAGCTGATTCGGTGTGACGTAGAAATAAGCTAAGGCCACCCAAATGAAAGCAGGCAAAGGCTCTTCATGCAGAGCTTGCTATACTGAGGGAACTGGCCACTGTCAAGTATTTGGCAGAGACTCAGAAGCAAACAGGAGAAGCTTTAGAGTGGAAAAAAGGGAAAACTCAACTATGCTGAGTTTTGAGGAGATTGGCTTGGAAAAGCTGGAGGCAGGTTAAGTAAAAGAAGCAGGACCCCCTCCACCCAGCCTCAGGGAGCGAGCAAGCAAGCAAGGGAACCTCTTCTTTGTTCTTGCTCCCTGCTGCTGCAGTTGAGGCCCCAATAAAACCTTGCTTGGAAAAAAAGAAATAAAAGGCAGGACATCCTTTGTGATTGGGTAGGGGAGCACACCTGACTCTCTGCTGGTCCTGGATGGGGGCAGGGGGCATACACTTTAGGGACAAGGTCACAGTTGCCACCCAAGTCCTGAGTGGGCACCTGTTGCTGCATTGCTTCTGGTCTGGGTTCCAGGCTGGAGTTACAGGTTGCAGGTTAGACTTCTGTTTTTTCCTACAGTCTGGTCCCTTGATATATTGAGTCTCTCATTGAGGTGCTGCAGAATATATTCTAGAGGGAGGGAGAGGGCAGAGGCACAGGTTTCCTAGGATAAAAAGTGGACACTGATCTAGCATCAGAAATTTCTAAGACCATTCTAGTGATTGCCTTCATTGTAATCCCACATTGCAACACCAAACACTGTGACTCTGCACTGCCTGAGGTTTGTTGGCCCCATTGGCATGCCCTGTCTAAAGTCTGTCTAGTGAGAGAGCTTCGATTCAGGGCCGACCTTGTTTTCTTTTTCTCTCCAGCTTAGCCTGATGGCCAGGATCCAGCCCCATCTCAGAGACCAGGCCACAGAAGCCATGTCCCTGCCAGTCCCATGGAAGGTGAGCTGGGTTCCCCTGCCTCCACTTCCTTGGTGTGGTCTCAGCGGCCAGGCAGTGGTTTTCACATGGCCGTTGGGGTTGAGCCATCTTTATCAGATGGGGGGTGTTTCCTTCTTGGAAGGTATGATGTACAGAGCTAGAACTCTGGGGTCAGACAGGTTCAAATCCAGGCTCTGTTTTAGATGTGTCACCTAATCTCTCTGGGGCACAGTTTCCTTAACTGTAAAATAAGATACAGATACAGATACAATAGCTGTCGTGAGGATTCAGGGAAGTGAGGCTCGTGGCGTGCTTGGCTGAGGATCTGGTGGTGTTCCGAGCGCCCTGTGAGTTTTAGCTGCCACGGTTGCTCCACGTTTGCGTCAGTGAGCATTCTTGTGTACCTGCTGTGTACCAGGTAGCTCTGTCCTTTGTGCTGGGAGAGAGACTCTTACCCTAAGGAGTTTACAAGCACTGAGGGACGGAGATATGGAAACAAGCTCATGTCATTCTGATCCATTGCACTAAAAGGTACAGTAGAAGTTTAGGTACTGAATTGGGAACAAGAGGGAGGGTGATCGTGAGAAGTCAAGTTAAGTCAGGAGACACGTGAGGAAGCCACTGTGACAATTTGTAAAGACCAGTCTTGGACAGGAGGGAGTTCAAGGGGCAGCAGCCTGACCCCACTGGCCCCACGTGTCCACATTTGCTGAGGCGACACAGAGCTCTGCCTGCCTTTCTGATGTCATCTCCCGCCCTCCCTGAAACCAGAGGACCTGCACGTGGGGGTGTGAACGCTCTCCCCCACCCCTCAACCCCCCCCAACCCTTGTGCATCCCGTTCTCCCCGCCCACAGGCAAACTCACCTCTGCATATGTTAACGCTCAGCTCAAAAATCGTTTCTGTGAAATCCCTGATTTCCTGCAGTAACTGTATTGCTCTCCCCTGTGTTCGCACGTGGGCAGAGGGCTTGCGCGAGGCTCAGAAGGACACTCCAGGGGAGCTGTGAAGACTGTGAAGTCAGAGGGGGATTTGTGGGGTGACTGCAGATGTGTGTGTGTAGGTTTTCTTTACAGAACTGGTCCAGTTAGGGGCAGAGAGAGTGCAAACAAGAGGAAGGCAGGCACGGGAGCATCTCTGTAAAGACAGGAACAGCGTGTGCATCCTTGCTGGCCTCGGGGAGGGAGGCAGGGGAGGAGCGCGTGCCTGGGGAGGACACAGCTGTTTCTCTGCTTCCTCACTTCACCTCTGCCCTCAGGCAAGTGGGGTGTCTCTACACATGGAGCAGTTCTGACACCAGCTGGGTGCCCCACAATTTGACTCAGTTCTGACACTGTCTGAATGACCACAGCAGAGACCAAACGGCCAGAGAAGCCTCACACACCGACCATGTGTCCCTCTAGAGAGAATGTGTGTCGGCTCTAGTGCAGAAGGAAGAACACGCGTGGCCTGAGGGTTGGAGACTTGAGTTGGGCCCGAGTCTGCTGACTGACTGGATGAGCCTCAGCTGTGGGACGGTAATAATACCGTGGCCCACAGAGCTGTGGCAGGAGCGTGTGTTTCCAGGGGCTGCTGTCCTTGGAGGACGTGGCTCTGTACTTCACCAGGGAGGAGTGGGACACGCTGGACTGGGCTCAGAAGGCCCTCTACAGGGACGTGATGCTGGACAACTACAGACACGTCGTCTCCTTAGGTAATGAGTCGGCTTGAGATTTGACTCTGAGTGTCCATGTGAGCCCTTGGTTTCTTAAATGCAACACCCAAAGCAGAGAAAGCTCTGAAAGCTACTTTTATCAGAACTCATTTGGCCGTAACACCCAATTTGAAGTCATCAGGTGGTTAAGCCTGATTTTATCCTATAGGAAGCTATTTATCAACCTTTTTCTCATTTGGTCTCCATATATATATATATATACACATACATACACAGATACGTATATATATATGGCATCAGAAATATCAGAGTGTTTGTTTAAGGTTTTGGCTCAACCTCTGTTGAGGGTAGTACATAATAGAAGCTATACCTATACTCAGTCACCTTTCTGAAATCTGGAAAACTTTTGAGGCCTGAAACAAATCAGGCCTCAAAGTTTTCAAGTAAGGGATTGTGGATAATGAGTAGTTTCCTTTTGAGTTTGAAGACATTCATCAACCAGCCTGAATCCTCCACATCTGTAAGACCTCTAGGAGTTGAAAAGACTGTGGCCCATCAGATTCCAAAGTCTACCCTCTTCCTCCCTTGAAAAGTCTTTTTCTTCTTCTGTCTGAAAATGATTTCCTTCTTTGCTTACACCATCACCGGGATCCCAGGAGATGATTCTTCACTGACCTCACATCTGTACCTCCTCAGCTTCCGCCTTCCTGGGAGCCCACCCTCGTCTTATTAAATGCAGAGTCTCCTATTAGAGGGAGTTTCCTGGACGGATTTTTCTTTCTGGGGCATGTTTGACCCCATGCTGACACTCTTGGCAGGTTCTTGACCACCTTTGTGGGATTGTCCACCCACCACTGGATGCTTCAATGTTTATTTTTGTTTTGAAAACATTCAGGGGCTCCCAGACAGCCGTGTGATCACATGATCACAAGGGTTGCCAACCAGTCCACTTAAAACCATTCTGTTCTTCACTAGTACAGTATTGAGTAAGTTACATGAGATAGTCATCATTTTTACTATGAAATAGGCTGTGTGTTAGACAATTTTGTCCAACCACAGGCTAATGTAACTATTCTTGGCATGTTTAAGGTAGGTGAGGCTAAGCTATGATGTTTGGTAGTTTAGGTGTATTGAATGCATTTCTAACTTACAATATTTTCAATATACAATGGATTTATGAAGAATGGATTTATTGGGAAGTTACTCTGTTGTAAATGGGCTTCCCTTATAGCTCAGTTGGTAAAGAATCCATCTGCAATGCAGGAGACCCTGGTTTGATTCCTGGGTCAGGAAGATCCGCTGGAGAAGGGATAGGCTACCCACTCAAGTATTCTTGGGCTTCCCTTGTGGCTCAGCTGGTAAGAATCCTCCTGCAATGTGGGAGTTCAGTTCAGTTCAGTCGCTCAGTCGTGTCCAACTCTTTGCGACCCCGTGAACCACAGCACGCCAGGCCTCCCTGTCCATCAGCAACTCCCAGAATCCACCCAAACCCATGTCCATTGAGTCAGTGATGCCATCCAACCATCTCATCCTCTGTCGTCCCCTTCTTCTCCTGCCCTCAGTCTTTCCCAGCATCAGGGTCTTTTCAAATGAGTCAGCGCTTTGCATCAGGTGGCCAAAGTATTGGAGCTTCAACTTCAGCATCAGTCCTTCTAATGTACACTCAGGACTGATTTCCTTTAGGATGGACTGGTTGGATCTCCTTGCAGTCCAAGGGACTCTCAAGAGTCTTCTCCAGCACCACAGTTCAAAAGCATCAGTTCTTCTGTGCTCAATTTTCTTTATAATCCAACTCTCACATCCATACATGACCACTGGAAAAACCATAACCTTGGCTAGACAGACCTTTGTTGACAAAGTAATGTCTCTGCTTTTCAATATGCTGTCTAGGTTGGTCATAACTTTCCTTCCAAGGAGTAAGTGCCTTTTAATTTCATGTCTGCATTCACTATCTGCAGTGATTTTGGAGCCCAGAAAAATAAAGTCAGCCAGTTTCCACTGTTTCCCCATCTATTTCACATGAAGTGATGGGACCGGATGCCATGATCTTAGTTTTCTCAATGTTGAGCTTTAAGCCAACTTTTTCACTTCCTCTTTCACTTTCATCAAGAGACTCTTTAATTCTTCTTCACTTTCTGCCATAAGCGTGGTATCATCTGCATATCTGAGGGGTATGCAGTGTGGGAGACCTGGGATCAATCCCTGGGTTGGGAAGATCCCCTGGAGAAGGGAAAGGCTACCCACTCCAGCATTCTGGCCTGAAGAATTCCATGGACTGCACAGTCCGTGGGGTCGCAAAGAGACACAACTGAGTGACTTTCACTTACCCTGTCCTAAGAAGAGGATGATCTGTGTATATACACACTCACACGTGTAGTTTTTTGGGAGGGAGGTACTCCAGGTCTTAGTTGCGGCATGCAAGATCTTCCGTTGCAGCACATAGACTCTCTAGCTATGGTTCACAGGCTTAGCTGCTCTGCGGCATGTGGGGTGTTAGTTCCCTGACCAGGAATGGAAACCCGTGTGCCCTGAATTGCAAGGCAGATTCTTAACCGTTGGACCACCAGGGAAGTCCCCAACACACACATAGTTGTTAAAAACAAATTCAGATCATAATTTACATGAACTTCGAATCATGCTACATGTGAGTTTTGTATTCTGCTTTAAAATACCTGGAGAGCCTTTTCCTGTTTCAAGAAATGTCCTTTGAACTCATGGATTTTCAATATTAGCTTCATATTCTGCCTTCGTCGTACCTGGCTGCACTTTCGTCCTTCCCCTGTTGACATTTGGTTTATTTCCAGTTTGCACTGTTAGGATTCTGCCGAACGTCTGCGTTGCATTAACCTTTGCCCATTAGCCTTTGTCCTCATTTCCCTTAGGCTCTATTCCTAAGAGTGAAATGACCATACCCACGAGTGTGAATACTGTTCAGGCTTTCAGTCAAGATGCCGGGCTTTCGCAAAGATGGTGCCGGTTCCACTGCTCAGATAACCCTCCTGATTAGGGTCCTGATCTCTGCTTATTGCTGCAGCCCTGCCACCCAGACCCCCGGGGTGGACTGAGCTCTGGGACCGCTCCTGCCCCTCGCTAACCACCACTCCCCATTTGCTTCCCCACGAGTAGGCTTTCCGTTTCCCACACCCGAGGTGATCTGTCAGCTGGAACAGTGGGAAGAGCCGTGGATCCTGGATCTGCCAAGAACGGGGACTAGGAAGGCTTCCAGTAGTGCCTGCCCAGGTGGGTGAGGAGCAGACCTGGCCCCTGGGGGTCACCCAGAGTCGGGGACAGCATCCCGGAGGCCCCACCTGCACCCAACACCAAGCCCGGAGTCTGGCGTGTGTTCTCCTGCTCATTCATCCCTACTGTCCCCTGCCAGTGGTGGGTATGAGTGTTGCCCCTTTTCCCCAGAGATAGTCCCCAGCTGGGACTGGATTTCAAGTCTGCAAAGCTCATCCTCTTTCTCCGGCAATAAAGCTCATCCTGTTTCTACCAGAGGCAGGCTGGTGCTTTCTGACAGCTCTTGGGCCATTCTCAATACTCCTTTTTTCTACCCTCATCATTCACCCTTTTTCTGTACTTTCTCTTGCTCCCTTGCTTTCATTCTGTTTTCAGCATCCCCTTGGTGTTTCTTGATGTTCCTGCCTTATCCTACTTCTGGTGTTCTGATGGCTGCTTCTTTCTACCCTTTACCACATCCCTCTGCTCCTTGGATTCTCAGCCTTAGCTCTGTTTACGTTTTGGGCTGTTTGATCCTGGGCCTCACAGGCTGTCAAGCAGCATCATTGGCCTCTACCTGCTACATTCTGGCAGTACCATCCCTCATTGAGAAACACTGCTCTGTTCCATTGGCTTTTGTGCTGTTTCTCAGGTTCCTTTTCTTTTCTCTCTGACACATTGCCTCCATTTTAAAGCAATCATTTCTCCCAGAATTGTGAAAAACATGCTTCTCTAGAAAGTACGAGATGCTCCCTCTCTCCTACAGCTATGTGACCCTGCTGGGTACCAACAGGAAGCTGTTTTCCCCACTAGCGGAGAAGGGTGTGTTCAGTTCTCACGTTCTCTGACACACACTCTTGTGCATATGTTAGTTGGTTAGTTCAAGATGTCAAGAGCGCTTTCTGATATCAAAGCTGAGGGTCCTATGAAAATCAGAATACTGGCTCTTTACCATGGCGATGGAGCCAGGTGAGCACTTCTTAGCTTCGTTTGAGTCTCTCATATCACAAACAGTTTTCTTTCCTTTTCTTCTGTGGCAGTCAGTTAGTTTGCATATTCTTTTTATTTGGCTAGATTCGAAAGCCAGATTCCAGATGAAAGAGCTCACCGCAAAGGACAACACTTCTGAAGACTTAATTATATGGGAGATGTCAGCAGTAAAGCAGAAAACAGCCAAGGAGCCTTCAGAAGAGTCGCGAGAATATGATGAACTTGTGGGCATTTACGGATTTTTACTCCCTGCGGATGGTGATGAGTGCTGTGAGGACTTCCTTCAAAGCCTTAACCTTATTCACAGTCGGAGAGCTCAGACAAGGACACAGCAGGGCAAGTATGATGAGTACGGAAAACCCTGCCACCAGAGATCGCGGCTTTTGAGGCATAAGACGACTCTGACAAGCGCAAACTCTTATGAATGCCACGAATGTGGAAGAGCCTTCCGGCGGCAGGCAAATTTTGTTCGACATCAAAGACTTCACAGTTCAGAGAATCCCTTTGAGTGTGACGTATGTGGGCAGGCCTTCAAACAGAAGCCCGCTCTGGTCATCCACAAACAGTGTCACTCACAAAAAAAGCCATATAAATGTCACGACTGTGGAAAGTGTTTCCGTCAGATGGCGTATCTCGTTGAACATAAGAGGATCCATACCAAAGAAAAACCCTATAAGTGCAGCAGATGTGAAAGAACGTTTAGTCAGAATTCAACGCTTATTCGACATCAGTTAATCCACAGTGGAGAGAAACCCCACAAGTGCACTAAATGCGGAAAAGCCTTTGGCCGGCACTCAACCCTGATGAGCCATCAACAGACTCACAGTAAACAGAATGCTCACAAATGCAGTCACTGTGGAGACTCCTTTGGTCGGAATGTTGATCTCATTCAGCATCAGAGGATCCACACAAAGGAGGAATTCTTTGAGTGTAGAGAATGTGGGAAAACCTTTAGCTTTAAGGCAAACCTTCATCGACATGAGGTCATTCATACTGGAGAGAGACCCTACAGATGTGACAAATGTGGAAAGTCTTTCAGTTGGCGCACAAGCTTTATTAAGCATCAGGGTACCCACAGGGAGCAGGTGTCTGCGTGATATTAACTGAAAAAGCTACCATTTAAAGCCCAGAGCTTAACCGCCATGGCAAGTATATATAACCTGACTGTTTCATGAAAATTAATAAACAAGAACTGGTTTTTCTATGGGGACCCTCTCCTCGTAGCCAACCTTCTGGCTGCAATAATTAATAGATGACTCCCTTGGTGGTCCAGGGGTTAAGACTCCATGCTTTCACTGCAGGAGGTACGGGTTTGATCCCTGGTCCCCCTGGTCAGGAAAGTTCCACATATCACGCAGTGCTTCCTATGTGGCTCAGCAGTAAAGAATCCACCTGCCAATGCAGGAAACGCAGGTTTGATCCCTGGGTGGGGAAGATCCCCTAGAGAAGGAAATGGCAACCCACTCTAGTATTCTTGCCTGGGAAATCCCACGGACAGAGGAGTCTAGCAGGCTATAGTCCATGGGGTCACAAACAGACACAACTCAGTGACTAAACAACAACAAAGATATCTATTTATACATTTATACTTATATAAATTTCTAAGGCCTATGTGTGTGTATATATATATATGTATATATGTATATATGTATATATGTATATATATATGTCCACAATCCCTTTTCTTTTTTTAATTTTACAATTTAAAAAAATCTGAGGGCAAACATGTTTTCTTATGATCCATTTGGTTACCAAACCTGAAATGACTTGAATTTATTTGCTGGTGAAATAAAGACTGTTTATCCCCATTAGTGTACATACTCACACATTTTGTTCCAGTGTTCAGTTATGGAGTGCTGGCTTCCCTGGGAGTTCATCTGGTAAAGAATTCACCTGCAGTGCAGAAGACCCCGGTCCAATTCCTGGATTGGGAAGATTCCCTGGAGAAGGGTTAGGCTACCCACTCCAGTATTCTTGGGCTTCCCTGATGGCTCAGACTGTAAAGAATCCACCCACAATGTGGAAGACTGGGTTCAGTCCCTGGGTTTGGAAGGTCACTTGGAGGAGGGCATGGCAACCCACTCCAGGGTTCTGGAGAATTCCCCATGGACAGAGAAGCATGGTGGGCTACAGTCCATGGAGTTGCAAAAAGTCGGACACAACTGAGCAACAACCACAGCACAGCGCATGGAGTATTAGTGCAAACCCCTAAGTGGTTTTATGTAAAATACCTTTCTACAAACCAAAAAATTCTGATTTTTGAAACACTTATGCCCCAAGGATCAAGGATCTGGGGCTTTGAGAGAGGTACATGTCACATCAGTGAAGAGTAGCAGTACAACTATTGGATTGACAATAAATAACATCCCTGCTTCAAGAACTTTCTTTCCGAATGCCATGCAGAAGCTTTGATAAGACAAAAAGTAAAAGGCAGCTTGGTTTCCTGATGGCAGCTCTCTGTACAGGTAAGAACCAATCTGGAAATCAGCAATCTACCCTGTTCAGTTCAGTCACTCAGTCTTGTCCAACTCTTTGCGACCCCATGAACTGCAACACCCCAGGCTTCCCTGTCCATCACCAACTCCCAGAGCTTGCTCAGACTCATGTCCATCAAGTCAGTGGTGCCATCCAACCACCTTATCCTCTGCTGTCCCCTTCTCCTCCTGCCTTCAATCTTTCCCAGCATCAGGGTCTTTTCCAAGGAGTTAAGTTCTTCGCATCAGGTGGCCAAAGTATTGGAGTTTCAGCTTCAGCATCAGTCCTTCCAGTGAATATTCAGGATTTCCTTTAGGATTGACTAGTTGGATCTCCTTGCAGTCCAAGGGACTCTCAAGAGTCTTCTCCAACACCACAGTTCAAAAGCATCAATTCTTCAGCTCCATCAGTATGGATGTCCAACTCTCAGATGCATACATGACTACTGGAAAAACCATAACTTTGACTAGATGGACCTTTGTTGGGAAAGTAATGTCTCCGCCTTTTAATATGCTGTCAAGGTTGGTCATAGCTTTTCTTCCAAGGAGCAAGTGTCTTTTAACCTTATGGCTGCAGTCACCATCTGCAGTGATTTTGGAGCCCAAGAAAATAAAGTGTCACTGTTTCCCCATCTATTTGCCATGAAGTGATGGGACCAGATGCCATGCCATGATCTCCCTTTTTTGAATGTTGAGTTTTAAGCCAGCTTTTTCACTCTCTTTCACTTTCATCAAGAGGCTCTTCAGTTCCTCTTCATTTTCTGTCATAAGGGTGGTGTCATCTGCGTATCTGAGGTTATTGATATTTCTTCCAGCAGTCTTGATTCCAGCTTGTGCTTCATCCAGCCTGGCACTTCGCATGATGTACTCAGCATGTAAGTTAAATAAGCAGGGTGACAGTATACAGCCTTGATGTACTTCTTTCCCAATTTGGAACCAGTCTGTTGTCCCATGTCCAGTTCTAACTGTTGCTTCTTGACATGCACACAGATTTCTCAAGAGGCAGGTAAAGTGGTCTCGTATTCCATCTCTATGGGAATATACCCTGAGGAAGAGCCAATTACAGGCAACAGGCTTCCGTATAGGAGACTAGCTACCTGCCCTAAAGGCTTTCCTTAAGCTAAGCCATACAGTCTGGCAAGTGGGCCTTGGACAATTTAAAATTATTAAAATTAGCCCTTTGCTCACCAAAATGAATCCAGTGTAGGTTCTGAAGGGGACAGGATGCCAAGATGCTCTAGTCTGATCATTTGAAGTGGCAATGTGATCTCTGCTCACCAAGAAGAATGGCCACAGGTGCCCCCAAGCCATGGTGTCATCATCTGCCAATGATGCCACATCCACTGTGACACCTGATGGGGCAATAATGGTTACTACAGACTGTTCAGAATCCTGCTGGAAGTAAAGCTTGTGAGAAAGAAGGGCTCAGAGACTCCACCTCCCCAACCCCACTGCACTGCCTGGTAGACAACCCCGGTTGGAAGCGAGGATGTAGTTAGGAGGTTAATGGGAGGGCATAAACCCTGTCCCCTAGTCCCCACCTCGAGGCCCCCAGGAGCTTCCCTTGTACCTCTGTGCCATTGCTTTTGAGACCATGAAGTTCTAAGCAGGACTTCAGATCTTCCAGAATAGGGCTCAGAAATTTATAAACAAAGGTGAGCTAAGACAATAGATGTAAATCACTTTATAACTCCTCCCCCAGCTCCAGTCAGGTCTTCTATCACTTTGTTAACAAAAATCTAGATTTACCGTCTTACCAGACGCTGTGCTAGGGCCTACAAGAAAATACAAAGAGTAACAAGATCACAACTGTTGTGAACTGTGTGCCCCTCACAAAATCCATGCACTGGACGCCCTACCTCCCAGTGTGACCATTTATGACAATAGAGCCCTTAAGGAGGTGATTAAGGTTAAATGAGGTCATGAGGTTGGGTTCCTCAAGGTTAAAGACTAGTACCTTTTTAAGAAGAGGAAAGAGACCAGGAGTGCAGGGGCATGGAGACAGGAAAGGCCACAGTGAGAAGTCAGCCTTAGGCAAGCCCTGGGGTGAGAGCTCTGAGAGACCCACCCTATGGACACCTCAGGATGTCTTGTCTTCAACGCCTTTCCTAATAGAACCCAAAATTCAGGGTAAGTCAAAGCACTAAGTTGGGCTGGAAGTTGGGGAGGGAAACGTGGAAGAGAAACACATCCTGCTGGGGGTACTAACAACACGCCTCCTCAGGGAACCGATGGGAAGTAGACACCACACGCCTGTAGGACAAACAAGACTGGTCTGGAAAGCTTACCGGAAGCACGTCATGGTCCCGCCCCCGCCCCAAGCTCTACCCCCATAGGAATCTAGGGGTTCTCTAGGAATCTAGGAGGTCTTGGCAGTCTCCGTGGTTCCTCTATAAATGGAGGGAATTTAACCTCCTCCTCAGTCTAAGGAATACCTAGAAGCAGGTCCTCACTACTGAGAAAGAAGTGAGGAATTGATGGGGCGGGAGGTGCAGCTCCCAAGTTTTGAGAACTATTAACAGCACATTGTACCTGTTTCTAATGGTTCCTTCTACAGGGAAAGGACCGCAAGCTGGTGACCTGGGCCTGGTCACACTCAGGTGGCTCTGATACTTTTGTGGAAAAAAAACAGAAAACCTTTGACTGAATCAATCACCGTCTTCCTCCCTGCCCCAGTGCTGTGGCAAACATTTCTGTCGAATTCAACCTGTGTGCTCCATGCACCCATTTACTGCTGTAGTTGGAACACAGGTTCTACTGTCCTGGTCCAGATTGCTCTAACTTGCCCCAAACTGACCAAACAAAATATATGACCCCAGTGGTCTGTTTCCCTTCGCTTTTGGAGGTTTGCAAGGTAAGGTGACGATGGACGTGATGATTGAGGAGCAGCAAAAAACTTCACAAATGTTCAAGTCATAAAACTCTTTTTTACGTTTTTTTCTGCAACTAAGATATGTTAAGACAGCAGATTGGCACAGTTTTCAGCCATGAAGGAGTTTCTGGCAATCAGAAGTGTTTTTAAAGGGAAGAGGCTGCCTCGGAATGCAATGAACCCATCAGTGGAATGGTTTCATGCAGAAAGGAAGCTGCTGGGAAGTGTTCTCTCCAGTTCAACACAGTTATTAAGCACTTGTTGCACGCAAGTTCAGTCTACAACTGAACAGTGATTCCACCATTGCGCGGGAGGTTGAATTTGACAGTCCCATCAAACCCTTTATAAGATTCTATTAATGTTTTTACCATTTGGATCAAAACCTTTTTCACAAAACCTGACAAGAAATAGTATAGTTTGGTGCTTACGAGCTAAGCTTTTGGAGGCAAAGTGACCATGGTTCAAATACTCATTCTGCCACTTATTGGCTGTGTGACTTTGGGCAAGTGAATCAACTACTCTGAACGTCAAGTTTTTCCCAACTGTAAAATGAGAGTGCTATTAAGTGAAACCATCGCACAATGCGAAGATTAGGTGAGGCGATCCACATAAAGCACTTAGCATGATGTTTAAAGCATGGTGGACATTAACACCAGGCTTTACAGAAGTTGTCATTCTCAACTTTCTTAAATCACCTTCAAGTCTTAATCACCTTTAGCTCTGTGACTCTTTGTAGGTGACAAGTCTCCTTAAATGCTTCCAAGGAGGCCCTCTGACACACACACATTGCATTAAGTTGGTGGATATTTGCCCCGAGTGTCATTTTCTCTTCAAGCAATCAGTGGCTTTCAGCCAGAACCACTCAATTCAACAATCATTTTCATTTTGTTCTTCAAAACTTACCCAAATTGGTGCATCCCTTCCTATCTGTATTCCATCCCAGTTCACCAGAGTGAGTGTATCCCAACTGAATGGCCGCCACATGCCTGGGACTACCAGTGTTCCGCCCACCATTGGTGATGGGTCTTTGTTGCCTCATGGTGAGTGACCAGTCCGTTCTTATAGGACAATTCATGGCACCATACATCTCAGATCAGGTTGCCTAAAGCAGAGCCTGAGACAAGCATTCAGACCCACGTGATTTGTTGAGGACAGGAAGGGGAGAAGGGGATGAGACAGCACAGAAGACAAGAAAATGGATGGAGTCTGATAACCAAGGTCTTGCCTCCTCCTGATCCACAAAGGGTGGGTTTGGAGCATTCTGCACCTGCTTCCCGCCTGGAGGCAAGTGAATCAGCCTTTGTAACCCTCTATCAACCAGTCACTCACTGGGAGTGGGGAAGGCAGCTGACTCCTGGGTGGGGCAGCTCTCTTTACCTAAGCCTCTGGAGAACTGGGTGAGCTGTGAGCACCTGGCAGCCAAAAGTCAAGAGCAGCTGGGAGACAGGGATGGCAGCCTGGAAAAGGGGACCTGGCCTGGGCACCAGTGCACAACACACACAATCAACAGATATTCATTAGGTGTTTATTGTAATTCAGGCAATCAGAAGAAGCAGGACTTCAGCGGTGCCCAACAGCTTCTCACCAACTCTTAGCAAACAGGTTCGGGTTAACTCTCTTTTCCATGTCACCATCTCCCCGCCCCCCTACTCCTTCTGAGACCTTTCCGAAAGGCAGGGCACACCAGACCAGGACCTCCCTGCTCATAGAAGGAGTTTACTTCTTTTTGTTTACTTTCAAATCCAGTGGCAACCCAAGTTGAAACTCATTCTTTATCCACTAGCCTACGGGGGAGATCCACTCCAGGGCAACTGGGGGTTGGCACACATACTGCTTGGACCACAACTAGTCTCAACTCAGTTTGGCCCAACTCCTTCTGTGGATAAAGCCACCCTCATTTGTGTGGGTAACAGAATAAAAACCAGTCCACAGCCTGGCCTGTCAACTCTATTACCCAAAGGTCCCACTCCCCTCTCCCTAAGACGTGACAGACCAACACAGTTACTCCTGAATTTACAAACCTAACTTTTCTTCTGCTAGCTAACCTTTGTGCCAAGAGAATCAAAGACAAAACAAAAAGGTAGAATGTGTTTCATGGAAAAGTTGTTGACTGAATAAGGCAGCAAGAACACATACCGTCCAGCTTCTGAACCTCGTTTTTGCCCAGATTATAAATACTGGGCAAAATATTATTATAAATATTAATACTTTAAAAATCAATCTCTTTTCAAAGGGTTTACTTTGATGGGAATGGCACCTGGAGCATTCCAGTGGCTGGCATTACCGTTAAGGTCTGTTGCTGAGATACCAACACCAAGGTCATGCTGAAATTTCTCTCTTTCATTGTGCTCTTCCCTGAATAGATAAGCTGTCAAACAAGGCAGAAACTACAAATGAAGCTTATTTCTTCTGAGTTCATGAGGCTTCTCCCAGTGTCAATGTTCTTAGACTCATGTAAAGAATGAGTGCCTTCTGAAGGCTTCCCCCCACCCACCGTATCATTCTCTCCTATCTAGACTCTCGCGGATGAACATGTAAACGAAAGCATTTCCCAGTGGGAAAGCAGATCTGTACTTGCTGTGGATGCTCCAGTGTCCTGAGTTCTAACTGAAGGATCTCAACATATCTGTAGGTTTAATGGCTACACTGAAGAAGATGCTTGAAGTTGTGACTACGTTTGTTATAGGAATAGGGATACTCTTCAGGAAGGCGTCTCTAAAATTGTGTAAGAGCTGTTCTATGATAGGAACCTCTAGACACTTCAGGTCTTTATGGGTTCTGTCCTCTCGTGACTTCTCAGATGTTTAAAGAGGCTACAACTCCAACTGAAATTCATGCCGCATTCTCTACACTGAAAGGGTTTCTCACCAGTGTGGATCCTCTGATGTTGACTGAGATGTGACTTCAGAGCGAAGCCTCTGCCACATTCATTACACTGATGGGCTTTCAGGTTGGAGTAGCTTTTAGGATGTTGTTTGATGTGGGGACACTGGCCAATGCTTTCTCTACACAGATCACATTTATAGGCTTTCTCTGCGGTATGAGTTCTGTAATGCTGAATGAGGTCTGAACTATAATGAAAGGCTTCGCCACACACGTCGCATTTATAAGGCTGCTCTTGCAACTCAATCTTCTTATCTTCGATCACCGTTAAGTTCCAGCTGTATGCTTCCTCGCAAACACCATTCTGTTCATTTTTCTGGCCCATGTGGAGCACCTGGTGTTCAATGAGGCTAACATACTGAAAAAAGACTTCTCCGCATTCATGACACTGGTGGGACTTCTCCCTCGAGTGGAGCCTCAGATGCCCAGCAAGGTGTGAACGTCTCCCAAAGCCTTTCCCACACTCGTTACACTTGAAGGGCCTCTCCCCGCTGTGCACACTCTGATGCTGAACCAGGTGGGACCTCACCCTAAAGGCTTTCCCACACAAGGGGCAGGTGTAGGGCTTCTCCCCAGTGTGGACCCGCTGGTGCTGGGTCAGGTGCACACGCTGGTTGTAGCTTTTTCCACACTCATTGCACCTAAATGGTTTCTCCCCAGTGTGTATCCGCTGATGCTGGATAAGATGTGCACTCTGAATAAAGCTCTTCCCGCATTCGTTACATTTATGGGGTCTCTCTCCGGTGGAGGGCTTTTTGTGGGCATAGGTAACTTCACTGGAATTCATCCTCTTTGAAGAGGGCTGTCCTAGTATCTCTTTCATGGGCATTCCCTGCTTTCTCTCCAACTTGCCCTGGTGCTCGTGGCCTTCTCCAAAATCTTGAACTGGAGACACATTTCTTTGAAGTCTGCCTGTGGGTTCCATGTCCTCTTCTGAAAACTCTGAAATTTTCTTCTTAACATTCAGTTTTGTATTCTTACTTCTTCTATTGCTGCCTGAAAAAGTCAAGAGGAAATGAAAATGTTATCAGTCCTTTTATGGAAGAAAAGGAAACTATCAGGAAAAAGAGGATAATCAGATAAAACTATGATGTAATATGAGTAACGAAGGAGGAGGGGAGTATGTATGTGCTTTGGTGTCTGTTCAGTGAACAAGATAAAAGACGAGAGAGCTTACCTGGGAGGGTGATGAGAAAGACTGAGGACAGGCAGTCAAAGGGAAAAGCCAAACACTGTTATTACACAGAGAGGACAAAAAGGAATTCTGATATGGGAGAGGCAGTAGGAAATGTGGAAGGGATCCTTACCCCAGCATGAGTCAGGGAGAGAGAAGGAGACAGAACAAAGATACACAAACAGATGGTGAGAACTGATGAAGACCTGAAGAATGGGAAGCAAAGGAATATGAGGGGGACATGGAGTTGGAAGAATATCCAATTAGGAGCCAGGAAAAAAGAGAAATGAGCCAGAAGAAATGTTGTCGGGAGTTCCTTGGTGGTCCAGTGGCTAAGACTGCACTCCCAATGCAGAGGGCCAGGGTTCAGTGCCTGGTCACGGAATTACATCCCACATGCTGAGACTGAGAGTTCAAATGTGTAACTAAGACCCAGAGCAGCCAAATAAATATTAAAAAATATATATATATATAGTACAAGTGATAATAAAACAGAGGGCAACTCTCCGTCCCCGCCTACTACAGCTGCCACCATCCCCACCCGTCTGTCCGATGGTTCTAAGCGGATAAAGCAATTCCTGCCTCCTTTGCGCTCCGAAGACCAACTGCTCACACCTACATCTTTGGGATTTCTCTCTGAAGTGGCGCTTGAGGTGCTCGATCAGGTGCGAGTGGCGCCCGAAGCTCTTCCCGCACTCAGGGCAGCCGTAGGGCCGCTCGCCGCTGTGCACGCTGTGATGCTGGACCAGGTGGGAGCTGACGCGGAAGGCCTTGCCGCACACCTGGCACGAGTAGGGCTTCTCGCCGGTGTGGACGCGCTGGTGCTGGGTGAGGTGCACGCGCTGGTTGTAGCTCTTCCCGCACTCGCCACACTTGAAGGGCTTCTCGCCCGTGTGGATTCGCCGGTGCTGGATGAAGTTGGAGGCCTGCAGGAAGAACTTCCCACAGTCATTACACCTGTGCCCCCTCTCACCGCTGGTGGGTGGCTTCCGGGTCATGTCGGTGATGGCCCCAACCTCTCTCTTCTGGGGCGGGGTCTGCCTTGATCTTCCCACTGGCGGGTGGACCTGCCACCTTTCTACCATGCTGTGAAGGTTGCTAACTTCTGCAAACTCTTGACTCTGGGGAACAGTTCTTTCAGGGCCTCCTGAAGTCATCCAGGATGATTCAGCTTCATCAGAAATCTGCTTTACTGCGAGTTCCACATTGTCGTTCCTGGACTCATAATCTGAGATGAGAGGGAAAATGGAAACGTTAGCTTACTCCCTGCATTCAGGAACAGAGGAAAATTCCATGAGACCAACAAGTGTAAGCAAGGCATGACTCGTAAAACCATCTGCAAAATGACTTCACAATACAGGCATGGGATGAGGATCCGTGAAGTCAGAAACCATGGCAGGAAAGGGAAGACAGAGCAGCAGGAATGGACCAGTGGGATGAGACTGGGAGAGCAGTCATTTCATTTAAGGACAGTGACTTCCTCTTGGCACGGGACTCCCGTCCAGCAGCTGTTTGTGAACACCTGTGCTGTGTTAACTGTTCTCAGTAAAATCTAATGCTGGGTGATGCCGATAACCCAGTCCTCACCTTCCCCTTCCTGTTCATTCACAGCCCAAAGAAGAAAGAGGATCTCTCTAGTTTTTTCAATCCCCAAAGAATCTCAGTTTGGTGTGAATCAGTCTCAAAGGAATAAAGCATTCTTTCTACATTTGGCGAGGCCCTACGACTGTTGAGAGCTAGGTCACTGCTAGGTGGTCACTGGTGAAAGAGACACTTAAGAGGCTGCAGTCCATTCCCCGTGTAACTGGATCAGCAACACGTATTTCACTCAAAACGTGGGAACTGAACAGAGTCTGCAAAGATAAACTTTCAGTGGTTAACAGAAAATAGGAATGTTTCTTTAAAGCCTAGAGAGATACATCATAGCCCACTGAGAACTTTCTAAAGATTTTTTGTAAAGAGAAAAATTGTTTTCAAACATTACATAAAACCCGCCTTGCACCCTGTCTGGCATCCTGTGTTTCTAACGGCTAGTTTCCTACTCAATTCTTCTCAACAGCTACAGCAAGACGTTTGATCCTGGTCCAGGAAGATCCCACATGCCTCGGGGCGGCTACGCCTGTGCAGCACAACTCCTGGGCCGTGCCCTAGAGCCTGTGCTCTGCAACGAGAGAAGCCACTGCAGTGAGAAGCCCGCATACCACGACCGGAGAGTAGCAACTGGAGAAAACCCTACACAGCAATGAAGACCCGGCACGGCCAAACAGCAAGGAAATTAACTAACTTAAAAAAAACAAAAAGAATCCAAAACAGCTTGGAGAATAACATGCAGCTCTGCAACTCTGAAACCCATTAAATACCTATAAACTGACTGAAAAAGATAAAATGATACTGACTCAAATGAGACCAAGAAATTAATTTTAAAAATAGAGAATGAAAGAAATTCACATTAAATATAGTATTTGTACTACATAACAAATTCCTTGAGACTACCACTAAGATCTCAACAGACAAGGAAGCAGAGGGCATGTGCAAATAACTCAGAGGAAAACACAAATATGTATCGACAGTAATAAAGGAGCCAGAACACCTGAAAGAGCAGTAGGAAATGTTCCTTTTTAAATGAAAGCCTGTGACAGCACTAAACCCTCAGACAATGTAAACTGGGATAACGCTTTTCAAAACAAATTTGGGCTTACAGTGGATGGATGGATTCCATCTTAAGTCCACCAGCGTGCCTGACAGTGACTCTTCCAAAAGAACTCAAAAGAGGCTACAAGCCATAAGCTTCAAAACATTTGCCACAGTGCTGAGGTTTTCTCTAATTGCTCCAGGTAGCATAGCCAATATTAGCTTCCAAGATCATTAACTTAGAAACAGGTCCAAAATCTCATCTGGCGCACAAAATTCAAGAAGGGACGAGACATGTGAGATGCAGATGCCAAGGCAAACTAAGACAGGTACCAGGGACCTGGGAATGGCAATGGAGTGAGTCAGCCGTCCATGCCTGTGCTGTGCTGTGCTGAGTCGCTCAGTCGTGTCCGACTCTTTGCGACCCCATGGACTGTGGCCCGCCAGGCTCCTCTGTCCACGGGGATTCTCCAGGCAAGAATACTGGAGTGGGCTGCCATTTCCTACTCCAATCATACTCTTATTATGATGGAAATAATCAGAATAAGTAGAATAAGAAAAAAAAAGAGAGAGAGATGGAGAAAGCCGATTTACTCTCACAGAAAAACAGAATAACCAAAGTCATAGCAATTACATGCATACGTGTATAACAACCTCTCTGCTGTACACCTGAAACTAACACGATACTGCTAACCAACTGCGTCCAATATAAAATAAAACATTTTAAATAAATAAATATAACCTGCATGCTTTTACTGGGCGTGCGAGAAACACTTCTTATGGATAACAAAATGGAGATGCAAAAGAAACCATTCTTACCCATGGAAGTCATACTCCCATAATTCTCCTTCCGGTCATCCCTATAGAGGGACTTCTGAGACTGGTCCAAATGTCCCCATTCTTCCAGAATGAAGGACACAGCCACGTCAGCCACATCTTCAATTTTCACCAACTTCTGAAACATGAGATAGCCACTAAATCCCCATTCCCGAGGCTCAGAGGGGAGGGACTGTGCTTCACAGAGGGTGGGGGAGCGGAATAGGAAAAGACGGTGAACACAAACCCAGACGAGCCCCGTCTCTGGTTAACGAGGTAGCACCCTGATACAGAATCAGGCTTAAGGAAGCTACGTGCCCAAGAACCAACGTGGGTCCCTCGACGTGGGCATAGGGACGCCGGCTCACCTGGGACCCAGTGGAGAGAAGCGAGGCTGTCAGTTCCTGGCTGTCCTTCAGGGGAAGGGAGGAAACTTGGAGAGCAGGGATCGCTGAGAGGGGAGAAAAAGAGGAGTCGTGAGAATCTCTTTGCCCAGTTCTGACTGTCATCATGTTCCGCTTTTTCTCAAAAAACCACCATGGCGCCCTGTGGCACGGAGGCCACATTCTTTTGCTTGGCCGTCAAGACGTTCTACACTCTGGGCCCCGACACCTGCCCTGTACTCACCCTTCCCCTGAAAACACCAGGCTCCCTGCTGGGATCAGGCAGTCAGGCTGGTCCCACTGCTGATGGGGATGGGACCATTCCCCTAGAAAGGATGCTCTCTGCCCTGCCAAGGTCAGACCTCGTCACCTCGAAGAATCTCCACAGGCCCACATCTTCCATGAAGCTGAAGCACTGCCAAGAACCCAGGGTTTCTTGAGCTTTAAGGTGCAAACACATCACCTGGGGGTCTTGGTACAGGGTAATTCTGCCTCAGGGGTAACGGGGTGGCCCCCATATTGTGCATCTCTAACAAGTCCGAAGGCGACACTGGCACTGCCCCTCTTGGGACCACACCTGGATCATCATCAGTAAGGCCTTAATCCACACTCTCCCGTCAAAACATGACTGTGGTTGGTTTATAGACAGCTGACTAGCTTGTGTCCTAGTTGGTCTATAATTAACTCTACTCTGTGTGTTATGAGAACAGGCAGATGAAGCAAATCTTGCCTTCTGAAACCTCAGTGTCTGATGGGGAGGGCCGACCGGAAGCCTTACTGCCAGCACAGGGCAGAGAGCATTATCCTCAAGGTTCACCCGAGTTCCGGCAGGAACAGAGAGGGGCATCTGCAGAGTGGACAGCGGGAGGTGGGAGCAGCAGGAAAGCCTTTCCACAGAAAGTGACTCTGGAAGAAGGGGTGGGATGGAACGAGGTGGGATAACGGTGCCTTCCCAGTACAGTGACCCACACGCGCAACGCCTGGAGGGCCTGGTCTCTAGATGCTGGTGACCACTGGCCCTCTGCTGTCACCTCTGCTGCTCCTTTGTCTGAGATTCCTGGTGCACCCTGACCCGGACAGATCCACCTGCTATCAACCTCTCACCCGACGACTCAGACCTTCCTATGGTATCCCCGGCCCTAGAGATGTATTAACGTGTGCATATGCAGCCTGCTTGTGTCCAAGGACTAGGAAGATGAGCAAAGACCCAAAAGAGAGGACACAATGGTCAGAGATGAAAGCCAGAAACAGAGATGGATCTGAACCCAGGAGTGTGGCTAGAATCAAAATAAGACGTGAAAGAAAGGGATGAACATAGTTTATACCAAAGCAGTAATTATGAGTACAGACTACTTTCCAAAATAACTGGAATAATTAGAAGAACTACATCCTAAATAAGTCCACTCATATTTCTTGAAGTTCCTGTGAAACCCATTGTTTCTAGCTTTTAAGAAAATGACCCTGGCCCTTTCAAGCTCAAATGAGTGCCCAGGGACAGAACACTAGCCCTCAATGCCATCAAAGGCATCAGGGTGCAGCCTGCCCCAGAGCATCAAACCAACCACCCAACCCAGTATTTTCTGTTGGAGTAAGCAAACTGGCTTACAGTGCGGAAAAGAAAAGCAACACAAAAGAGCTGGACACGACTTAGCAACTAAACAACAACAACAAATATGGGGTCCCACCTGCAATCTAGATGGCATATAAATCAGATCATCTTACTAAATCTTAAAAATTCCAAATTCTAAAATATATCCAGGGACTTCCCTGATGGTCCAGTGGTTAAGACTCTGTGTTTCCAAAGCAGGGAACATGGGTTCCATCCCTGGTTGGAGTACAAGGATCCCATAGGCAGCAGGGCTTGGCCAAATAGAAAAAGAAAGAAAATATATCCCATAGCAAGAGATTCTGATTAGAGATGACAGACTTGTGGACATATATCTTCATAAATGAGATACTAGGTGTGCACTTTTCCTCCTTGACGTGTCTCATAGAGGTTAGTAACGGTGAGATGAGGGTGAGAGGGACTGAAGGAGAGAAAGAGAGGTCAGATGCTCCAAAGGTCCTTGTGAAACACAGCTTAAAATCAGATTTCACGTGAATGGCCGAACAGCCAGAAGTGCAGTTAGGAACTAGAGGACTTTGTCAAGGAGAGCCTTAGGACAACAAAATGAATGAGGGAGAGCTAGAAAACCACTGCAAAACCACAATGATACTTTCATAAAAGACTTCTAGATCTTTTAACAGTACCTGTACTTAGACTTGTCTTTGGCTGCAATATAGGTCTCTCGCAGCACTGGTTGCTAGTACAGCTCCTAGCCGGCCTCCGAGCTGGCCAAGGACTCGATTGCCCGCCCGCACCCTTCCCAACCTCCAGATGATGCTAACTACGGAGAGGCTGCCCAGACCTAGGTCTCTTGCTACAAGAACAGCTTACCCATGCAGCCGGGACGCCCACACCCATCCCACGAAAGCCCAGATTCTAACCGTCTTCCTCCAGAAGATGAGGCCCCTGTGGCTCGTGTTCAGCCTGGGGGTCCACAGGCAGGAGCTGGTGACTGAAGGACTCATGCCCGGCTCCAGGTGGCACGCTCTTCAGAGGAAGCCCTTCGGGACACGCCACAACCTGCCAATCACAACCACATTAATCAGCATGTTACAGGAAGGGCCAAGAAGGAGTGAGATATGCAGATGACACCACTCTTATGGCAGAAAGCGAAGAACTAAAGAGCCTCTTGATGAAAGTGAAAGAGGAGAGTGAAAAAGCTGGCGTAAAGCTCAACATTCAGAAAACTAAGGTCATGGCATCTGGTCCCATCACTTCATGGCAAATAGATGGGGAAACAGTGGAAACAGTGGCTGACTTTATTTTGGGGGGCTCCAAAATCACTGCAGATGGTGACTGCAGCCATGAAATTAAAAGACACTTATTCCTTGGAAGAAAAGTTATGACCAACTTAGACAGCATATTAAAAAGCAGAGACGTTACTTTGCCGACAAAGGTCTGTCTAGTCAAGGTTATGGTTTTTCCGGTAGTCATGTATGGATGTGACTATATCCATATAGCTAAAGAAAGCTGAACGCCTAAGAATTGATGCTTTTGAACTGTGATGTTGGAGAAGACTCTTGAGAGTCCCTTGGACTGCAAGGAGATCCAACTAGTCCATCCTAAAGGAGATCAGTCCTGAATACTCATTGGAAGGACTGATGTTGAAGCTGAAACTTCAGTACTTTGGCCACCTGATGTGAAGAACTGATTCATTTGAAAAGACCCTGATCCTGGGAAAGATAAGGCGAGAGGAGAAGGGGATGACAGAGGATGAGATGGTTGGATAGCATCACTGATTCGATGGACATGAGTCTGAGTAAACTCCAAGAGTTGGTGAGGGACAGGGAGGCCTGGCGTGCTACAGTCCATAGGGTCGCAAAGAGTCAAGACATGACTGAGCGACTGAACTGAACTGAACTGAAGAAAGAGTCCAGCAAGTTCACATTATTCTTTCACTCAGTCCTTGCCCAAGTATTACCTGTGTGCTTACCAACCATCCAGGACTAATTACAGAGTGGCTGAATAAACATGGCCTATGTCTAGTTGAAGATGACTTCCATTAAATACACCAACACGCAAATAAATACACAATTATAAACTGTGTTACATGTCAGAAAGGAGAAGGATTTGAGGCCGTGAGGCAGAACAGATGAGACCTACGTTAGACTGGGTGGCCAACGAAGGCTTTTCTGAGGACGGGTCACTGAAGTCAACACCTGAAGGATGAAAGAAGTCAGTCAAGAGAAAAGTGAGAAGTGACCCAGGCAGACAGAGTGACGTGCCCAGAGACCCACAGGCAGAGAGTCAGAGGGGACCGAGTTTAGTCAGGTGGGGAAAAACGAGAAATGAGCTTGGAAAGGTCAACACAGGACTCCAGAAATCACACCCAGAGACCCAGAAGACCAGGTTCAAGTAGGACAGACCAATGGCAAGACGAGCTAGTGTATGACTGGTGTGTGTGCGTCTTTCTGCTCTTACTCAACCTTAGGATATCCATAGCCAGTCTCTTTAGGATCTGCCTCTTCTGGAAAGTACTAGCTCAGTGGCATCGAAGTAGGTAAGCAGATCAGGTTTTGAGATAGAATTGCTCTCCCTGCCTCTCATCCTCCCTTATGTTTCAAAGCACTTTCAATTTTAACCCTCCTGGTCCTGACAAAACATGGCACAAGAATTAAATTAAGAAGTGGCTAGGGACTTCCCTGAGGGTCCAGTGGTTAAGATTCTGCACTTCAGATGCAGGGGGTGAGGGTTCACCCCCTGGTCAGGGAACTAAAATCCTCCATGCTGCACAGCTGGGGGGGGGGGGGGTGGGGGGAGGGGAAACAAGCTGCCCCAAGACAGAGAGGACAAGCAGAGTTAAAAAAAAAAAAAGAGGCGGCTGCAACACAGTTGTGGCAAATATGACTCTGCATGGAAGTGTGTGTCTCCTTACAGACCTGCTCAGGACAACTGAAGAAAATGCCAAGTAGGTCAAAGGACACCTGGGCACCAGAGAAGCGAAGCAGCCCCAGAGGTCCCCTGAGAAGAGGACAGAGAAACCGAGGAGGAGGGACAGAGGATACAGCCTGGGAAAAGGCTGCCAGAGACAAGAACTACCTGGAGATAAAGATGAGAGGGCAGGAAGGGAGAAAAGCAAACACAGTGAGCTGAGCAGGCCCTTAGGAAAAGCCGCACTTCTGGGCCTCAAATCCCTGACTGATCCCCACCAAGAAATGATCTGAGTGTTCCTTTCAGATGGGGTACATGTCGCAATGACAGAGGTAGTGTGTAATACCTGCTGTAAATCCTCCCTTTAAAAACGCTCTGGGGGGACTTCGCTGTTGGTCCAGTGGCTAGGATTCTGCACTCTCAGAATGCAGTGCCTGGGTCTGAGCCCTGGTCAGGGAACTAGACCCCACATGCCGCAATTTAAGATTTCAAGTGCCGCAGCTAAGACCCAGCACAGCCCAATAAATAAGTCTTTTTAAAATAAATAAAAATGCTTTTTGCTTTAAACTAGGATTTTGAGTATTTATTACTATAAAAGAATAGGGTAAAGTTTGTCCGCAAGTCAGTTTTATTACATGTTAGTGTTACTTACTCAGTCTTGTCTGACTCTTAAAGACGCCATGGATTATAGCCTACCAGGCTCCTCTGTCCATGGCATTCTCCAGGCCAGAATACTGGAGTGGGTAGCCGTTCCCTCCTCCAGGGTATCTTCCCAACCCAGGGACTGAACCCAGGTCTCCTGCACTGCAGGAAGACACTTTACCACTTCAGGCACCAAACGCCACCAGGGAATCTTTACTTCCTGTCCTAACAGAGGCGATCAAAAGATTCAAACACTCTTGTCCACAAGACAGACATTCAGCTCAGCTGCAGGCTCTGGCAGAGGGTCTGCTGTAGCCCCCTTTGCTGCCCTCTTGCCTCACAGGGTGAGCCAGCCCACGATCTGAAGAGCCTGAGGATGCTCTGGAACACTGAAGGTTCTGGAACGCCCTGACCCAGAAGAGAAGAAGAATGAGACGGGTCCCGAAGAATGAGACGGGTCCCGAACAATGAAGAGCAATGGCCATGAAGAATGAGGCAGCGTCTCTACCTAGCTTCAAACTCTCACAGACCTAGGATCCCATGATTTTTGTTTCTTTGCTATCATAAAAGAAAAATTAAAGTTTCAGAGAATGTGGGCCTACCAACAGGAGGGAAGTAGAAACTCAGGTAATAAATGAGTAAGAAAGGACAAAGGACGAGAAGAACAACGTAGAAATACAGATCCTCCCTTAAATGAACATCTGATTGCAGGCCATCCCAACAAAAATATCAACAGGACTTTTGGGGTGGTAGAAGGTAAGTATTCTAAAGTTCACATGGGAAAAAGAAAATACTAGGGAAAAAAATTTGGAAGGGATAAAAGTAGAGCTATTGAATACCAAAACACTTAGGGGAGCTCAAATAATTAAAATACTGATATGTGAACAGACAGTAAGACAATAAAATAGAATAAAAAGAACAGAAATGGACCCAAATACATGGAAAAATTTGGTATATAATAAAGATGACATTTTAATCAGACAAGGAAAAAAGGGACTGCTATACAAGTTGTTAGGACAACTAGACAGACATCTGGAAAAAAAAACCTGAGCTATAAACACCGCAAACATCCCACTGCAAAATGAATTCCAGACAGATCAGTCATTTCAAAGGGTCAAACAAAAAACAAACACACAATGGAGAAGAAACAATGAGAAAGGTTTCTTATAATACTGTAGTGGAGACAGCCTTTCTAATTATGGTACAAAACCCGGAAATCATAAATTAAAAAGACTTAAACTGACTGCATAAAAAGGAAAAAGAAAAACCAGCAAAGCAAAAAAATCTCCATAAGCAAAGACAAACAACAAAAGGAGGAAATAACTCTTGCAACTCAGATGGCAGACCCAGTGCTTACTTTTTCTAGTAGGTGAATATAAACAGAGAGTTCACAGAAAAGGGTATATGCACAGCCTTTTAAAATATGTACAGTAATCAAGCTCACTCATAGTAAGAAAAAAATGCATGCTAAACTTGCAAAGAAATGGAATACTGCGTCTTTCAGACTGGCAACGATCTCAAAGTTGGATAACACTGTGATACCAGGCTTTGAGCAAAAAACTTCTCTGATGCAGGGCTGTCGGGGATATAAACTGGTATAACCTCTGCAGAGGGCAATCTGTCAACAGCTAGTCAAACTACAAATGCATATGGGCTCTGAGCCAACAACTGACCTCTCAGTTTGATTCTATAACACATGATGGATGGAAAGGATATTCGTGGCAGCAAAGTTTGTTAAAGATTCAGAGACAATCTAAAGGAACAACTTAAATAGCCTTAAATTGTTGTACATCCATACAATGGAACACAATGCAGTTTCAAAGAGTGAGGCAGCACTCTGCACTGACATAGAACAAGCCAAGATACACTATAAGAAAAAAAGCTGGGACTTCCCTGGTGGTCCAGTGGTTAAAGAATCTGCCATGCAATGCAAGGGACATGGGTTTGATCCCTGGTCCAGGAACTAAGATCCCACATGCCAAGGAGCAACTAAGACGGGGCACAACTACTTAAGCCCACACTATCTGGAGCCCACGCCACACGACTAGAGAGTCCATGCACCACAACTAAAAGATCCCGTGTGCTCCAATTAAGACCCAACACAGCCAAATACAACATTTTTTAAACAGCAGGAAATGCATTTAAAAAGGAAAAAAAGCAAGAGGCAGAAGTGCAAGGTGATGTAAAAAAAATTTTTTGTTTTTTTTAAAACGTCATACATGTAGACACTAATAATAGACAGAATACAGTGTACCTCTGTAAGGACAGACAAGTATCATGGGACAATGGTTGCCTCTGGTGAGAACTCAGGCAGCTGGGGAATTAGGGGTGGGAGGGGCACTTACTTTTCATTACAACCTTATGCACTTTTTGAATTTTGTATCATGTCACTCAAAAAACAAACAGGGTAATTTAAAACAAACAAAATCGAAGACTCTTCTCCAGATTAACACATGGACACTGCTTCTCTTTGCAGGAGTGGCAGGAAATCTCCACAGTGGACCTAATCCCAGGAGAACAAAAGAATATGAATGAAGCACCAGGATGCTCAAGACCTCACCCCTGCTCAGCTGCTCCTTAACACACTGCCTCTCCTTCCTCATTGTTCTAAGGCCTCCTCTTTCACTCACCTGTTGCTGACGTTCCTCTAGTTCTCTTTGTATATTTTCTACCACGGCCACAGCCTCCTCTCCGCTTTCCGGGTGATGCTCTCTCACCCAGGTCTGGAACTCTTCAGGCAGGATGGTCAGGAACTGCTCCAGCACCAGCAGCTCCAGAATCTGCTCCTTGGTGTGTAGCTCTGGCCGCAGCCACTCACAGCAGAGCACCCGGAGCTGGCTGAGGGCCTCCCGGGGGCCTGACGCCTCGTGGTACTGGAAGTGCTTGAAGCGCTGGTAAACAGTCTCGAACACCGGTGGACTGTACTCCCGCATCCAGGCGCAATCTTCTTCTTCCACCTTCACTATCAGAAGGTCGTCTTGCTCTGGTGAAGTCTCAGAGGGAGGGTCTAGGTCTATAACTTCCCCCGATCCTGTCATTATCATTCCAGCTCAGCGGGATCTAGCTCCAGGTAAGCTAGGTTACACTGATCGAATCCGTTTCTCTGCTCTCTGAGATCTTCTGAAGGACACTTTCATTACTGTGCAACCTACTGATATATCGGAAACCATTATTATCAAAGAGATGACAAGGAGGTCATCTATCCTAAAGATGACCATGCAGCAGAGTTTACAACGTGTACTACAAAACAGCCATCACTCCACCCACAAAATGATCAACACAGAATATTTCTAATGTTTAAAAAGTGTAAAGCAGATAGAGCAATAAAAACCTGACCTATGGCCTCATCAAATACAATTTTAGTGGTGAAGAACGTTGAATTTCATATAAATAGTAGGACGACTTACTAACTAGTCCAGACGCAGCCGATTCTTCTCTCTACAAGCCAACTTAAGTCGGAACAGAGGTCAAAAACGTTACAGTGGTCAAAGTTGGTCTTGTCCCTGAAGCCATAAGAGCTTGATTGATCAACGGGAGATTTCGTGGGTGCCGAAGAGAACCAGGGTTTTAGGTACAGATTTTGCACCTGGATTGCGCACCATCGCCCCTGACCCCGAGCCACGGAAACCAGCCCGATCAACGTTAGGGACAGGACCCTCGTCTGGACACAAAGGCCATTCCTTTTGCTCAAAGCCCCCGGCCCTGGGAGCTCTCCTGGAAGACCAAGCTCCCGCAGCCAAGGGTGGGGAAAGACGGGTTTCTTCTTACAAACGTAGAGAAAAGCCGAAGCCGACACTTCGCAACACTTCCTCGCCGGAAGTAAGCATGTCCAAGCGTTCCCGACCAGCGGGGTAGAGCCAGAAACCCCACCCCCGCCCCCCACGAGAGCACTTCCGAGTCCTCTCTAGGAATCCCGGAGGCCCGTGCCTCGCCACTGGAGGAAAGTGCCCGCCCAGGCTCCGCCCCAAGACCCGCCCCCTGAAGGGCTGTGGGCCAATCGGCTGGGAGATGGATCCCAGTCCAACCTCCAGCAACACGGCCGTTCCCCGCCCACCCAGACGCAGGTACTTCAACGCTGGAGCCGGGTGGGAAACACAGCCACTCTCTGCCCCGACTCAACGCCAGAGCCGTTCAAACAGTCCGAGTCCGCCCCTTTCCTTGGAGTCGGGGCAGAGGCGGGACTTAGGTGTCCAGGGCGCTTGCTTGGCCACAGTTGCTAGTGTCTGACTGGCCGTGGAACTTGCGCTCCCTCACCCCCGGCGCTCTTTGCCGCGGTTCGCTACCTTTGAGCGAGCCGGCAACCTTCACTTCTCTTTAATGGGCCCTTCGGTTTCTACACCCCAGTCCACTCGCCACTCCCCTCACCCCGTCTCCAGACACACCCACCTCCTCACCTCAGCTGTCAGCTCAGCCGGCGGAAACATCCAACGTCAGACCGGAGCCCCCGGCGGCTCGGGGGACTACAACTCCCAGGAAGCACCGCGCGGGCCACGCCCTCCAGCCAATAGGGCAGCGGCTCTCTTCGCAGCCTCAGTCTCACGGGGCGGGGAAGCAGGGAGGCGTTTCCTCAGAGGCCCCAGCGGAGTGCTGAGCGTGTCTGGAGAGATTCGCCTCCTGGCTGCGGAGAGAGAAGGCGGAAGGTCCGCGTTCTTGAGAAGTGGACAGAGCGGTGTTTTTAGGGCTTCTCTAGCCGAGGGGGTCCCATCTTTAGTAGTCTCGTTTTGTATCCATTTGCGGACAGGACGAGAGTCTCTGTCTCACAAGTCACGAAGTGAATGAGGCTCACCGACTCCACTCTGAATTAGAAGGCATATATCCTCCTGAAGGCTGGAGGAGAAGGGGACGACAAAGAACGAGATGGATGGCATCACCGACTCAACGGACCTGAGTTTGAACAAGCTCCCCGGAATGTGAAGGACAGGGAAAGCTGACTTGGTGCAGTCCATGGGGTCGCAAAGGACCGGATACGACTTAAGCGACCGAACAACAGCAAATCCTTGGATACTCTCAGGAGTTATATTTTTATAGTTCGTCGTGAATTTTCACTCAAATCAGAGATGGGATTTTGAGAATGCCTTGCTCCTGCCGTGGTCTATCTTACGAATGAAGAAATGCAAAAATTTCCTACTGTCGCCAAAGAGACCTATAGTTGGAGAGGCTTAAATTGACACTGCGGTTTGTGCAATGTAGTATTTTTATGGTTTCACTTTTTATATTTAGAATCGTCAAAAGTTCAGGCCAAAAAAACAAAAGAAGACGTGAAACCACTGAATCGCTTAAGTAGTAATAAGTGAAAGTTTATTGTGCACACACTAAAAAGTCAGCAAACCGTGATCACTCGAACCAAAACGTGGAATGAGGGTCAGAGGTATATTGTTTTAAAGCATCTTATATAGGGTGGAGGCGTGCTTGAGTACTAAGTTGCTTCAGTTGTGTCCGACTGTGCGACCCTTACGACTATAAATTTCTCTTCCCTCTTGATACCAAGAATAGTTCGATTTCTCCTAAGCCATTATAATAGTTTGCTCATGTAACTGATCTTGTTTTCTTCTTGAATTGGCTGCTGAGGTTTCTCAAAGCAGAACTACGGGCTATCCTTTGTCAGTATACAGGAGAGTACAGTGGGTAAGATCTAATCCCATCCTATCCCTGGCTCCATCTGATTTATCCCTACTTTGTTTTCCTTTCCTCACTTTATTTACTTGCACTTAATTATTTTTTTTAAAAGATGAGACATTTATTCAGTTAACTTCTATGGAAAAAGCACCAGAAAAGGCACTGGAAACACGAAAATATATCATTCAGTGATATCAGTGGGAACAGATGAAAGTGAAGACAAAAGTTACGTTAGAGGAGAAAGGGAGAAAACAGCTAAGCAAATCACTAAATCATGATCAGAATCCAGTCATACAACCCAGACACTGGAACTAGTGGAGCCAAACTGGTCATCAGCAGGAAAGAAGACCTATTAATACATCTCTCACGGGGAAAATATGAAAAATGCTTGTACTGTCTTCATAGTACATAATATTCTCTTCTGGATTCCATTACTAGTTACACAGATGGATATTTTCTGGAGCTAGATTTGCCTGTACAATAGAGTTTTATTTGTGCATTTGCATTCTGTTCTAATTCCCTTGCCATTCTTGATAACCTGATTCTAGTCAAAGCCTTGTCCTGCAATACAGGGAGAAGAACTTTTGACTTCCTGCCAGATCATGATAGCGTTCCCACCCAGATAAAGAAGTAGACTTTTGCAAAGTTTCTGCCCTCCAGAGACTTTCAAACCGCCTAGGGAAATAAGATGTAAACATTCGACAAGTTATCTCATTAAATTATCACATGTTGCTCCAGATTTCTAAAATGACAAAGATGAGCCTTGAGAGTAGTGAATTTTTTCTCTTTAAGTGATTTTTAACATAAAAATTGGGCTTCCCTGGTGGTTCAGATGGTAAAGAATCTTCCTGCAATTCAGGAGACCCGAGTTCAATCCCTGGGTGGGGAAGATCCCCTGGAGAAGAAACTGGCAACCCACTCCAGTGCTCTTGCCAGAATTCTATGGATGGAGGAGCCTGACAGGCTACAGTCCATGGGGTCACAGAGTTGGACAGGACTGAAGTGACTTAGTACACACACTGGTGTAGTATATATGCGTATATGTGCGTTATATAAGATATTTGATTATATTTACATAGACTGAGTGACTAACACTTTCACGTTCAACATGAAAAATAATTCTGAAAAATCTGCCTTTGCCTGTTTCATGTTCTGTTAATGTCCAATCAAAACAGATCACAACAGACTGGTACAGCCACTTCAACTTCTAGAACCTAAAGTAGGAATTGACTACCTGTGCTTTTGCACAAACTTTGGAAATAATTTTGTCCATAAATATGTTGTACAAAATCTTGACCTTGCTTGGGAATTTCCATTCATAAATCAGGACATTAATTGTACTTAAACAAATGTTTTTTAAATGAATTTACCCTTAATGTAACTTACAAAAGGCTTCCCTGGTGGGTCAGTGGTAAAGAACTCGCCGGCCAAGCAGCAGACACTGGTTCGATCCCTGGGTTGGGAAAATCCCCTGGAAACGGAAATGGCAACCCGCCCCAGTATTCTTGCCTGGGAAATCAGAGGAGCCTGGTGGACTACAGTCCTTGGGATCACAAAGAGTCAGACGCAGCTGAGCATATACGTAGCTTAGATAATTTTTCATTTCTTAAATAATGCAGATGATTTAGTGTAAATGTTAAACTATAGTATGCTTGTGCTAAGTTGCTTTCATCGTGTCTGACTATTGCCTGTATATTTAACCCATTTTTTAATTAAGATGTCTTCAGTCCACATGGACTTTTTAAACTTAATCTCTTCTGTGAAGCCTTTTACTGTACACTCCCCATCAGGCATGGTTGATTATTTCCATCTCTGCTTATACAAATAGATACTGCATACCCCTCAAAGTATTGCATTTACCACACTGTCCTATAATTTAAGTGTCTGTCTCCATTAGGAGACTGTGAGCAACTTGAGGACAGGGAATATATCTTCCCAGTTTTGCATCTATATGTCAACCATGATGCCTTCGCATGTAGCTGCTGCTGCTAAGTTGCTTCAGTCGTGTCTGACTCTGTGCGACCCCATAGACGGCAGTCCACCAGGCTCTCCTGTCCCTGGGATTCTCCAGGCAAGAGTACTGGAGTGGGTTGCCATTGCCTTCTCCTCTTCGCATGTAGAAGACACTCTATAAACCTTTCTTGCCTAAGCATAACGGATGAATCAATGACCACTTCATTGTACAACTGGAACTTTTAACTTTCCCTAAAACCAAATTTATACAACTTTCTTCACAGATAATTTGTTAAGAATGACATTCTTTCTTTTGGTTATTCTCAAATTAAAGTGATGTTTATTAAACGTAGAAACAATTGAATGGTACATATTTTTATCACCTATACAATTTTTCATATACAATTATTATTTTAAATTTATTTTACTATCATATGAAACATACTTTTAAAACATAAGACATATAATTTGACAAATATATTCTCCAGCTTAGTATAAATGTTTAACATGGTAATGAGCCAACTTTGAGAAGAAAGTTGCAGCAAAGCTAAGGCATGTGATTGCTTTTGAATGATTTTTTGCAAAATTTTGATTATGTATTGCATACAAAGGAATAAAAGTGAAACACAGGTTTGATATTTTTCTTTTGTGTCTTTTTTTTTCCTCTTTGAAACAATAATAAGATTCCTTCTCATACTTAATCTAAAGATGAAAGGCTGTCAAGAATTCATAAGGTATGACATTTATTTTTAAAGGAAGAAGATCCTTTAGTTCTGCAACCTTAAGGACTGTAAGCTCCACACTACAAGATCAAAGTGTACGACTCTTTGCGACCCCATGGACTGTAGTCGGCCAGGCTCCTCTGTCCATGGAATTCTCCAGGCCAGAATACTGGGCTGGGTAGCCGTTCCCTTCTCCAGGGGATCTTCCCAAACCAGAGACTGAACCCAGGTCTCCCGCGTTGCAGGCGGATTCTTCACCGTGTGAGCCACCAAGAGTACCTCTGGGAAAGGTAATGAAAACAAACCACAGAGACGCACGTCACTCCTCCGAGAAGCCTAGAGAGGCCCCGGAAATGCCCCGAGCGGTGGGCACCCCAGGGAGCCGGTGACGCACTTCCGACTCGGGCTGTTAGTAATTTTTTGTCGCGGGATTTGACGGCTTCTAGGTCGGGTAGCGGTTTCTGGGTAGGAGGAGTCTGGGCGGGGGCCCGGGGAGGTGGGATCCCATTTGGGGCACGACAGTCGGCAGCCGCTTCTTTGGGGAGATCCGATGTGTTCTGCGGCTTCTTGCTGGGTTTGCTGTCACCTCAGCTGAAGGTGGAACCCCGGGAAAGTGCGCACGAGCAGGAGAAGGATGAGTTGGAGCTGGACCGCGAGTCAAAGCAGGGTCGCCCCCCCGGCCCTAGGTGATGGGCTTTGGACAGTGAAAGTGGAGGAAGACTCCCCCGGAAGTGGGGAGTCCGACCGGCCCGGGGACTGTCCGGATCCTGAAACTTCCCGATGTCATTTTAGGCAGTTCCGTTATCAGGAGGTGGCCGGACCCGAAGAGACGCTGAGCCGGCTCAGGGAACTTTGTTGTCGATGGCTGAGGCCCGAGGTGCACTCGAAAGAGCAGATCCTGGAGCTGCTGGTGCTGGAGCAGTTCCTGACCATCCTGCCCCGGGAGCTCCAGGCCTGGGTGCGGAAGCACTGCCCGCAGAGCGGGGAGGAGGCGGCCGCCTTGGTGCGGTCTCTTCAGAGAGAGTCTGCTGGGACCTCATGCCAGGTGAGGAGTCAAAGTGTTCTGGGAGTGGGGATGGAGGTGTGAGGGATGCTATGGGTTTCAGACATTCTTTACTTCCTTATTACATTTTGCGTGAACCTTAGGATGTGCATGAAACATTCTTTCCTTTGTAGGAAGCGGTGACAAATAAATTCGTCCAGGAAGAGGTCCTTGAGTTGTAGACCTTTCCGCACAAAACTTGCACAGAAGTATTGTTTGCTCAGTGTAAGACACCCTAGTGTCCACTAGATTATTTGGGAAAGAAAGATGTCAAGGTGGAAAGTGTCCTTAAACGATGCTGTAAGAACAGCAATTCCCCACCACTTTGAATATGAGTATCCTTTTACTTTTTAACGGTTTGGATGACTTCCTCCCCCCCCCCTCAATTGATAATGGTACTGCAGAAAAGGAGGAGAGGCTGGAAATGGAGTTAACAATTGATCCTGCCTACAGGATGAAGCCTCCATAAAATCACAAGAGTATGGGGTTCAGAGAGCTTCCCAGTTGGTAAGCACATCTACTTAAGTGGGAGGGTAACATAACCCTGCCCCCATCCCAACTCCAAGGGGAGAGAAGCTCCTGAGCTTAGGAACCCCCTCCAGACCTTGCCCGATGCATCTCTTCCATCTGACTGTTGCTGACTTATATTCTTTTTTAATAAACCGGTAATCTAGTATGTAAACTATTGTTCTGCATTCTGGAGCCACTCTAGCAAATTAATCAAACTCAAAGAGGAGTCTTGGAAACCTCTGATCTATAGCTGATTGGTCAGCCCACCAGCTGGTGCTGCATCACTGCTTCACCTGTGGAAATGCACGCACCTGGTGTCAGACGTGACATTGTAGTGAATATTCAGAGTATTGAGAGCAGAGGAGACACACAGGAAGGTGGTTTTCCTTTACAAGGAGAGGAGAGAGAGGCTCCGGGAAAACAAATAATTATTCCTGTTGGTGAGGTACCTTCCTCTGAAGATAGATCTTTGTATCCATGTCACACAAGAGGAGACGAGCCAGCATTGGAACGGGGGACTTCAGTTAACCTGTGTATTTTGAATCCGAATCAGGTTTCTGTTTTGATAAATCAGTGTGTGTGTATGTGTGCTCAGTTGTGTCTGACTTTGCAACCCCAAGGACTGTAGCCCACCAGGCTCCTCTGACCATGGGATTTCCCAGGCAAGAATACTTGTGGGTTACCATTTCCTTCTTCAGGGCATCTTCCCAATCCAGGGATCAAACCCACATCTACTCCATCTCCTTCATTGGCAGGCGGATTCTTTACCACTAGCGTCACCTGGGGAGCCCGATAAATCACAGCGATATAACTCAAATGAGTATTTTGCTCTTCCCTCAGATGAGTGTAGACAGTCCACAGAAAGGCTTTTCAGGATTGCAGGAGAATGCCTGCTTCTGTCTTTGGTCACTTTGCAACTCCCACATCAGTACAAGGCTTACTGATAAAGACTCCCTCAGTCATTGCTCGGTCTCTCAGGGTTTGTGGACTCTTTGAGTCCAGCCTCTTCCCAGCACTGCTGGTGACGCCATCCTGGGACAGCAGGTGCTGAGGGGGGGGGTCTCTTGTTGTCACAGGGGTTGGTGACAGTCCGGGATCTGGCCTGGTCTCTAACCTGGGAGGAGCGGGGGCGTCTGGGCCCGGCACAGAAGGACTTCTTCAGGGAGAGTGCACCGAAGGGTCATGGGAACGCTGTCTCACCAAGTAAGTGCTGGGCCTCTGCCTGTCTCCAGCTGGGCGTGACTGGTGGAGGGCTTGCTTCGGAAAATCTCCGAGCCAGGCTGCCATTCACAGAGCTGGAGAGCCTTTAAGCCCCTTTTGTGACTGTGGCAAGACCTTCCCATTCTGTATTGTTAGGTGATAGATTCAGCTTCTGGAGCATATATACAGCGGTGGCACTGGATGAAGCTCTGTGTACCCCCTCGAGAGCTGTCCCCTCGCCCCTTCTCCAGAAGTGACCGATCTCCTGACTTAGCGTTTCTATGCCTGTTTTATATTCTTTCTACATATACATTCTCTGTATGTATATATATAAATATATCTAAACATATATCGTATTTTGTGTTTTTATGGTATATACCTTATATTACCGTATGGTTCTTTTGCACCTTGCCTTTTTTCTCCACATTACATTTTTGGGATTTTTATCCATGTTGATACGTGTAGCTCTAGTTTATTCATTTTAACATCTCTCTATATTTCATCCTGATATTCACTTATCCATTCTGTCAACAGATGTTAAGGCTTCTAGTTTTTTCACCATTACCCAGAGTATTACACCAATTGTTCTTGTCTGTTTCTCCCTGTGTTCTTATGAAGTGGGGTTAGGGGAAGAGAGATGGGTTGGTGGGTGTAGGCACAAGTATAAAAGGAAAGAAACAGGATTTGTACAGGTAAGCACATTTGACAGGTTAATTAAAATAATTTAACTTCAGGAGTGGTTTCATAGAGAACATGAAAAGGGCTTTGTGGGGGGTGGGGGAGTTGTTTCTCTGCTAGCACTTTCTTAATCACTCCTGCCAGGGGATGAAATGTCAGCAACTCGTATTTTAATATTTCAGGTTCGGAAACCAGAATTGAGAACAAAGAGTTGATTCCAAAGCAGGAAATTCTACAAGAAGTGGAACCTCAAGGGCAGCTCCAAGAGTTTCAGGAGAAGGCTCCCCTATCTTCTGAATGTGGTGATGCCCAGGAGGACAGGAGAGAGAAGCCCTTGGGAGACCCCTCATCACCAAAACGTGAAAATTCTCCTGAAGATCAGGGAGTCACCCACATCTCAGATCTCAGGAATGGTCCCAGCAAAGGAGATGTCAAAAACAATGAATTCAGGACCAGTGCCGAGAGTTCAGACTTTGTTCCCAGTCAGTACATCTCAACAGCAGGGAAACCCGTCACTGGGGCTGAGTATGGGGACAACTGCCAACACAGGTTAGCTGTGGTGAAACCTCATGAACCTCTCAGCAGGGAGGAAGATCGCCATCATTCAGGCCTATTTGAGACTCAGAGGTGGTTCCATGAAGAAAGACCTTACACCTGTGGCACCTGTGAGAAGAGCTTCAAACAGCGTTCTGACCTCCTTAAACACCATCGAATCCACACCGGGGAGAGGCCCTACGGGTGTCCCGTGTGCGGGAGGCGCTTCAGTCAGAGCGCGACCCTCGTTAAACACCAGAGAACTCACACCGG
>ML662479.1:176104-401690 GCA_007570785.1 Antilocapra americana
AGAGGCCCTACGGGTGTCCCGTGTGCGGGAAGCGCTTCAGTCAGAGCGCGACCCTTGTTAAGCACCAGAGAACTCACACCGGAGAGAAGCCTTACAGATGTCTCGACTGTGGGGACAGCTTCAGGCAGAGCTCACACCTGGTCCGACACCAAAGAATCCACAGAAATAAAGTCCCATCATTTTGACGTCCTTCTGCTTGAGTCATTTTATTCCCTTCTCTCTTTCCCTCCTTCTCTTTCTCCCTCTTTCCAGAAACGATGTTCTTTGGAGTATTTCAATAATCATGGATTGTATTGCCTTTTGCCATCACACCCAAGATAGACTGAGTTCAGCTAGTCTTGGGATGCCCTTTGAGAGCCTGTTGCCCTGAAGGAGGAGTGTCTGAGTCAGGAGCACCCCCCTCTCCCCAGAACATACTTTCAGCAAGAGCAAAGGTGACCCATCAGAGTTCTGCCCTTGTCACTCTTCAGGGACCTCCACTTTCGGACCAAACCTTTTTTTTTCTTTTGAACTTTTTATTTTGTATTGGGGTGTAGGTGATTAACAATGCTGTGATAGTTTCAGATGAATAGTGAAGGGACTCAGCCATGCGTATACATGTACCCATTCTCCCCCAGGCTCCCCTCCCATCCAGGCTGCCACATACCATTGAACAGACAGAGTCCCATGCGCTATACAATAGGTCCTTGCTGGTTATTCATTTTAAATATAGCAGTGTGTACATGAGCTTCCCAAACTCCCCAACTATCCCTCTCTGCCAGTAACCATAAATTCATTTCATGTCTGTGAGTCTCTGTTTTATAAGTAAGTTCAAAATATTTTTTTTAATGAAAGTGAGTCTTTTTTTTTTTTTTAGTACCGATGTTCTCCATGGGATTTATTTACTTCTTTAGAGATGTGGTATCTCAGTGCCCTGATCAGGGATCGAACCCGTACCCCCTGCACTGGAACACGAAGACCTAACTGCTGAACCACCAGGGAAGTCCCTATTTATATACTTTTGAACTGTGATATTCCACCAAAAAACATGGACAAGTTTATTGTGAAATATTGCCAACATACAGGCAAGCGTAGAATAGAACAATTTTAAAGAATGTTCACAAATACACCACACAGATGAATCATTCTTGAGCAGGACATATTTGCTTCATATCATTTTTAAAGAAATAACACACTTGTAATAAAAACCATGTATACTCATGAGCCCTCCCTAAACCCATTCCCCTCACCTTCAAGCCGACTCATTACCCAAGAAGATGACGTGTCTGTAGTTGTCCAGCATCACGTCCCTGTAGAGGGCCTTCTGAGCCCAGTCCAGCGTGTCCCACTCCTCCCTGGTGAAGTACAGAGCCACGTCCTCCAAGGACAGCAGCCCCTGGAAACACACGCTCCTGCCACAGCTCTGTGGGCCACGGTATTATTACCGTCCCACAGCTGAGGCTCATCCAGTCAGTCAGCAGACTCAGGGCCCAACTCAAGTCTCCAACCCTCAGGCCACGTGTGTTCTTCCACACTAGAGTCACCCATGTTCGCTCTGGAGGGACACATGGTCAGTATGTGAGGCTTCTCTGGCCGTTTGGTCTCTGCTGTGGTCACTCAACTCTACTCTGGCAGCATAGACAACAGGAGAGTGGACGGAGTGGCTGTGACCCCATAAGACCGCTCCCAGGTCCAGGCGAGCCCGCCAACCCTGCTCTGTGTGCTCCCACCTTCCTCATCATGCGGTGGTTCTGCCCGGTTCTCCCCAAAAGCGACGGTGCCCTCCCAGGAGGACACTGAGAACCGAGCAGCGTGCGGGCTGCCCCCACACGGATGGACAGGCTACTGGGACCCTCCAGATGGGCAGAGGCTGCCGGGCTGGCCGTCGAGGGCACCACTACCCGCCAGGCCTGAAGGGGTAAGACGGGAGGGGTCACTGGTTTCCAGAAAGTTGTTGGAGGAGCAGGACGAGCTGGGGCCTCAGGGGAGGCAGCCCAACAGGAGAGGCTGTGGGTAAATGTCAGGAGACCTTCCCTGTGTGGTCCTCACCCCTCTTCCTCTCCCCCTGGGCCCCGAGGTCATTCTCTCTCATCTCCTCCAGGGTCTTCAGCAAATAAGTCTTTTCCCTTTTCTCCATTGTGATATTGTGATTTAAATAAGAAATATATATTTGGTCTTCCTGCCTGTTTCTGGCGCAGAGTTCCTAAAGAGCTTGGCATTTCTCAGGGGGGCTAAGTGCAGAGGAGCATCTTTTAATACTTGGGCTTTTCTCTTTGGTTTTTTATTGACTGATTTTTGGCTGTGTTGGCTCTTCCCTGCCGCACATGGGCTTTCTCTGGCTGGGGCAAGCAAGGGTTGCTCTTCGTTGTGGTGTGCAGACTGCTCACTGCAGTGGCTTCTCTAGCTGCAGAGCGCAGGCTCAGGAGTGGTAGTGCACGGCCTTAACTGGTCCTCAGCAAGCGGGGTCTTCAGGACCAGGGCTCAAACCCACGGTCCATGCGTTGGCAGGAGGATTCTTGTCCACTGCGCCACCAGGGAAGTCCTCCTTGGTTTCTGAAGTAGCTGCACAGCCACACAGGTGAGAGAAGCATCTTGTTATCCTAACAAATCCCTCAACATCTGGGTTTTATGTTAATAAGGGAAACTCCTAAGGATGCAGCTAGAGGCCCGGGGACAAGGCGCGCGTGCAAGTTAGAACCTTCACCCCTAGCACCTGAGGGGAGGGGACAGGCTGGGGTTCAGCCAGCCCCCAGAGGTCAATGACTCGGCCCATCATACCTACGCAACGAACCCCCATAAAGATGCGGACACTGGTGGCTGAACTGGAGGAGGTGCTGGGGGCGTGCCCAGAGAGGATTGGAAGTCTACTGCCCTGCCCCCTGCATCCTGAGCATCTCTTCCATCTGGTTGATCCTGAGTTCTATCCTTTTACAGTGAACCAGTGATAAGCAAACGGTTCTTCTCAATATTTATTTAGTTGGCTGTGTTGGATCTTAGTTGTAGCAGGCAGGATCTAGTTCCCTGACCAGGGATTGAACCCTGGGCCCGCTGAACTGGGGAGCCGGGGGAGGTGGGGGTCTTAGCCACGGGACCACCAGGGAAGTCTCTAAACTGTTATTTCTGAGTTCTGTGAGCCACTCTAGCTGATCAGTGGAATCTGGTCAGGGAACTAAGATCTCACATGCCTTCAAGCAACTGAGCTCTGACAAGTGCCACACTGAAGGTCTGCATGCTACAACTAAGACCTGATGCAGCCAGATACACTTTTTTAAAGTAGCATGCATCCCGAAGTTGTTGTATAAAGTATTCTATGTATGTCAATCAATTCAAGATTGTAGACAGTGTGGTTCAGATATTCTGTGTCTTTAATATTTTGTCTAGTTGTTCTATCAACTTCTGAAAATGGAGTGTTGAAATTTCCAATTATAAAATTGCCCATTTTTCTTTTTTTTAAATTTAGTTCTGTCAGCTTTTGTGATTTTGGAGGCTGTGATATTAAACACATAACATATTAATAACCCAGAATTCTAAATTTTGTGTATAACACATAATTGTAACCCAATTACACATTAAACAATTACTCACCTTGGTGAATTGATCCTTTTCTCATCATAGAATCCTTCTATATCTAAGATAATATCCCTGTTCTTGAATTCTATTTTATCTGATATTAATATACCACTCCAGCTTTCTTATGATTAGTGTTTTCACTGTACATTCTTTTTCATCTTTTGAATTTTCTGTATTTAAAGTTTCTTTTACACAAATCAAACCAATGTTTTCTTAGCTCAGTCTTCCAAATGAGACCTAATCAAACTTAGCTTTAGCACAGCAAACTATAAGGAAAATGAAAAGACAGACTGCTATATAATTTTTGCAAATTACGTGACCCACAAGGGCTTACTTTCCAAAATATACAAACAACTCATACAACTCAATATCAAAATACCAAACAACCTAATCCAAAACATGGGCAGATGATCTAAATAGACATTCCTCCAAGAAAGACAGCCAAGTGGCCAACGGGCACATGAGAAGACGCTCAGCACCGCTAGCTGGAGCAACGTTTAAGTCAAAACTACAGTGAGGCACTACCTCACACGAGTCAGAACGGCCCTCGTTAATCAGCCCACAGAGAAGCTCCTGGTAGTCCGTCCGATGGTTAGGGCTCTGCACGTCCACTGCAGGAGGTCGGGGTCTGGTCCCTGGTCGGAGGACTAAGGCCCTGCCTGCCTTGGGGCAACGAAGCCCGTGTGACCCAACTAGAGTCTGTGGCTGTGATGAAAGATCCCATGGGTCTCAGGGAAGGAACTGTGCAGTAACAAAAACCCAATGCAGTCTAATTAATTTAAAACAATGATGTTATTAGCAGGAGAAAGATAAAGCAGAAAAAGGGTCACAAAGCGCTCTTGTCAGCTACTGTAGATTGTGAATATCCTTTCGGCTGCCTATAACCCTCTGATCCCATTAGTTTGATCCTTGTGCAGGAAAACATCTCAATCAGTGCTGCTTTTCATCTTGGTTGCACACTGATTAACACGAGAATTTTTTTTAATTAACTTATTTTTACTGAAGTATAGTTGATTTAGAATGTTGTGTTAGTTTCTGGTGGACAGCAAAGTGATTTTGGTTATCACTTTTTCAGATTCTTTTGTTATAGGTTATAAAATATTGAGCATAGCTCTTTGTGCCACACGGTAGGTCCTTTTTGGTTACCTATTTTATATACGGTAGTTTGGATATGTTATTTCCAAATTCCTAATTTATCTCCCTCCCAGACCTTTTCCCTTTGGTAAGAAGAAGCTTGTGTTCTATGTCTGTGAGTCTGTTCTGTGAATAAGTTTATTTGTATCATTTTTTAGACTCCACATATAAATAATAACATATATTTGTCTTTCTCTGTCTGACTTACTTTATTTAGTATGAGAATCTCTAGGCCCATCCTATGCACGTATGCTAAGTCATTTCAGTTGTGTCCAACTCTTAGCGACCCTTTGAACTGTAGCCCACCAGGCTCCTCTCTCCATGGGATTATCTAGGCAACAATACTTGAGTGGGTGGCCATGCCCTCCTCCAGGGGATCTTCCTGATCCAAGGATTGAACCCCCATCTCTTATGTCTCCTACATTGGCAGGCAGGTTCTCTATCACTAGTGCCACTTGGGAAGACCAATATTTGGAGTAGGTCTGTACAATCAGGAGACAGTGCATAATTATTTCATCAATTCACTGCCTTCTATTCATCATGAGTTTCTTCATGTTGATGAAAGGCTGAACATGTACTGGAAGTTTTCTCACATTTCTTATATTTGTAGTGTTTTTCTCCTGCATGAATTTTCTGGTGTTGAATAAGAGAAGAACTCTGGCTAAAGGCTTTGTCACAGTCATTACATGTATATGGTTTCTCTCCAGTGTGAGTTCTCAGGTGCTTTGTCAGGGATGAACTCTGGCTGAAGGCTTTCTCACATTCTTTACACTTGTAAGGTTTCTCTCCCGTGTGAATTCTCTGATGTCTTATGAGAGCTGAGCGGTCACTGAAGGCTTTCCCACATTCATGACATTTGTAAGGTTTCTCCCCAGTGTGGGTTCCTTGATGTTGAATAAGAGCTGAACAGTAGCTGAAAGCCTTCCCACATTCACTACATTCATAGGGCTTCTCCCCTGTGTGAGTTCTCTGATGTTGAGTAAGGCCTGACCTGTCACTGAAGGCCTTCCCACACTCTTTACACCCAAAGGGTTTTTCTCCAGTATGGACCCTTTGATGTTTAATAAGGGAGGAGGTGTCGTTGAAAGCTTTCCCACACGCTTTACATTTGTAGGGTTTCTCTCCAGAGTGTATTCTACGGTGCTGGATGAGGTACGTGCTTTGGTTGAAGGCCTTCCCACATTCACTGCACTCATAGGGCTTTTCTCCGGTATGAACGATATGATGTTGAATGAGGGCTGAACGGTGACCAAAAGCTTTCCCACATTCATTACACTCGTAGGGTTTCTCTCCAGTGTGGCTTCTCTGATGCTGGATAAGGGACGAGCTCCGGGTAAAGGCTTTTCCACATTCAGTACATACATAGGGCTTCTCTCCTGTGTGAATCCTCTGATGTAGGATAAAGGCTGAACAGTAGCTGAAGGACTTGCCACACTCACTGCACTTCCAAGGCTTTTTCACTGAGTAAACGCTCTGATGTTCAATTGGGTTTGAACTTTCCCCGATTTCAGCACAATCCTCCATAGGGTTTCTCTTGTGCTTAATTCTGATTTGCCTTAAATCTTTCTTCTGATTTCCCTGCTGCCCTTCTAACATGCCTCCACATTCCCAGGTTTTTATCCATCTGGAGTCCCAGGAATCATCCTTTGTAAGTCTTTCTATTATCAGCTCCCTTTCTGATGACACTCCTTCAGAAACTTCCTGCATTGAAAGGGACGCTTTAGTGTCAGGTATAGATTCAGAATCTGAAATAAATAAAGAGTACAAATATGTGTGTTCTCTGTGTGGAGAGAAGGAAGACTGCTGAGGTGGTAAGAAGTTAAAGAAAATTAAATTGATGTCCTTTAAAAATGTTTGAATGTTCTCAGAAAAAGTCTCATGGCAACCGTAGGTGACAAAGTTTCAGTGAATAACAGAGATGGGAAAATGATGAAGATGAAGTACAAGACAAGGTCAGACAATGACGATGCTACACCTGAAAGAATGGAAAACTGAACAGACTAGTCAGGGAAGAAGATAAGCAGGCAGAATGAAAATAAATGTCAACAAAATAACTGAGGAAGTGGGTGGGGTGGGGGGATGAACACACAGGTCTAGACTGGGCAGTTTTGAAAAAGTATTGGACCAAAAAATCACTTATATGGAGACATATATTAGAAACAACCACATTTGATTTTTTAAATCATCTATAGTCCTTCTTAAAAAGCAGATTTTTTGGTTTAGTTAGCATATGTTTTCCCTATGATTTTATGTCTCCACTAACCACTGCCCCCTCCCTCCCTTCATTCTTACCTTCCCTTCCTTTCTTCCTCCCTTCCTCCCTTCCTTCTTTCCCTCTCTCTCTCTCTCTCACCTTTCTCCCTTTCTTTACTGCCAAAGTCAAATTTCTCAGACTCTGGATATCATCTCATCACACACTTGCTCCTGACTCACCAGTCTGGCTTCTGTCCCCATCACTGAGGTGGAATTGCTCTCACTAACGTCACTAACCATTTATGTGTCACCTAAGTCCAGTGGATCCTTTTCATCTGTAGTTCACCTGGGCCTCTCAACAGCACTTGATACCATATGCTCCTCCTAACATTTTCCTGGTGCTTTTCTCCCCATCTTTGTTGAGACAGAATTACATACATTCTCTCTTGACTTCTGTATTGCTAAGCTCTCCAGGCTTTTTCTCCTGATCCCTACTTATTTGGAAGTTTTCCTGCTGTTTCTTCTTCTGAAATGTTGATGCTTCTCAGTGTTCTGTTCTCCCTTCTTTGGTCCCTGCCCCCTCCCACTGTCTCCTTTAAAGACGTTCTCCAAGACCCACTGGCCCAGTGGTTAAGAATCTGCCTGCCAATGCAGGGGACATGGGTTTGATCCCTGCTCCAGGAAGATTCCACGTGCTGCGGGGCAACTAAGCTCGTGGACCGAAACTAGTGAAGCCCGCACACCCTAGAGCCCATGCTTCACAGCGAGAGAAGCCACCGCAATGAGAAGCCCGTGCACCACAAGTAGAAGGTAGACCTTGCTCTCCAAAACTAGAGAAAGCCTGAGCAGCAACGAAGACACAGCACAGCCAGAAAAAATAAAAATAATAAATAAACTAAATATATATATATATATATATATATATATATGTCCTTTTTTTTTTCTTTTTTTTTTTTTTTATACCCCCTCGCCCCCCTGCAGGAGCTGTCCTTTTTCAGTTCCACAGATGGTGAACCTTTACATGCCAGGAGAGAAAATAAGCCCAATTCTGAGCTCAAAGTGATCAGGGATCCCCTATGGGATCGGAGTACTCTGGATCGTAAGCAAAACTATGGCATTTAGATGTCATTAGTCACAGTGGAAGTTTTATGTCACAGTAGCAGTATGCATTGAAAAATAACTTTCTTACCCCAAAATACCAGGTTCCCACAATTCTCCACCTTCATATCCATGTACCTTCGGGGAGAATTTGTCTGTTCCTCCTCCACACAGGTGAAGTCCATTTCCTCATCCTTGACTGTCGTCAATTCCTGGAAGAATAAGTACATTCTTACAGGACTTGGTGATCCTTGAGGGAAGAGAACAATCTGCAATAGGAAGTTCTTTTTAATCTGAAGGTTAAACCTTTATTTTAACCATTTTAATGGAATTTTCTAAATTTTCTAAGTACTAGTCTGTGTTAGGGAAAACAGTAATAACAGCTAACATTTATAATTTTTTTCTACATATTAAGTCCTTTGAACAACCTCTTGTAATAATAACTATATTAGGTAAGTACCATTATTAACATTATCTACAGATGTAAAGACAGATCTGAGATTTGGACTCACGCAGTCTGACATCAAAGTTAGACTTCTTTAAATTTATTTTTTATACAATTTTTAAAGGTTACTTTCCCAAAACAAAAAAATAAAAATAAAGGTTACTTTCCATTTACAGTTATTAGAAAATATTGGCTAAACTCCCCTTGTTGTACATTCTCTTTTTGCAAATATTTATTAGGCTGTGTCACATCTTAGTTGAGTCTCTTATTTGAGGCACACAAGATCTTAGTTTCTGGACTAGGGATTGAACTCACATCCTCTGCATTATAAGGCAGATTCTCAACCACTGGCCCACCAGGGAAGTTCCTGCATGACACATTCTTGAGCCTGTTTTACACCCAACAGTTCGTACCTCCCACTCCCCAACCAGGTATCCCACCACCCCCACCCACCCCCACCGATGGTAACCACTAATTTTACATCTGTGAGTCTGTAAAGCTACCAGAATGCCACACTTTTGGCCTCCCTCCCTGCCTCACTGGCCACATCTTCTCAGTTTCCTTCACTTCTTCCTCTTCATCCCCTGACCTCAAAGTGTTGGAAACTAGAGTAATAAGATCTCATCTCTTTTCTACCTACATTTATTTGCTTAGTGATTACAGCTTCATAGTTTGAAATACCATTCATACAGATTCCTCCCAAATTTAAAGCTCCAGCCTGAGCTCCCCACAGAGCTTCAAGTCTTCAACGAAAAATTACTTTGGTTCAGTTCTCCAGATGAGATTTCCATGAACCTCTAAAGTGAGATGAAAGGAAGAAATGAGGACACACTCTGAACACCAAACTGAGATTTCTCGGGAAGGAAATGAAACCCAAACTCACCTGGAACTCAATAGGAAGAAGCTCTCCCGTAGGCTCCATTTCTTCTGTGCTCTTTTCTTGGGACAAAGAAACATCTTCTGTAGTTTTAGCTGGAAGGAGCAGAAGTAAAGCCATGAATCGGGTAAACTCTATCTTCCCACTTCCAAATTCACAAGGACAAAAGGTATCACAAGCCAGAGGAATTCTATACACAAGGCCTACTCTACTTAACTCAAAAAGATCAGATGAGGATAGAGGAAGATAATAACATGGAAGAACTTTGACCAAAAAGTTAAATGCACACATAGTAAGTCAATATTTTGGTACACTCATACGGGACTGGAAAAGTGCGACCTGCTCTTTATCACAAAAGCAAGCACTACGGAATAGTCTCCCTTCCACGGCCTCAGAGGGACTGTGTATGAGCACAGAAGTGCTGAAAGAGGAAGATGAGAGAGGGGAATGTATGACAAGGAGCCTCGTTATTCCAAACAAGGTGATTTCCAAACAAGGTGGATTACTGAGTTTCTCCACTTTGGGGCCTTCTCCTGACATGTGTCTGTCTCCCTTTCCCATCATGCAGGGGCACCTAACCTTTTCATTCTTAACGAGGGTATTTCCTCCACTTGTCCCCACTTTCAACTCCATGTTTATTTGCGTAACTCTTACCATTTTCCTCAACTTCAGTGGTCAGATAATCCATGATCAGCTTTTCCTTGTCCTCTTGTTATCGCTAGGACTTCCTCCTAATTCACTGTTTCAGATGAGATAAACATGGACTTTTCAGCAATATATAATCCACTTATTTGTATAAATCATTCAACTCTACTCTGAAGCTTCAGGGAGAGATTTTGGGGTTAGCCTTGCCCCACTCTGAAATTGATTACCACTCCCTGGGGCATTTCCCTCTACCTCTACTCCTAGGAGGCTTATTCCTAGGGCCTCAGTAGTAACTTTGTCTTACTTAGAACCTTCGTAATTTAGCCTAGATTAAGCTTCACAGTTGGAGACCCTTCTCTGGAGTCCCCAGGTCAGTCACGTAGGCACATCAAGGCAAAAACAGAAGAGAGCCAGCGCAGTGACTGAGCCTTAGTCACACACTGGTTCTGTATGATGCACAAATTCTGCTAAGACCGTGAAGCACAGAAATGACTATAAGCTGGCCTGTGATTAACGTCGCAGGAACTAAAAGTAGGGCTCCCACAGTGACTCAATCATTCCTACTCATAAAACACAAGACAATTGGGATGGGATCCCTACACATCTGATTCTTCACTCGCTCTTTAAGACCCTGAAAATAATGAGGCCGGGATTCCCTTGCACATTCAGAGTCGAACCCCTTGCTCTGGACCCCAATTATAGGCAGCCCCGAAAACTCTAATCCAGACACCCTCCCTCCCCCCACCCCCACTCCCGGTGGCTCAGTTGTTAAAAGAGTTGGCTTGCAATACAGGACACTCCCGGTTCGATCCCTGGGAGAAGGAAACGGCAACCTGCTCCAGTATTCTTGCCTGGAAATCCCAAGGACAGAGCCGCCTGGTGGGCTACAGTCCATGGTCCACGGGGGTCACAAGAGTCGGACACGATTTAATTACTAAACCACCGAACTCTAATAGCGCAAGCACGGAAGAGAAATGATTGAGACAGGGACTCCCTTCTTTTCTATCTGTCCCCGGAGTCCAGAAGCTGTAGTGTTTCGATGGAGAGGCAGGACCTAAAGCCAACACCCGCCGGAGGCGCTCTCGCTCCCCGAACCTCGGAAGCCGCCCTCCGACCCCCACTCTGCCCTTCCCGAAATCCCGCCGGCCACGCCCCCTGCAGGCTCCCGGACTACATTTCCCAGAGTACGTCGCGGCGACCTCGCTTCCGGGGCGCCCCTTAGCGCAGAGCAGCCGGAGATGCCCGGCGGAGCGCCCGGCGGCTGGGGCCGCGAGGCCGGCCGGAACCGGAGCCTGGCCCGCGCTGCAGCAGGTGGCGTCGGAGCGGCGCGCTCGGCGGGCGGGTCAGGAGAGCCGCGCCTCTGACCCGGCTTTCCCTTACCCCCCGACTCGTTGCGGACCTGGCTCTGGCTCCAGGGCTGGACCCCCTCCGGGCTGCGCTCTGGGAGGGGCGGGGAGGCGGACGCCGTCGCCGTCTGGACGCCCGGGGCTGCGGGGAGACAAAAGGCTCGAGCCCGAGGCTCTGTCTGGAGTCGCATCTGCGCACTTGGAGGCGACCGCGCCGGGCCGGGGGTCCCGGCGGAAGGACTCCACTTCCCAGAGGGCTCGGGGACCCCGGTGCCTGTCCTGGGGGCGTCTGCAGAGCGAAGGGAGAGAACTGCGGGCCTTCCCCGTCGGCCTCGAAGTGGAGATCATTCTCCACCTGGTCTCTTTTCTGAATAAACTGAGAGGCTCCTAGCGATTTTAGCGTCTGATTATTCGTTGGCGGTGGGCGATGCGGGGCTGTGACACAAAAGTCTTTTTGCTAGTATTTCTCCTTTCTTATGATAGTCACAATTCTGGAAACCGAATGCTAATGCTGATTCGGTTGAAAGCATTCTGGCTGATTTAAAAAGCATTGGCAGGGGTGAGAAGTCTTTGTCCTGATAGATGAAAGAAGCATGAGTTAGCAAGGTAAAGATGTGAGAAAGAAGCAAACAGGGAGAAGTGTGCGGACCTAGGAACGTCAGTACGGGGAGGGCCACTCCCTGGAGCCAAAGATCAAACAAGGCAAAAGATACTTCTCCTCTCAGGAACACTGGAGGCTTTAGCTCTAGTTCTTCACAGAAATCCAGAGAAACCCATTGCATCTCCGTTGGCGTTCTAATGCAAATTACCACAGTCACCTAAACACTCTCCACATCTAATCTTGCCTTTCCTCCATCCGTGCTATTCAAAGCAGCCAAGATGAAGATTTAAAAATTAAATCTATTTTTGTCACTCTTCTCAGAACCCTTCAGTGTCTCCTTCCCTGGAGTAAAATGTAAACTCCTTAACTGAATGAAAACATCTAAGTGACAGAAACCAGATGCAGAAGGTAACATATTGTTTCATTTCATTTGTAGAAAAGTATTCAGAATAGGTAAATCTGTGGAAACAGAAAGTAGATAGATTAGTGATTGCCTAGGGCTGGAGGGGACAGGGGAACAAGGGAATGAAGGGTGACTGCTATTAGGTAAAGGGCTGTTTTGGTGATATAAAAAAAAAAAAAATTGTTCTTAAGTTGACTGTGGTGAAGACTGTACAAGTCTGTGAACATACCCAAAGTAGTTCTCTGTACTTCTTTTTTGTCCCGCCCTTTTCCTTGGAAGAAAAACTAGACCAACCTAGACAGCATACTAAAAACAGAGACATTACTTTGCCAACAAAGGTCCATCTAGTCAAAGCTATGGTTTTTCCAGTAGTCACGTGTGTATGTGAGAGTTGGACTATAAAGAAAGCTGAGTGCCAAAGAACTGATGCTTTTGAACTATGGTGTTGGAGAAGACTCTTGAGAGTCCCATGAACTGCAGGGAGATCCAACTGGTCCATCCTAAAGGAGATCAGTCCTGGGTGTTCATTGGAAGGACTGATGTTGAAGCTGAAACTCCAATACTTTGGCCACCTGATGCGAAGAGCTGACTCATTTGAAAAGACCCTGATGCTAGGAAAGATTGAGGGCAGCAGGAGAAGGGGATGACAGAGGATGAGATGGTTGGACGGCATCACCGACTTGATGGACATGAGTTTGAGCAAGCTCCAGGAGATAGTGATGGACAGGGAATCCTGGTGTGCTGCAGTCCATGGGATCACAAAGTGTTGGACACAACTGAGCTATTGAATTGAACTGAACTGAACTAGGTATGTCAGATCTTAATTTCCACACCAGGGATTGAACCTGAATCTCCTCCAGCGGAAGCAGAGTTTTAGCCACTGGATCACCAGGAAAGTCCCAACCATATGCTTTAAAAGAGTGAGTCATATCTCAGTAGAGCTATTTTAAAACACATTAAATTTATAGTGTAGTATAACTGGGGAAATTGTTTCACAGGAAGACTTACAAGAGAATGATGTGTAAGGATGTAGAGACAGAAAAATCCCAGCAAAGTTGTCCATCCACACAAGAGGCTTGTTTTTCTCTGAGATGTTTGAATTTGGGTTGTTTTTTCTCATCAGAATGTCCTGTGTTTGACAAAATTCTTTTTAAAAGCATGTTTTACTCTTAAAAAAAAAAAACTAGTAATTGCATTCTTTACAAACTAGGGCAAAATAGAAACTCTTCTTCTTGAGAGGTGTGACTCAAGTACATGAAGGTTTGGAGGGAGAGGGTCTCCATTCCAATCATATCATCTCTTCAGTCTCTCTTTTGTGTTTTGCTTCTCACATGTTAAAATCTCTTCAGATTGATTAGGAGACAGGGACCTCCTTGAGAGCCCAGTTTATTTTATTCTCTTGACCACAGCTGGTAGAAGGGGGCTTGGACATGCTAGAACATTGTATGTGTGTGTGTGTGTGTGTGTGTGTGTGTGTGTGTGTGTGTGTGTGTGAGTGTAATACTATTACGATTTTGCAAATGTTTGGGAAATAAATTATTTTATTCTCTTGACCACAGCTGGTAGCAAGGGGCTTGGACATGCTAGAACATTATGTGTGTGTGTGTGTGTGTGTGAGTGTAATACTATTACCATTTTGCAAATGTTTGGGAAATAAATTACAATAACTGCACTTTAAAGTCACTCTGAAGAGAACACCTTCAGAAGCGAAGCAACCAGCATAGACAGCGGACTCCCCCAGCAGCGCCCCTTTCTCTTTCCAGAAGCCCGTGCGTGGCCAGTGCTGCCGGTCAGTAAGTTTCAGGCACCTGGAGAGGTACTGAAGGGAAGGAGGAAACGTCCAGCATGACCGTCCCCAGGCAGGTAGCGTGGAGAGTAGTCTTGCAGGAGTGTAAGGAGGGGGGAGCACAGGACTGGTCCCCAGGCCACCTTCCTGCCCTCGAAGTAGGACTGGCCCCAGCTAAAGCGCAAGGATGTGAGGACAACTGACGTCAGCGTTTCCTTCCACTAGTTGCCCTCCAGTTTCCCTAGATGGTGGAACTTCACCCTGGCCCCTGCTGATCCTTAGGGAGCCACTGTGTCAGTGGGAACCCACTCACCCAGCCACCCAGCCACCCCACTGCCACAGACACACAAATTCCTCTGGCTTAGGCGCTGTGGGAACCTCGTTTCCGGAGTAGGGGCCGGACCAGCAGCGCTGTTCAGAGGATGGTCGGATCCTCAAAAGGCCAGGGACCTCAGGTTCTTTCAGCAGGCGAGGCTCGTGTTGTCCGAGCTCCTTTCCCCTAACTCTGTCTACCTCTCCTTTTTCCACCTTTCCACCTTGCTTCCTATTGTTTGTTATTCAGTCACTCAGTCGTTTCCGATTCTTTGTGACCGCATGGACTGCAGCACGCCAGGCTTCCCTGTACTACTAACACATCCCAAACCATCTGGACGCAACGGATAACAAATATTGAATTTTGTGACAGAGAAGTGAACAAGTTAGCACGTGATAAAATATGAAACAAGACTAATATATAAAATACATTACTTTGTCATCCAGGTAACTGTTATACCCTCAATCCTGAGATTTCACTAACTATTAACCTTTTAAAGACCATACTCTGGGGATTTTCCTAGTGGGCGAGTGGCCAAGGGTTTTGCCTTACAATGCAAGGGACACAGGTTCAATCCCCCCTTCCATAACTAAGGTCTCACTGCAACCAGCCAAGTAAATATACATTCAAAAGCGAAAAACCCTGCCCACAATTTGTAAGCAGGGTTTTCTTCTTCTTTTTTTTCTTTCTCCTCCTGCCCAGAGGCAAGGCTTATGACACTTTAATTCCCCCATCAATGATTGAGGGCTTTCCTGGAGGCTCAGATGGTAAAGAATCTGCCTGCAATGCAGGAGACCCAGGTTCAATCCCTGGGGAAGATCCCCTGGAGAAGGGAATGGCTCCTCACTCAAGTATTCTTGCCTGGAGAATCCCACTCCAGTATTCTTGCCTGCAGAATTCCATGGACAGAGGAAACTGGTGGGCTCCACGGAGGTCACAAACAATTCAACACGACTGAGCGACTAACACTTTTTTTTCACCATGGATGGAACCAGGCCCTCAGCTCTGAGAGCGCAGAGCCCTAATCACTGTTTACCTATCTATTCATTTATTAAGCTCAGAAGCAGACAGACTTTCAAACTGAAGGGGGATTGGGGCTGGCTTAATTAATTCACTAAGTGAAAGCTAAATCCTAGTAAGTCTACAACAGTCTCCGTTTCCTTTAACTTGGATTTTTTCCTCGCTCAGGTCTTGTATCTGGAACTTGATTGGATCATATCCCTCTGGGAGATATGCATTTAAATGAAAACTTAAGTAACAGCATGGTAAATTCCAGAGTAACTTTTTTCCCACTCCCATAGAGTTAAAAAATTCCATCATCAACATAATAATAACTCTTTAATCAGCTTCACAGTATGTTTTCTTTACCCACAATGTTCAGGGGGCTTTTAACAGAGGAAGCCCAAACCATGAAGTTTGTGGGGTGGTGGTGACTGGGGTGGGGTGAGAGGGCAGAGAACCTGACTTCATCAAAGTGACACAAATATCAACCCAGGGAGGCTACCATTCCTGTCTGGGGACCCAATAAAACTATATTCATATCAGAGTGAATTCATTAGCAAAGCCTCCTCATGCCCTGTTTTACTGTCCTATCTGAAGTCATCTGATGTCCCCTCTGAAGCTTAGTCTTGATTAGGAAAAGAGCCAAACAACTAACATTTCAGCTCACCTGGGTTTTTCTTCCCTTTCAAGGCATTCTTACCTTTCAGTTAATGCCTGTCCATTGCTGAATGGTTCACAAGAAGTCTCTCTGGACTAAAGAAAAGATAGGGGAAAATCTTCTGCTGGGAGCCTTCGGACAGACAATTGTTTGGTTTACTACCGAGTTTATCTCTTGGAGCAAGAGAAAAGAGTACCTTGACCCCGACGTGATTTGAACACGCAACCTTCTGATCTGGAGTCAGATGCGCTACCGTTGCGCCACGAGGTCCTGATGGCAGCTCTCCTGTAATGCCTTAGAGGGACAATTTCAGAGGTTGTCAGGTGTCAGTTCTGTTCTGCTTTTGTTTGTATTCTTTTGCTGCTCTTACTACCGTTTGGGATTGACTGTAAATTCTTTGTCCATTTTATACCGAGTCTATTCAAAGTGAGATGTAAATGTAAATGAAGCAGGGTCAGGAGCTGAGGGCTCAAGGGAAATTCAACCCCTTTCATTCCGGAAAACCCACTCTGCCTACAGAGGTTTTTTTTTTTTAGGGAACAATGTTTGGGTAGAGACTGGAAAAGGAGAAGTTGGGCTGTCAGGGAAGGCAGGGTGGGGTGATCGGTGCTCTGGGTGCTTTCTTTTTTCCCAGTCCTTCTGCAGGTGAAACGTAGCGAGGATTTGCAGGTTGGCAGGGGGGTGGGGGTGGGGGTGGGGGTATCACACCTAGGGAGGAACACAATTTCCTTTAACAAAAAGGGGCTTAGAAATTTTTTTGCTTTAAAAAATTAACATATTCACACATGGGAGAAGGGATAAATTAGGATTTGGGGATTAAAACATACACACTATATAAAATAGATAAGTAACAAGGACCTACTCTATAGCACAAAGAACTATACTCAATATCTTGCAATATTCTTTAATGGAAAAGAATCTGAAAAAGAATGTATGCTCAGTCATGTCTGACTCTTTGAGACTCCATGGACTGCAGCCAACCAGGCTCCTCTGTCCTTGGGATTTCCCAGGCAAGAATTCTGGAGCGGGTTGCCATTTCCTTCTCCAGGGGATCTTCCTGACCCAGGGATTGAACCTGTGTCCCTTGTGTCTCCTGCATTGGCAGGATTCTCTACCACTGAGCCATAGATGTATAAATATCTGAGTCACTTTGCTGCAACCTGAAATACTGTAAATCAATTATACTTCCATTAAAAACATCAAAAATCATAAGTTTAATAACTCCAAAGTAACCCAGAGAAATAGCAATTTTGAAGAGGGCAATGTAGCATAAATAGACTGTTTAAGGTGACAGATCAACGTATGTTAGCATGCTGAAGAAAGGGTTAATTGAAAAGATAGAATTTGAAGATACCGGAAAGAAAGATATAACCATATAACCAACGAAGCAAATCCCTTTCACAGTGAGACTGGCTCCGAGGTCCATGGGATTTTCCAGGCAAGAATACTAGAGCTGCTTGTCATCTCCTTTTCCAAGGAATCTTCCCAACCCAGGGATCGAATCCATGTCTCTTGCATATCCTGCATTGGTAGGCCGATTCTTTATCACTGAACCATAGAAGCATATATAGTGAGACTGAAGTAAAAAGTGAAAGTCACTCTTTGCAACCCCATGGACTGAGTTCTCCAGGCCAGAATACTGGAGTGGGTAGCCTTTCCTTTCTCCAGCGGACTTTCCCTACCCAGAGATCAAACCCAGGTCTCCGGCATTGCAGGTGGATTCTTTACCAGCTGAACCACAAAGGAGGCATCCTAAGTCTTTTATTTCAGATTTGACTTTCCTAGCAAGAGAAGGGGGGCAGATGCTCTCCCATAATGCATTAAACAAGGATACTATGGATAATTTTATTTCACTTCTGGGTGGTGAGAAGATAACTTCTCTCTGGGCCAATGAGATGTGGCACTAGTGGTAAATTACACATGCAGAGGAGCCTGGCGGGTTACACAGTCCACGGGGAATGTGACTGAGCACATCGGGTGAAAGAAGGGGCAATAGAAGCCAGATGAACACGGAGCAGGTTGGCTATAGATGTCGGGGTTTCAGGGAAAATAATGTTATCAGAGAAACATTCATTTATTGATGTTCGGTGTCCAGATACACACCCCGGCTCTCACCCTAGTCTGTTACCCAGGGGGATGGGGTAGGGGGTGGCGGGGGCGGGGGGAGGAGCCCCTCCCACGTCCCGCTTTCCTACCCCTAGCCCGGGGGCGCCAGGCGGAACCGGAGGAGACTGTCACCTGTGGACAGTAGGAGGTAGGTTTGGCGGCGACGTGGCCTCGGCACCCGGCTGGTCTTGAAATGCTGATAGAAGTACGAAGACCGCGGAGGAGCCGCCAGCGGGAACGCCAGCGCGCTTGCTGGCGGAGTTAAACTTCTGATTCTTAGGCAGTCTTCCTTAAATACCAATATGCAAAGTGTAAAGAAAAGAAAAAGAAGAAGGGGCATCTTGAGGCTCGTTTACCATCACCAAGGATACCAAGTGCGGGGCGGAGCTTGCTGGGGCGGGGCTTCCGTGGCCCCGCCCAACGACTACCAGTCCCTAAGCAGCCTTTTGCGGGGCTTGTAAGACCCTTGCTGGGCCGGCCAGGATTCAGCGGGCTTTTCATTTCCAGCTGGCGGTGTGATCCTGGAACAATCCAGCGTCTCTGAGCTCCAAGAAATTCACCAACGAACTGTGGGACGTATCGTGACTCACCTGGGCAGAGAGTAGGTGGGGTGAAGGAGGAGAGGGACCCTCCGTGGCAGGGGGGGCCGTAGGCGCTGCTTCGGGGTGACTTCCCCTGGGGAGTTAGGTTGGGGTGGGGACAGGCACCACGCCCCACTGTGACGCGTCCCGAGCCTCAGCGGACGTCGGGTGTGGGGTGGATATAAAGCCCTGGTCACCAGGGCCAGCACTGGACACACAGTCTTGGTACTCAGAGGAGGCCCCTCAGCTCCTGCTCCGTCTGCTGGCCCCTTTCTTCCAGGCACCTTTTCAAGATGACGCTACCGAGGTGACCACTCAGAGCAGCAGCTCCTCTTTGGAGTCTCGGCACGGACTCAGGTCTTCCATTTCTTCACCCCTTGGGGAAGCTAAAGGCAGAGAAACACAGAAGAGCTGAGATTCGTTGGGTGTGGAAGGAAAAACTATTATTCTGACGCTGGTGGAATTGTGGCAAGAGGATGCTACCACTAGGATGAACACCAGGAGCTCAGTGATCCTCACGAGATTACGGGAAATCTCAACCAGCTTCAGGAACTCTGGCTGACAGGGGAAAGAGATACGAGGGTGTGAAAGTACTGTGGGCAGTGAGAGCCACTTGCAGGACACTGAGTGCAAAAGAAAACCTCAGAAGGGATAGATGTCAGGTGCTTGTCACAGCAAGTCGTTTCAAGTGAGGAAAATTCTGCAGACCTGTTTCTGATCAGGGGAGATGGAAGAGGTCAGGTGGGCAGGTACTGGATGGACCTGGAGGAGGCTGAATCATGACAGGTGCTCACTGCTTGGAGCACCAGCTGGAGAGGAAGATATGGGTAGAACCTTGTAACACATCGGAGCCTGAGTGAGCACCATCCTGGGGTTCAGGGCCAGCAGGAGGAGAAAAGGAAAGGCTGCTGAGCAGTCAGCCTCGTTTAGTGCATTTTCTTTTCCATCAAAGCAGATGAGTGAGCATGTGAGTCCCCACTAACGACTTCTTCATGGTGGAGTTGCCAGCCCAATGGTCATCCCACCTGTGACATTAACATGCACTCCTACCAGGCACACTTGGAGAGCAGTGTGTCCTTCGTGGGGTGAGGTCCAGGCTCCTTGCGCCCTGTAGCTCCTTTAGGCCTCCTTCCACCTATCCAGGAACTGAGGGTGAGAGGTTTCTGGCAATCCCTCAAAGAATCTCAGTAATGGTTAATTATGGTCTTGTTTTGAACAGGCTCCCCGCCTCCCATGGTCTTAGCATCCCACCAGGTCCAGCTACCTTGAAACTTCACATTATTTGCATGGGGACCTCCACAAAACATGAAAGGAGGAAGGACTTCAAAGTTTTCCCCAGCATTTAATTACGAAAAATTAGAAATCTAATGGATGGCTGAAAGAATTTTACAGTTTATACCTGTATCCTGCAAACATTTATCATTAACATTTAAAGGCACTTACTTTAGCAAATATCCACCCATCCCCCATTCACCAACCCATCTTATTTTTATGCACTTCAAAGACATCAGTAAACTGGTCCATCAGTAGTCCCATACATGTGTTGGATTAGAGCCAGGGAGCCCCTTCCGTGCTGGCTGCCTCCACCCTGTTCCTCACCTTCATGGAGAAGCTTCAGGAAGCTCCCAGGTGAGGGAGACCCAGGGCACCCAATGGCAGGCAGGGTTGCATTGCTGGACAGCAAGAAGAAAGATGATCTTAACTGTACCACAGGAATGGGATCAGAGAGCTGGGAACAGATTGAGATAACCTATTAGCCACTTGGCAGAGCTTGCTTTAGACTCTCCACTCTCTTCTCCCTTTCACTGAACTTCACTTCCAATTACAAAACTCATGGGTTTTTATTTCCCCATTTTTAAAAATTGAAGTATAGTTGGTTTACAGGCTTCTCTGGTGGCTCAAAGCATAGTCCGCCTGCAATGTAGGAGCCCCATGTTCAATACCTGGGTCGGGAAGATCCCCTGGAGAAGGAAATGGCAACCCACTCCAGTATCCTTGCCTGGAGAATCACATGGAAAGAGAAGCCAGCTACAGTCCATGGGGTCGCAAAGAGTCGGACACTACTGAGCGACTAACGCATACCTAATTTACAATGTTGTGTTAGTTTCAGGTGTTCAACAAAGTGATTCAGATATGTATTTCCAGGTTCTTTTCCAGTATTGGGTATTGCAACTATTGCATATAGTTCCCTCTGCTATACAGTAGGTCATTGTTGTTGAAACACAATTAACGGGTGTATCTGTTATATATATAAGTGTGTATCTGTTAATCCCACACTCCTAATGTACTCCTTTTCCCTGCTTTCCCCTTTGGTAACCATAAGATTTCTTTCTACATCTGTGCAAAACTCAGTGGTTTTGAGAGAGGATCTGCAGCCCACTTTGAACAGTTTGCAGCTTCCTAGAATTCAGTCACTTGATGAGACTGCTTTGGGGAGGGGGGTTTAGAGGGACTTGAGAAGGTGACAATGTTCTTCGAGACAAAAGCTGCCCTCCTGAGTGGATTAATCTTTGAACTGCTCCTCTACGGCTGAGATGCTTCCACTGTAATGACGCCCCTGACACTTGCCTCAGCTCTGCCGTGGGGTGCCATGCGTACATCTGGGCTCCATCTGCACTTTCTGGAGCCCAATTCCTGGTTCTCCCAGGAGCTGCTGCCCAGGTCTTCAGACCTCCCAGCAGAGCCGCAGGTCTCGATGCCCGCAACCCCAGGCCACCCATCCAAGGGGCTTGCCCCCATGTGGGCTCCCTTTCTTGAGGTCCCAGTCCCTCCCATTTGAGCATCTCCGTCGTCATTCTGGGTCATCTCATTTGTGCAGATGAAGGTAGGGGGACAGGACCGCGCTGAGGCTTGTTCACTGTCACCATGGAAACTGCGGGTGGAGTCAGGGTCCTGGACCCAGATGGAAGAGGATGCCTCCCAGGACCTAAGGGTGACTCCAGGAAGCGTTCCTGCTTGGCTTCCCTACTCACGCTTGACCATGTGCCTTGTTCTCCCTCAAAATCAGCCAGTGCTGAGAGGAAGCGTGGCCCTGGGGACTCTGGGTTTCCTGGGGGTGTTTCCCCTCTTTGACCAGATGTCATGATAGCTGCTGCCTGGTAGCTGTGAGGCATCTCCCGGTTCTGCACTGGAGAGAGAACAGGCAGGACCAGGAGACTGAGGCAGAAGCTGCAAAGGGCAGGGTGTGGCATAACAGGGCCCTGAGGGACAGGGGCAAGGACGGGGCGGTTCTGGAGGGCCTTCAACCCATGTCAGGATGATGGGACATGGGGACCAGTCTGTCTCACTGTGGTGCTCCGAAACCCTGTCCTCCGACTGGGCCGATTTGGGGAGGTCGACGCTAAAAGCCCAGGTGCGGCCACATACCGAACAGAGAGGGTCTGGGCGCAGAGAGACGGGCCTCTGGCTCTGATCCCTTCCGGAAGCTCTCTAAAGGTGACCCTGCTGAGGACTGCCCTTACCCCAACCCCCAACTCGTCTTACAGGCACAAACTCAGGTCTCGGCTTTCCTGCGCCCACTGTCCCCCCGCCACCTTGTTCCCCATCTCTGACTAGCGCCCGCATCTCCCTGGCTCAGTCACCAGGCTTGAGGTCCTGCTAACAACTGAAGCTCCCGGACTCCTGTGCATATCCGTCTGAGGCCACCAGAGGGAGCCGCTGGGCGCTAGAGACCGGGCTGGGACTGACAGGTGTAGGTCGAGAAATGAGGTGTGTCCGATGCCTTCGTGTTCCTGAAAAGCACCCTTTCCAGGACAATAAGGTGTCCCAGTGAAGACTTCTGAACAACTGGGGAATAATGTTTGGGATTAAATGAACAAAAAACAGCTCTAAAGCCGTCCTGAATGTGATAGTCATTCTCTGTGTCTCTGTAGTTTTTGCAAATGTGCGTTGTTTCATGCAATCATTTTATATTAAGTGATATTGGGCCATGTTAAAAAAAAAAAGCCATCCAGTATTGCAGATAACCGTGAATGAAGAAATGCGGGCCACAGAGGGAGATTAGAATAGAGAATGAAAAACTAGGTCTTACGAATGGCTAGAGACAGTTTTCACAGGCGCGGAGAGGCAGCCTGTTGGATCTAGTGTTGGCTAAGAATCATTAAAACTCCAGGGGATGGCTTAGAAAATAGCCCCAGGTTTAGAGTTGTGGAAAGTGAAGATTTTTCTGTTAAGGAAACATGGTAAAATGGACTCAAAGGCTAATGGGCATGGTAGGGTAGGGTGAGGAGTGATTCTGTTCGTTCTGTGCCAGAATTTGAACTTGAGATTTTCCAGGAATCTAATTTGTTCTTAGGAATTTACCTCTCCATGAAGAGAAGATACCAACTGAAACTGAACACTGGAACCAGCATTTAGTTCAAAATACCTCCATGAATTGGAAGAGGTCTTTACAATATTAATGGTAGTCAAAGATTAAAAAAAAAATCATTTTGGGGGGAGGGGAAACATGCAAAAGACTCCTTCCATAATGAAGAATGGGGTGAAAATGACTAAAGACAATCAAAGGAGCTGAAGTTGCATAAAAAAAAAAAAACAATTCAAGTACCAGAAAATGTGGACTCCTAGAAACCCAGGCAGGTAACTCTGGAAGAAAACCATGGCTTCTATGTTGTAGCTCAAGTTCTTTCTAGGGAGATGATAGAAAGCTATAACCTGTGCCTGGCACTTGATGCATCCTTTTTTAATCAATTATTTTAATTGGAGGCTAATTACAATACTGTGGTGGGTTTTGCCATACAGTGACATGAATCAGCCAGGGGTATACGTGTATCCCCCCATCCTGGACCCCCCTCCCCACCTCCCTCCCCACCCTATCCCTCTGGGTTGTTCCAGAGCACCGGCTATGAGTGATGCATCTTTTTATTTTTTTATTTTTTATTTTTTTTGTTAAAAAATAATTATTAAAAGTCTTAGAATGGTGATTCTAAAGCATTAAGTGGGTCCTGTGTGGCTTCCCAGGTTGATGCATCTTTTTAAAGCCATGTTTTGGAGCAGCTTTAGATTTGCAACAAAACTGAGAGGGGAGTACAGAGATGTTCCAAATACTCCCTGCCCACCCTACATGCATAGCCTCCCTGATTATCAACACCATTCACCGGAATGTTACATTTTCTATGACAAATGAATCTACACTGACACATCATAATCAACTGAAGTACATAGTCTATCTTTGAGTTCACTCAATGTATATTCTATGGGTATGGGACAAACGTATAACGGCATATATCCATCATTACAACATCATAAAGAATATTTTAAAATCCTTAAAATCTTCTGTGTTCTCCCCCCTGCATTGGGAGCTCCAAGTCTTAGCCACTGGACCACTGGGGAAGTCCCATGTCTACCTTCAGTGTCTCTAGTGCTCAGTACATAGTAATGTGTGTTTGGTGAGTGAATAAGTGACTGATAAAAATGAGTTTGATAATTAACGGCTCCCAAGTCACTTTCCTGAGGAAGCCATTGGGTCACCGGTCTAATTCCTACTATCCACTCAGTTCTTATTCTTTTTTTTTTTTTTTTGACACACATTGTTTCATTTAAATTCTACAATAATGATGCCAGGTAAACATTACATCCTTATTTTACAGAGAAGAAAACTGGGATTCAGGCCGTTGAAGCATCTTATCCAAGTCAGAATTACTTAACCAGGAAGGGTTATCGCCACCTTTCCAGAAAGAATAAGAGGATGGTGAGGCATCATCATTGCGCCTGGAGAAGAAGGAACAGAAAGAAGGGTTGGAGTTGGATATCCCTAGGGTATTGCTTCTTTCCGACCTTACGGCGCAGTCCCAGAGCGTGGACACATAGTTACTCTGGAATCAAACCTAAGTAAAGTGAAAGTCACTCAGTCGTGTCCCACTCTTTCGGCCACTTGGACTGTAGCCCACCAGGCTCTTCTGTCCATGGGATTCTCCAGGCGATAATATTGGAATGGGTTGCCATTTCCTTCTCCAGGGGATCTTCCTGCACCAGGAATAGAACCTGGGTCTCCTCCATTGCAGGCAGATTCTTTACCGACTGAGCTATGAGGGAACCAAACAAAGCTCTACTCTAAGCCTGGACACCGGCTTTTCCTGGTGACTGGGGATCCCTTGAATCTCTCATCAAGCACAGTTGGGACAAAGATCTTAATATGCCCCTGTCATCCTTCACAACAAATTTAAGGCAACGGAGTAAGAGAGCTAAGATGCTCTCGCCCCCCCATTTTTTTTTGGTCTCTTCCAATCTCCTCCGAGGGCTGGAAGCCCAAGGTGAACCTTATCACTTCCACTCCTACCCCTTCACCCCCGCCCCCTTCCCGCCCGGCTTCCCCTCTGCGGGGCCGCGGGGCTTTGCCTTCATTACTTCGCCCTTCAACTCATGGCGCACTTGCAAGCCCAGCCTCCCTCCAGTCTCGACCTGCTTCCCGTGAGCCTCTGCTTCTGGCCCCCAGAGCGCATGCTCCCTACCCAGCAGGCCCTGCGCGGCCCGGCCCAGCGGACAGCCAGGACTCCAAGATGGCGTCAGTCGGTGAGTCTCCGGGTTCATTTAGGGATACTCGGGTGGAGGCAGGAGTCGGGGTTCGGGGCCCAGTGTCCAGAGTCGCACTGGGAAAAGAGGGACGGAGTGCGGGAGCCGCCTCCCCTTCACTCAGGACCTTCGCCGCGCCCTCACTTGAGGCCTACCGGACCCTCTGTTCAGGGGCGGCTCCGCCTGACCCTCCTCTCGCCCAGCCGTGCCTCCCGGCTGCCCAGAGCCGGCGCCACTCGGCTGCGGCGGAGAGGGCCACGGTATCCCGGCGACGCGCCTCGAGGCCTGGGAATGCGCGTCTCGGACCACCGTCCTCTGCTTGCTGAGAGCACACTCGTCAGCTGTGGCAGTTTCTTTGCACCTGAGCCCTCCATGTTAAGCGGAAGCTCAAATAAGTTCCTAGGGGAGCTATGCCTGGGACAGAGCCTGACACCACGGAAGGGTCGACGCTTGAGTGTGTTGAATAGGCTTAGAGAGGTGAAGTGACCTATTCAAGGTCACTAGTAGTGAGTGGGCTGAGCTGGGATTCAAACCTGGGCTTCTGGAGTCTTGTGGTAAACTGAGCTTTTAATCACACAAGTGACCGTATGACCATCAGCCTTTTCGATGATATGCGTGTATAAATCTCTACACTCACCAGACTGCCCACACTGACTTTATAAGAAATACTGAAACCGCGTTTTAGCTCTGGATCTTCACAGTAACCTTGTCAGGAGGTCAGTGCCGGGAACGTTGATTCCATTTTAAAGGTGAGGAAAGTAACGGGTCAGAGATGTGGTATGGCTTGCCTGTGGCAGAATTCTGTATCTTCCTGCAGTTTCTATATTCTTAAGTCTCAGCCTGGAGAAATGCAAAGGGGGTCAGAAAAGATGATAACGATGCTTTTTTTCCATCTCTAAAAACAGGCATGAGAATATTTATCCACGGTGGTTGTGTTTTGTAAACAGGACAGCATGTGAAAAGGAAACCTTGAGTCTTGGTTTGTTAATGTAGCAGAGAGTTGTTGTGGAGAGCACTGTGAACTAAACACCTAATGTTTGTAAGGTGCTTGGAGCACTGCCTGGCCCCCTGTTGAGTGCTGTCATCCAGCTTTCCCTGTGTGACCTTTGGGCCTTACCACATCTGGCCCATCAGTGTCACCCAGGTGAAGGAATTGGAGTCCAAGTACTGATGAGCTTTCAGGTGATATCTGTCACCAGAGAATAAAGCCACCATTCATTATCAGATAAAGTGATGGAAGTACCAACAGTGATAGATGAGATCTGGGTTGACAAAGTGGCCAATCGACTGGATTTCCTGTGGCCTATTTTTTTGTATGTCCTGTGAACCAAGAATAGTCTTTATGTTTTTAAAAAATATTTGTTCAGGGACTTCCCTGGTGGTCCAGTGGTTAAGGCTCTGTGCTTCCACTGTGTGGCGAGGGTGGGGGTTTGGGTTCCATTCCTGGTCAGGGAACTAAGATCTTGCCTGACTTGCAGTATGACATGAATGCATAAATCGTTTTTTTTTTTTTTTTTTCCTTTTTTAAGACTGTGTTACAGAGACATTGTGTGACTTGCAAAACTTAAAACCTTTCAGTCGCTGGTTGGATTTAGCACACAGAAGACACTTGGTACTTCCGTGTCTCTCCATATAGGTGCACAGTATGCTTTTTGAAGTCATAAAATCAAGTCAAGTAGTCACCTGCCCTTCCAAGAACCTGTGGTCCTTTCTTAACCTTCAGTGAAATTGTGTCATGACCAGGAACTGTGTGTGGGGAGCTCCCACCTTCATATAGCTCACAGACAGGCAGGAAGACAGATAGTAATAATTCCGATTTACATAGTACCTAGAGCACTCAGTAGCAAGGTGGGTACTGTTCCTACTTTATTTTACAGAAGAGGAAACTGAGGTACAGAGAGGGCAGTAAGTTGCCTGAGGGCACACAGCTTCAAAGTGGCACTAAACCCAGAGTACCTGATGGTAGAGTCTGCTTGGCTCATCACCACGCTCTACTGGTATGAACCAGCCACTGCAGAGGAGTGTTGGGGGAGGGCCAGTGTGCTGCCAAGGACTCAGTCCTTTGTGTTCTGCTGAGAAACTCTTGGAGTGAGTGAGTGTACACGCACTCCTGATCAATCTGATGGTCTCTTGGAGTTTTGTGATGGTGCTGTTCTTGGCTCTCCTTAAGGCTAATGTGGTGGTTTTTTTTTTTTTCCTGTGCTTATACATTTTTGGTTTTGGCTACAGAAATGCTCTTTTCTTCATAGTACAGATATATAACTCTTGGAGCTACTCTCCATGGGGTTGCGAAGAGTCAGACACAACTGAGTGACTAAAGCATCACCACAGATACATAAATATGAAGAAAAATAAATGGCTGGTTTTTTTTCCTCCTGTGATGTGCCAAGGCACTTGTCAGCCCCTGGACGAGAATGCAGGATATGTGGGTGTTTTCACAGTTTGTGTGAATGTGCCATTAAGCCTGATGATGGCCTTGCCCTTGATAAGAGTTCACGGTGGGATTCGTCCCCAGTGAGCTCTCAAGGTTAGTCCTGAAGGAGCCCAGGCCTTTCCTTAGGTCCTGAAAATGGAGAAGAAACCTTGGAATGATTAAATCCGGCTCCTCCTGGTCATTTTTGAGAAGAGGCAGTACCCCTTGACTCCTTGCTCTGAAGAGACACCTGCCAAACAACTTTTTAAAGTTAACATCTGGGAAGAGGACAGCAGAGCAGAGACCATTCCCTCCTTTTATGAGCATCTGGATCTGAGCGTTCACAGGGCCAACCCCTCCCTGGCCCCTTTCCTATTTTACTCTTAAGCCCAAAGATGAATACAGTATGGCCTCAAACAAAAGCCCTTCCTGTGTCCAGATTCTCATTGGAAAATGATCTGGGGCCCATGGGGTCTCTGGAATGGCTTTTGCTGTCATTGGACGTCTGTGGTCTGAGGTGGGATCCTTGAGGTGGGATCCTTGAGGTGGGAGTCAGCTTGGCTTCAGGAGCATGGGAACCAGACCTGAGGTGAGCTCTGCCTCCACGGCCTCTGGGCTCTGTGCCTTTGTCCAGGATGCGCCACCTTCTCTGAGTCAATTTTCCCTACTCCTCACAAAGGCATCCATCCTCCACTTTTATCTCTTCTTCATGGCCCTTAATTCTCTTTTTACAGTTATTCTTAGCAGGCTGTTATTCAGGATCTTGTTTTGCCATACATAGACTCTGGCTTAAGATAATATATTTGGTGTGACGTGTTTACCCATAATATTACTTACATGCAGCCTCTGTTTAGTGATGTTACTGAACGCATCATTATTGAGTGGTTGACGTGACCCAGAGAGACGCTGTTTGTGTTACCGGGAGACCCTTACAGTGGGCGTGTTTTTGCGTTGTCCTTTTCAGTACCACTGAAGGAGAAGAAGCTCCTGGAAGTCAAACTAGGGGAGCTGCCAAGCTGGATACTGATGCGGGATTTCACCCCTTCAGGCATCGCTGGAGCATTTCAAAGAGGTCAGTGCCTTATCAGTTCAGTTCAGTAACTCAGTCGTGTCCGACTCTTTGAGACCCCATGAACCACAGCACGCCAGGCCTCCCTGTCCATCACCAACTCCCAGAGTCCACCTAAACCCATGTCCATTGAGTCGGTGATGCCATCCAGCCATCTCATCCTCTGTTGTCCCCTTCTCCTGCCCCCAATCCTTCCCAGCATCAGGGTCTTTTCCAATGAGTCAACTCTTCACATGAGGTGGCCAAAGTGTTGAAGATTCAGCTTCAACATCAGTCCTTCCAACGAACAACCGGGGCTGATCTGCTTTATGGGCCTGTGTAAATAAAAGCAAGTCTCTGGTCTTCAGGTCTTTTTTTTTGCCCTGATTTAACTTGGCCAGTTTTAGACCTGTAAATTATGTAGAGGACAGAGTGAGATTGTTAGGCCTCAAATTTCCATATTTGATGGGTCTTGTCAAAGGCTGGCTCAAAAATATTTCAGATAAGGATATGTTTTCTCTTGCCTGGAATGGGTACCACTGTTTCTGCCTTGAATGTCATAAGCCTTAAGAGGAAAATGAACTGGAAGCATAGCAGACACCAGGGTGTGATGCTTGTCTGCCTGAGAGCCCAGACTTCCAGGATGGACGTTTGAAATGGTCCGTCCTTTAGATCTGTCATTTTAAAGTGCGTGACCAGGCAGATCAGCCCTGTGTCGTCATGTCATGGGATCTGTGTGGTTGTCAGCCAGCTGGCGGGTGGGTGGGGGGCTCATTTTGTTCTCCTTTGTAATTCTGACCACCCTCTGCTGTCTTTTGCAAGCTGTTTCCTCCTGCCCTGAGGCCTGTCCTCAGCTTTGCCCTCTCCCTAGAATGTGTAGAATGTGCCCTCAGAGGAGTGGCCTCCCCCTCTGTTCGCAGGTTACTATCGGTATTACAACAAGTACGTGAATGTGAAGAAAGGGAGCATCGCGGGGATCTCTATGGTGCTGGCAGCCTACGTGTTTCTCAACTACTGCCGTTCTTACAAGGAGCTCAGTGAGTCTCTTCTGGGTTGCTTTGCCTCTGGTGGGGTTTCTCCTGACAGGGTGCGATTGGTGTACTGTCTCATTTAGAAGTCACCCCACAGACAGCTGAAGAATTGGAGGGACCTACCAGAATATGGCATGTTTTAAGGGAGAAAACTGTGGCAAAGAGAAAGACAGGAAAATTAAGATGAACGTGAGGTGAAAACATTTAGGCAGTGTTCTGTCAGATACTGCAGGCTCTGCCGGAGGTTGGTGGGAAACTTGGCTTCATCTTCCTAGAAGCCAGTGTGAAGAGGGAAGTGGGTTGAAGGCTGCAGTCCGGTATCTGTGAGCTCTGGAAAAGCGTGGCGTCTCCCATTCTGAGATCTGAGAGGAGTCTGTCTGGTGGGAGAGGCCAGGAGGTGTCAGCAGTGGCCACTGACTGGGCTTCATGGATGGTGTGCGCCAGTGTCCGGCCCCCTGCCGGTCTGGGGCATCCCAAGCAGTGCTGGCCCTGAGGATGGGCGCTTGGGTGGTTTTTCTGAGCGGAAGCACCTTCAGGGAAGGGGGAGCTGGCCAGGGGGCAGATGAGCTCCTGATACCACAAGCAGCCTGTGAGGCGTCTCCTGAAAGGAGTTCTCAGGAGGGCTTCACATGGTTTTAGCCTGTTGCCCTCCCTGTCGGCCTGTGCTTTTTCCACGCCTGTGAAGAAACTTACTACCATTTTGCCTTTCTGACTCCAGAACACGAGCGGCTACGCAAGTACCACTGAAGAGGGCGCACTCTGCATTCCTGACCATGACCTTTGCCCGGCACCCCTGAATCCTTTCATATCCTAATGGAGAATTAACATCCAATAAAAAATGATTGGTACTTGGAGTGCCTCACTGGTTCGGCCGGTTGCCTACCCTTTAGCTCTGGCTGCACAAGCTGGGTTGGGGTGGTTCTGCAGCTCCCAGAGGTTACTGTCAGGACAGCCCAGGACTTGGAACCTTGAGCTTCAGGATCTTTCCCGTCCTGGAGGTCACCGGGCGCCCTGTCAGCAGTACTAAGGTGTTTTCCTTCTCTGCCCCACGTTTCGTCGTTTGTCAGCTGACACACTCACAGTATAAGGCAGATGCCCCAATTCCTAAGAATGTCCTCCCCTCCCCCATCTTCCTGCGCCATCCTGGGCTATTGAGGTCTTAGAATCAGGCGTGTGGGCTCATCTGGTCCTGGTGAGTAAGCCTCTCTTGCGGGATGACACAGGTAGGAAGGGAAAGCAAGTCCCAACAGGAGCTCGGGCTGCTCTGTGTCCAGCAGCCTCCTCCTCACACTTCACCAGAGGCCTTCAGTAAAGTGACATCAAGGTCAGAGTCAGCCTCTTACTACGGGGTGTGTGGTAAGCACATATGCACGTGGAGTGTCAAGGGTGAGATGCTGTGGCTGATCATCTCCTGCAAGATCTAAAGTTGAAAGAACCAGTCTCCTAGCATCTGAGATGAGGGACACCTGCCAGGTGACCATCTCCATGACCAGGCTTCCAGTATACCACCCCGACACCCTAGCATCACTTCCTGTCATGAGCACCAATGTCAAAGCTTATGCAGCCAGCAGCAAGAACCCTCTCCTTGTCATGGAGTCCCTGAAGTAATGAGACACAGCTTACAAAACGAGCTTTAATCAACATCATAAAAATGGCTCCTGTAATTGAACCCGGATAGGCCCGTTTGCCCTGCAGGTGCAGGTGCCAGCTTCACGTGTCCAGGCTCAGAGGCAGGGCCCTCTCCTCTGGGCCCAAGGCGTCTGACAGTACAGATGCTTGATGGTGCGGGAGGTAGGTGCACAGATGGACTGCATTATCTGTGTAAAGGCTGTTGGGAGCTCCAGCTTAGGGTATACCTTAACACCATTAGACAGGTGCCCCGTGAAGATACGCCCAGAGGAAAAAGGCCATCACAGTTGACAGCCTTGGCCCTGCACCCTTCCGCAGCCATGGCCACCAGGGAGCAGGACCCGGCTGAGGGAACAAGCACACCCTGCAGGGCCGCCTCGTTCAAGTCACACCAACAGATACAGCCTCTCATTCAGCAGGACAGGGAGGAAGCAGGCATGACCCAGCTGCAGCTGTGAATGATCTACCAGCCCCTGGTGGTTAAGGAGGCCCAGGGGGAAGGGGAACTGCTATAAGCACAAGCCCTTTTCCACAGCTTCCTCCCTCCTGAGAGAGGGGTGTGCAGAGTAGCAGACCGGACGCCTTGATACCTCCACAGACATGATGATGCCAACCTGAGGGGCCAGACTGGAACACATGTCCCCCTTTTAGAAAAGAGATTATAGCAAAATGATGGGGATACTGACAAGACGTAGCCCCTAAGAATAAAACCCAGCGTGCCTGCCTGCCGGCTCCAGCCAGAGCTACACCAACGCGGGCATTAAACAGTTAAGACGCACACTCCCAGGAATGGCCCAGAGTGGCCCCCAGCATGGGGCCCCCCAGGCTGCTCTGAGCTGGCTCCAGCTGCTGTCACTGTCCGCTGAGAAAGGCCAAGTGCCCTTTGGTGCATCTGTTGGCGTAGTGTCCTTTTTCACCACACTGGGAACAGCGGGGAGGGAAGGAACAAACAGAAAACACCGTTTCAGATGCAGTTCTCAACTGAGGCAGCACCCCACCAAGTACCAGGCTGGGGAAAGGGACGCTGAAATTCTGGGGTATACAGACTCATTCAGGTGGAAAGGGGAGTTCCAGAAGGTCAAGTGGCCCAGGAACCACAAGCAGCAACTAACTCGGCAGGCAGAAGAAAGCATGTGGCCATGGCAGCCTCCAGTGTTCGGGTTCTGAAGAAAAGCCCACGGCACCAGAGCACCCCACCTGACAGGGGCCAAGCGCCTCTGCACCTAGCCAGGCACTTACCTCTGGGGCTCCCTGGGGACAGGGAGGCGGCAACGTGGGAGAAGCCCCCAGGCTCCTACCCCAACTCAGGGACTCACTGCGTGGTCAGAGGGTGGGCTGCACCCAAAGGGCTCTCCCTCCTGGCTCCTGCATACTTGTCTAAGCTACCCCTGGGCCAGGTTTGGTCACAGGACCAGAGAGACGGGAAAACTGATTAGACTTGGGTCACCAGATCTGGTAGAATCTCCTCCAAAATCTAGCACTGACCCTGGCTTCTTGTCCCTGCTGACGATCCAGACCCTTCCTTAGTTTCTCTTCATCCATTCTCGTTACTCCTCAGAGAGCAGAAGGGGATTATAAGGAAGGAAAAGGCAGCCTCCACCACTGAACAAGGGGTCGGGAGACAGGTAGGGCACCCACCCTGCACCAGCCCTCCCAGTGCCCTCTCAGTCCTCGCTTCCTGGGTCTGGAACTCGGGGCTTTGGCCTGTTCCACCCTGACCCCACAGTCCCCAAGTTCTCAAGCCTGTCTGACCTGCAGGTCTGAGTCTGCACGAGTGGCCTGGATAGCCGCCAGCTGGGTCTTTGGTAGACATTGTGACCAGAGGGTGGGACTGAGCACCTCTGCTTACAGCACCTGGCATGCCCACTGGCCTCTGGGATTCCCGAAACGGCTTTAATATCAACTGTGCCCGCGGCAGGAAGGGGTGGTTAGTGTTCATCCCCTAGCCCCGTGTTTCTATGGAAGCTGGCTCTTCAGAGGCCCTGCTGACGAGCCCTGCAGGGGCGAGGCGACAGCACGGCTGGCAGGACACCCGAGGCGCCTCGCTGTACTTGAGAACTGCCCGGTGGGAGGCCACCTGACCCCCCCACCCCCACTCACCTGCTTCCACAGCCCCCTCTCCACATTCTCCTCGCTGGTCCGGGCTCAGGCTCATAAATTTTTGAGGCCTTCCCTACGTGCATGGGCACGCCTAACTGGTGTCTGGGCACCTGCCTTCCCCTCTCTCAGAACACAAACCCCTCCTGGGAAGGAGCGACAGCAGAGCGTTTTCTCCGCAGAGGGGGTGCTCAGTGTCTGATGGCCACCGCGGCTCAGCCCTTCCTGAAGGCAAGTTCTAGGAACAATGTAGTGTATGGTTTTTGACTTGGCCCTTCTACTTGTGGGTGCTCCAGACACCAGACAAGAGCTCACCAATGTCTGTCAGGGTCAGTGCTGTTTTTAGCAGCAAAAACCATAATTACCGACAGAGAACTGGTAAAATTACGCAGCCACTGGAATACACTGGAGTAACTTGTCCTGACACAGACTCAGAATATAAGGTAAAAGGGATTCGAGGACACAGTACACCCGAGGGCCCTATTCACGTTAAAATTTGTCCTGTCCTGGTACTTGTGGAAGGAAGTTTAGAAGAGCGCGTCTCCGAGTGGAGCCCCTGTAGGAGCTGTGAGTGCAGAGGGCACAGAAAACAGCGCGGTGGGCCAGCATGGCCAAGCACAGAGGTGGGGGTCAAGGACAGCACCCACTGTGCGCCCCCGACACTTCTGCATCATCTACAAGTCTTCACAAGAGACAGGTACTTGTTCTGTATTCCGCCTGATCCCCCCACATCTGAAACCTCTGTGAACCAGTTCTGTTGATTGTTTCTGCTTACTTACGCACCAGTGCTTGTTTCCTTCTACAGTCTTTAATTACGAGCTCTCTTCTGGGGAAACCTCATTGTGGGAATTCTGTGTGGGCTGGGTTGAGAATAAATATCTTGAAGCTACGTTACCAGGGGGCTGTTTTAGATCAGAAAACTCAGCCTGTGGCTTTTCAGCCCTCACCAAGGCTCAAACTCAAGGAGGAAGGGCTTGCCCCCCAGCGACGACCATTCTGAAAGGACTACCCCTCCCAACTTTTGCATCCAGAGCCAAGAGTGAGACCAGTTTTCTAGTAAGTTTTTTTTTTAAAGTGTACCCTTTCCCTGAATGTCCCATTTTGTGTGCATATGCGTCCTAATCTGACTCCTCACCATGCAGATCTAAAGCTCTGTCCTTTTCCCTCGGGTGCGCTGCGTGGGGTATGAGGACCCCCCTCCCACCTCAGAGGTTCGAGGCTCACTCTGTTCTTGGCCTCTGGGAGGCTCCCAACCCTTTCTTGCATGCAGTCCCTTCATTCAATAGCAGGTGTTCGGTCATTAACCTGGCCTTAGTGTGTCGTGGAAGTGGCATGGTCTGGAGTGGCCCCGTTTTTCTCTTCCAATTAGCAAAAACAAAGATGTCTTCATTCTTCAACATGAGCTAACTCTCTGGGGAAGGAGGGAATGGCCATGGACTGTGAAAGACGACCCCGCCAGCCCCGGGACTCACCTTGTAGCAGGTGACCTGCTCCAGCGGCCGGGGTCCTCGGTTGCCTGCGCTGCTGTTTTGACTCTGCATGACCCCGATGACCTGCGGGGTTCTCTGCTGGTTGGGAGAAGAGTTCTGACTCGTTAACTGGATCAAGGAGGACGACCTTTGTAATGGCGGATTGTTACTTTGCTGGAAAGAGTTACACAACACGGTTTTACTGCGGAAAACACGTGCAGGCAGACCACCAACGGGGAGAGGAGAAAAGAGGGCGGGCCTCCTCCCGCATGACCGTGACTGGCAGGAAGAGGGGCCTCCGTGGCAGCCCCACTCGGGAGGGCAGGCGGAAAAGAAACGTCTGGTGATGATGGCAGGAGCCACTGCCCGAAAAACACCATGCAGACACACAAAAACGAAAAGTAAAAGTGGAAAACAAAACACCAAAGAGACAGGCGGTCTCTGGGGCGGCAGGGCGAGGGCATGAGCAGGCCTTACTTTTGTTTGTGAGGTTCTAGCTTCAGGTCAGGATGAACGCTTGGTTCAGCCAGCTGTTTAGAGCCTACACGGCGGGCAACAGTCACAGAAAAGAGTCGGAGGCTGACGCGCTGACCTGCGGTCTAGGGGCTGAGCGGGCCCTCCGCTCGGGAACAAGGGGGCTGGGGCACCTCGGCGGGGCCTGCACAGGGCGGCCCCTGCCTGAGCCGGCGGGACCCTGCCTCTGGGCCCGTCAGTGCAGGAGCCCTGAGCTGGGCACTGGGAATGCCGGCTCTGCTGACAGGAGTTCTCTTGCTTTATCCTGCACCCTCGGGAGGGTGGGGTCAGGGTGGTGAGGGTGGCCGGTCCCCTCCGGGCCCCGACAATGGGCTCAGAGTCCAGGCAGGTGAGGGGTGAGGCCTCATGACCGGCGGGCAGCTCATCAGCCTGTGAGACCGTGCCGGGGTCACCCGCCGGCCTTCCTCCAGGACCCGCCCACCGCCCGTAACTCAACCCAAAGTGCCCTTGGTTTGGGGGGCACTACTGCAGATTCTCATGTGTTTGTGGCAGTTCCCTCTCCTTATGCTCAAGGGGAACGGCCCACTGCAGGGTGGGTGTGGGGCTCCCTTGCCTAGGAGACTAGAGCCAGCTGGTCCCTCAGCCTCTGTGCCCAGCATCCCTTCCCATGGTTGGGCCTGGCCAGAGAACCAGGCGGCCTCGCTTCTGCTCCCTGGTCTGCTCCCGCCCCGCCGGGCCCTTCGGGCAAGTCCCGTTGTGGAGGGGAGGGTCTGCAGCCAGCGCGACAGACATGGGGCGCCAAGGCTGCCTCCAGGCCCACAGGCAAGACGGGAAGAGGAGCCCGGCGGGCATCTGGCTGCAGGAGGCAGCCTTCCACCTCGAGAAGGTGCTGGCTGCTCTGCCTCCTTGGGAGTTTCTGCTGGAACCTGGGTGACTCCCCTCCGCCCCAGCCCCCGCCCCTACCCTCCTCTCACAGTCTCCCGCCGGGTCTCCGGCAGACCCCGCACCAAGGCGGGCACTGAGTGCACTGAGGCCAGGGCACTGCCAGGCCCCGCAGCACCGCGGGCCTGGGGCACGGTACCTTCGTGGGTGGCTGCGTCTGCTGCGGCAGTGGGGGCTGCTCAGTGGTTCCCATCGGCAGTTCAAATCTAGGGCTGGTCACGAGAGGAGAAGAGGAGGTGAGAGAGGAGCTGGGTGGGCAGGGCTCCCAAGTTCTGGCCCCAGGAAAATCCCAGCCGGCCTCTCACCGAGCCCAGGGCCACCCAAGCCACCTGGACATAGGGCGGGGGCTGGCACTCAGCTCTGCCGGGCCTTGAGACGGATCTGAGGTGTCTGGACTCAGACCCAGCTCTGCCTACACCCAGCTGTGAGCCACAGCGAGGAGTGCTGAGAGAGAGGAAGGAAACACAGCTGGAGGGCACAGGGGCCCTCCCGGCACACACCCTTCACTGCAGGGACGGTGTTAGACCTCTGCCCACAGACTCCTGGCGGACATACCCCTGCCCCCACCCACACAGAGGAACCCCCGGGCCCCCTGTAGGCTCCCGGGCTTGCATCTTGGGTGGGGGACCAAGCCAGAAGCACCAGCCACCTGCCCACCACGTGGCAGCGAGCAGGACACGGCTGCCATGCCAGTGTCAGCATTGTGGACAGAGCCGGCGAGGGGTGGGGTGGGCTGACACAACTCCGGGTCCCAGTGCCACTACCCACAACTACCCAGAGTGACAGATGGGCAGAGGCTCAGGGGAGGGGCACTGGGCCCTGCTGGCAGGAGGACTGGTCTCTAGACCAAGCGCCCCACCTGCCCCTGGCCAGTGGCGGGGCTCAGAGCCTCAGTGTTCCCACGTGTGAAATGGGACTTCTTTCACACACGAAGGTCTGTGAACCGGTACACAGGGAAGCCAAAGCTCAGTGCCTTCATGCAGGAGGCCCTGCCTGAGACTGAAGTTCCCTTCCTTGAGGGCACAGGTCCTTAGCTTGAGGTCATGTGTGTCTCAGTTTTTCTGAGTACGGGGACCAGAATTTTTATCTGAGGCCAAGACGGACTGTGATCCAGTAAAGGTCAAACCCTGGTTTAGGCAGAGCCATCTCGGGGCTCAGAAGCAGCGATGGCCCCTCCCCAGACCCGGTGATGACACTGCCCAGTGATCAAAGCCCAGGTGGGCCCAGGAGAGACGCGGGGGCCGGGGCCTGGTACTCACTGCATGAATTTACACGAGGGCCCCTCCGGGCAGAATCCCACGAGGTAATTGACACAGATGACCCTCCGCGTGTGCCGGTGCCTGCACAGGGGGCCTGTGGAGCCGAGCACAGGGCCTCTCAGAACGTCCCCTCTTCGGGGGACACCCTCGCGCCCCACTTCCAGTCAGAGCCCTGCCCACACTGCTGCCCAGGGGTCAGAGTGCGAGAACAGCGCTTAAGATGCTGGCTCTGTCTCCTGTTCGGCTGGGCCGGAGGGCAGGACACACAGCCTCTCAAACACTAATCTCCTGGTCAGAAATCCAGGTGAGGATGCGGTCCAGGGGCGCCTGGCCTGGGGAGGGACTTGAGGGTGTGACAAAGCCTCACCAGCCCCCAAATGCCTAACAGGATGTTAGTAGGAGCAGGCGGGGTGTTGGGGGGGGGAGGATGGGCCTCTGCCCGGGGGCCCCGCCCCCCACCTACCGTGCTTGCAGAAGCCACGGTCGTACCACGGGCAGTCCTTGATCTTGGACTCAGGGTCGATGTGCAGGAAGGGGCACTCCTTGTTGCTGCACTCCCCTGCAGGGACCAGACAGGCGTCCAACTGGGGCAGTTGGACCCAGACCCACCCCTGGTTCTCCGGAGGCCGGGGCCACGGGACAGCAGAGAGGGCCCTGTCCCGGCCCAATGAGCCCTGAGACCCAGGGCAGTGTGTCTCGGAGCCTCAGTCTCCTGGCCTGTACCTGGGCTGGGACGGTTCTTCCCCCACAGTCTGTGCTGCCTCGAGGGTCAGACACTGACAGAGGCGGGCACAGGGTACACCTCGTCAAACAGCTCCCCGCTCTACCCCTCACCCAGAGGAGGTGTCCTGGGCATCGTGGGGGGTCCAGATGTGCAAACACACCAGCTGAGACCAGCAGGAAATGACCGGTCTGCTCTGATGCGCTCTTCACGTTGGGACAGGGAGAAGGTCTGAGGACTGCCTCTTAGGACAACAGGAGGGAAGCTTTGGGAACTCAGCTGGGGCCTTCTGGTTGTCGTCTACTCGTGTTTGACTCTACAACCCCAACGACTGTAGCCCGCCAGGCTCCTCTGTCCATGGGATTTCCCAGGCAAGAATACTGGAGTGGGTTGCCGTTTCCTTCTCCAGGGGATCTTCCCCACCCAGGGACAATCCAGCTTATATTGCCTCTACTAAAAGAGCTACAACTATCACTAACAAGCCAGCAGGCCTACCTGTCGGGCTGCTGAAAATTAAGGTCTCCTCGGACAAGAGGGCACAGCAGGCTTCCAGCCCTTGCCTGAGGCCAGCAGTTCCGGGGCCAGAGCCCAGCCTCATCCTGCCCAACAGGGCTTCTCCCTGGGCAGCCTCGCCCAGGGCAGAGCAGGGAGTCTAGTTCCACTGGGGAGCATGTCAGCTCCACCGAGCCCTGTGCCAGCCCTACCGCCCTGGCTTCTCCACACAGTTCGCTCAGCTCAGCGTAGGCCACGTGTCCTTTGAGCAGACATAGAGGCAATCTGTTTCCCAGGTAAAGAGGAGGGCTTCCTGCCACCAGAAGATAGAGCCCCCCCAACCAGCTAGTCTTCAGGAGTATTTTAAGATCAGCCCTGAGTATTCATTGGAAGGACTGATGTTGAAGCTGAAACTCCAATACTTTGGCCACCTGATGTGAAGAGCTGACTCATCTGAAAAGACCCTGATGCTGGGAGAGATTGAGCGCAGGAGAAAGGGATGACAGAGGATGAGATGGTTGGGTAGCATCACCGACTCAATGGACATGGGTTTGGGTAGACTCTGGGAGTTGGTGATGGACAGGGAGGCCTGGCTTGCTGCAGTCCATGGGGTCACAAAGAGTTGGACACGACTGAGCTACTGAACTGAACTGACTGAGGACAGACCACCTCCTACCTGGGATCACACTTCTAGAGAGTAGGCCTCTAGTTCTGACTAAGGGAGAGGGTTCACTGGAGCAGAAACAAGGTCCCCAGCCAGCTGCCCTGCTCCTGTGCCCACTGTGAGACCCGGATCTACCTTAGCCTCCCAAAGTACCCACGATATGCTCAGAAAACAGAAGCCCTACAGAGACACGGGGGTCAGGAGAGAATAACCCTAAGTTCCCACAACTAAAGGGCCCGCTGAGGTCGGCAGGCACCGCAGGCGCCGGGGCAACTCCTCACGCCCCAAGTCTCGTGCTCGTGGGGCCTCCGTGGGCTCCCCACCCCTACCCCGGGGTAGCCAGGCTGGCGGGGTGGGCCCCATGCCTCACCGAACTTGGAGTAGAAGTAGCACTCAGGCATCTTGGTCATGTCGTACTCATGCAGGAACTCGCACTGGTCCCCCTTCTTGCACAGCCCCCGCAGCCAGTGTTTGCACACCACCGTCTTCTCACCACTAATGTGGCGGAATGGGCACATGCCCCCTACCGGGGAGATGAGCGTGAGGACCTGGGTGCCAGGGGGCTATGTGTCTGGAGCATGGTGACTGCCCTGGCAGAAGGCGGTGTGATCTCAGGCTGCACGTGAGCACACGCTTCAGGTTTTAATAGTTGTAGATTTTACTGTAACGTGTCTTGGGAAAACCTAAAACATCCAATTGAGGTATCACAGATATTTCTGTAAGACGGAAACTTAAGCCTAAGGGAGGTGGGGGGAAGGGGGGCATTTTTCTTAATTTATAAGAAGAGTTCTGGTGATACAAAGACACGTCAACATTTGTAGGAGCAGTAAAATGAAGACTGGGGATGGGAAAACACACCTAGGACACCGTGAGTCTGCAGAAAGCAGGGCGAACCAGGGACCCAAGAGCCTGTGGGTCTGACCAGGGACAGGGTCAGGTGATGGAGGGCACCTGGGGGATGTAGGGAGCCGTGGTCTCTTACCTTTGCCACAGGCAGCTTTCAAAAAGAATTCGCAGACAGCAGCCCCTGACTCTGGAGAAAGAATGAGAGCTGTCAAACAGGGTGAGGTGTGACTGCTACCGTGACACCTGAACACGGGGATGGGGACCCTTCTGGCCTTTAACCCACGAGGAGTCAAGGCCCAAGAAATAGAAACCCGATCAAGCAAGGAAAAAGCTCCCCACTGTAACGTCCAGGACCTCCTATAGGCAAGATGCTTTCCAGGAGTCAGAAGTGGATGGGAGAAGGAAGGACGGGGCACAGGGTCACCGAGATTAGTTACTCCCCGCCCAGACCTTCCAGAGGGCTGATTCAGGGGCTCTTTAACCTGAGGGCAGAGGGACAAAATGATCTCCTAGGAAGAACAAGCCAGTGGGGAGTCTCAGGAGGAACCTGTCCCAGAGAAGAGGCTGGTGCCTCAGAGACGCTATTCTGGAGGCAAGAGCTGAAAACACCGGAGCAGGACTGCTCTCAGTAAGCAACGCCAACAAGCAATAATTAAAGGAGCATGGACTTCCGCTCCCACAGACGCAGCTGGTTCAGGTGAGGGGAGCAGGAGACAAAAGCTGAGCACTGGGAAGCCAATGGGGTCCAAGACTGTTCCCAGGAGCCCAAGAATTCACCTGCTGTGGCCAGCAGAACAAACGTCTGTGGCTTCTCAGTCTTCTCTATCAGCATGCATTTTAGGAAACCCACCGACACCATCTCTAAAGACCACTTGCATGCCTCTGCTTGATAACTTGCAAGAGACTCGTTGGCTTCTTGGAAGCAGGCAGATTGGAAATGGCAACCCACTCCAGTACTCTTGCCTGGAAAATTCTATGGATGGAGGAGCCTGGTAGGTTATAGTCCATGGGGTCGCAAACAGTCAGACATGAGTGAGTGACTTCACTTCACTTCAGTAGGAGTCACAAGGGTGTCACTTGTTCGCATTTCAAAAAAGTCTGAGAAGTCTTATTAATACATTAGAAAAGTACCATTTAAGAGTATTTCTGGGCCTTCATCCTTTACAGAGGTTAAGTTTGTTTCATTCCTTAAAGTCCACTGTCCTGGGGGTCAGGTTTTAGGCAGACAGGATAAAGGAGTTTGCTTTTAGGACAGAAGTGATATGTCTACTCCACATCAAGATGGGAATGGAGACTTCCCTGGTGGTCCAGTGGTTAAAAATCCACCACCTTGCAATACAGGGGACAAAGGTTTGATCCCTGGTCAGGAAACTAAGATCCCACACGGCCCAGAGCAACTAAGCCCGTGCTCTGGAGTGTGGGAGTTGCAATGAAGATTCAGCTTGCCACAACTAGACTCAACACAGCTAAATAATATTAAAAAAAAAAAAAGACAAAATGAGATGTAGGGATGAGAGAGGAAGGGCCATGGCCTCCCTGGACTCTAATACACTGATTGTGATCCTGGGCAGGTGGCATGAGAGCTGAGGGCGCTTACCAAGTCAGAGGCAGTACCTGTGGCCAGGTGTGTCCTGGACCCTCTCTAAGCACAGGTTTGTTCTCACCTCTGCATCTGCCCTCACAGAGTCAAGTATCTGCTTCCAGGCTGGAGCAGGGAGGGAGAGAAAGAGCTGCCCTGCATGAAGGAGGGCTCCATGGCCTCCAGCTAGTGCCTTCGGCCTAGGAAAAGGCCACATGTGTGAGTGAATGTACAAGCACGAAGTGATCACATGCATGGACGAGTAGGTTTAAGAGTATCTGAATGTCAGCGGCAGTTTATAAGCCGTGTACAGTGGAGACAGTGTAAAGGAAGGCTGCTTGGATTATGTCTCCGGGGGGTGAGCATTATCTCATATGGAAGTGTCAGTGTGAGTGACACCTCAGAGGTCACGTGTGCATGCGAAGTGTGGCCTCTTGAGGGGAACGAGGCTGCAGGAGACTTGACCAGCCCAGGCACAGGCGGGAGAATTGGGGGCTGTGGCCCATGTCCTCTGGCAGTTACGGGAGACAGCCTGGGAACTGCAGACAGAAAGATCAAGAGGCCTGGTGAGCTCACCTGGCTCCATCTGGAGCTCAGTGGTCTTTGGCAAGTCCTTTCCCCCACCCAGGCCTCTGTTAGCCCATCTGTGGCTTGAACTCAATGATCTCTAAGAGCCCTCTGAGATATGATGTTATAGCATTAGATTTCAAGTATGTCTGGAAAGGAGAAAGGAAACTGCTCATTTCTTTTCAAGTGCTATACGCCTCAAGGAATTCCCTGGCAGTCCAGTGGTTAGGACTCCCTGCTTTCACTGCCATGACCTGGGCTCAATCCCTGATGGGGGAGCGAAGATCCCATCAAGCCGGGTGGGGTGACCCAAGGAAATAAATAAAAGTTTAGTGCTAGACATCCCACCTGAGTTGGGGGGTGGGGTGGGGGAAGCCAGGAGCCACCATGCGATGGGGGAGAGTGAAGTGAAGGGAACTTAAGTAGCTGCCTGGGTGGATGAATGACCCAGAGGTGCGATCCAAAGAAACACTGAGGGATGGGCTCCCAGGAGCGCCAGTCCTAGGAGAAAACGGAGCTTGAGAGTCTTCTTGGGGGTCGCCTACAGAGAAGGGGAGGAGGATCCTTCCCTCAGCAAGACTCCTCCAACGGCCCAGTTTTGATGAAAGCAAGAAGAGGGCGCTCAAAGTGGGGCTGGAGGTGGGGAAAGGGGCTATCTTAGTAGTCTCTGTAGCTGGGGAGTGTGTGCCAGTGGAGGCAGGATTTCCAACCCAGGATACCCGCCTTCTTTCAAGAGTTATTCGAACTGCCCGACGTCGCCCTGCCTTTCTGAAACCTGCGTGAGAACAGCCCCAGGGAACGGGGGCTCCCTAGTCAAAACAACTGAGGGGGGGTGTCCCAAGGTCGGGGGGAAAGGAGTCCCAGGGCCGAGCGGGAGGAGCTCCCGGGCGGAGGGAGCAGGCGTCCGGGAACCGGCGGAGGGAGGGCCCGGAGCTGAGAGGGACGCGCCCCTCGCCCGCCCGCCCCGACCCCGCGCTCACTGTCCATGCCGGGGAAGGGCAGCGGCTGCGCCCCGAGCTGCTGCTCCACGGCGATCTCCAAGTCGAACTTGATGTGGTCCACGCTGGCGATGATTTCCTGCATGGTGGCGGCGGCGGCCACACCGGCCCGGCTCCCGCTCAGGTCCCCGGGCGCCCTCCCGCCTCTACCCGCCGCCGGCTCCGCCGCACACGGGGCCCCGCAGCCTCGCCTCGCCTCGCTTCGCCTCGCAGCCGCCGCCGCCGCCGCCCGAGGGATGCCGGGAGCTCCCGGGGCCCGCGCCGGCCCCTTTCGCCTGTTCAGGCCCGGCCAGTGGAGCGCAGAGTGCGGGCCGCTCCGCTAGGCTCGACTAGCCGCTCGCCGAACGCACCACCGCCCGGCCCCGCCGCCGACCTCTGAAACCACGCCGGGAGTTCGCGGCGCGACCTGCGCCTGCGCGAGATCGGCCGGGGCGCGCCTGGGAGAGCGCGCTGGGGACGCGGGGCCGGAGGCGCGGCGCGGCGGGGTCGGGACTGGCCGTGCCGCGGGCCCGGGCCGAGGTGCGTGTTCACTGGGCCGGACTCCTGGCGTGAGTTTCTCGTTTGACCCTCTCAGGAGCCCGGGCGCCGAGCGAAGGCGGGCCAGAGGGGCTGCGAGGATCGCTGCAAGGGTCGGGGGTGGGGGCCGCGGCTGAGGAGACCGGCGTAGGCCGGTGTAGAGAGGGCTCGGGTCGGCCCGAGGTTCCCCGGGAGGGTCTGGGGAGGGGTGGGTCCCCCGGGGGGGCGGACGGCGGCAGCGGGTCTCTGAGTCAGGGATTATTAACCCCGGGCGGGTGGAAGAACTCGGGGAGGAAGAGATTACACCTTTATCGTCGTAAGTGAAGCTTAGCAAGCCTTTCCTCACCTGACCTTCTATGTTCTCAAAACGAAATCGCGATTGCAAATAGGGATGAGTGTAAATGACGGAGATAAGAGTATCCACAGCTCTTTCAAAACCATTTACAGTCATCGCTGCTTCATCAGGTCGGTAGGATCTTGTTACTTAATGCTTGGAAAAGAAGACTCTATAGTGATACAGCACGAGTTTGTTTTAAAAGCATTCTGGTAACGATTTCAGTATCAGTAATTACAATTCTCTGTCTTTCGATTAATGTGCATAAACCGTTTATTTAATGCGGCTACTTGAAAATGTTAAATTACATGCAGGCTCGCACCGTTTTCCTGTTGGAGCCTCACCAGGTGCAGAATGGTACAGATCGGTAGTTTATCAGGTGCTCACCGTCCTGTACCTGCACCCTGAAATCTTGAGATTGGATCGTTGCCATGGTGCTGTGTGGGTGATGTTATAGGTAACTCCTGTTTACAAGCAAGGAGACTGAGTCCAGAGCAGTGAGTGCCCAGGGACACAAGGATGGTTTGGTGGAGCTGCAGTCTGAACCTAGGCTTTCTGACCCCAGGACTTGTGCTTGTACCGCTTGTCCGTCTTCTTTCTGCCTTTTGCGACAACAAAGTTGACTTTCATTGTTTTGCTGACCTATGCCAGGCCCTGGAGGAGAACGCCAGAAATGGACTTCTTGAGGCTTGCTCGGCTCTTCTCCAGCCCCCGCCCCATGGTTCTGTCCATCCTGCGCCACCTTGACCCTCTCAGAGCTAGGTGGGCTGGAGGCAAGGAGGGACCTGGGTGGCCGAGGGCTGCAGGGTGGATTCCGCCAGCGCCTGCAGCCTTCTCCAGCTCTCTCTCTCAGCTGCCCCGCAGCTCACAGAGCCAGAAGAACACAGGCAGCCTCAGCTCTGACCCTGGCCAGCCCAGCCCCACGGCCACCCAGGAGGAAGGGGAGGAGGAGAGCTTTGGGACACTCTCCGACAAATACTCGTCTCGGAGAATGTTCCACAAATCGACGGCCCAGCTGTATAACCTGCGGCTCAAGGAACAGAATATTGAAGAAGATGAGGAAGGGGAGCTGGATCCAAAACCATGGCGGGGCCCCAGAAACACCCCTTACTGGTACTTCTTTCAGTGCAAACGCCTGATCAGGGAAGGAAAGGTAGGGAACCTTTGGACTCTGCTGCTCCTGACTCCTGCTTCCACGCTGCCACAGTCTTTTGGGAGGGGCCACCCTGCCGTCCTGGTGGGATGCTCAGGGCTCCTCTCTCCTCTTTGTCTTCATTTCCCCCAGGGCTGCCTCAGGCGACCCTCTAGCCTCCTGGCTTCCCGTGCCCCCTCCTCGATGCCATTCTCATCTTCCTGTTACCAACCAGGCGTCCCACGGGCTCCCCATGTGTGTGTCCAGCTGCCTCCTCACCACCTCCGTTATACTTCCCCTCAGTGGCCTGGGATTCTTGTTCCCAACCTTGATCTATCTACGCTTCCTTCACCTCACTAATCGGTAACCCAGTTTTTCCATCTGTCCAGGTCAAATCCCTTCACCCTTACGTCTTCTTTCTCCCACCAACTCTGCATTCTAAGTGTCTCCCATCCTAACTTCTCACAACCCTCCCCCTGAATGCCCGGGCCTAGCCTTCTCCTCCCCACCTCCCCTCCCCACCCCCCCGTCAGCTATTATGACACTTGTCACTTGTCTCCCCGAGGCTCTCTCCACCTCTTACCCTGACATAGAGTTAGACACGGAGCCATGAGCAGAGAGCAGGTGGCCTTCTCTTCCCTCTAGCACTCCCCATGTATTCAGTGCCAGTGGAGGTGTTCGTTTTCTTAGGTACTGATAATGACATTCTATTTAGGTTTAAAAATCTCGTGGCGGTATATGTTGAAGCTTCTGTGAATGAAGTGATAAAACATCTGAAATTTGCTTTAAAAAAAAACTGAGTTGGAAGGAGGAGCACAGGATACTGATGAAACAAGACTGGTCAAACATTAATAGTCATTGTGATTACACCTCAGTACTTTTGTGTATATTTGAGATTTTCTGTAATGAAAAGTTGAGAAATAAAGAGAAGCCAGAGTCGTCATAATAGCTTATGAAGCTTGCAAAAACTGGCTCTTCTCCCCCTCGACCCTCCCTTCCCTGTCTGCCTGTATCCCCCCTCCTTCACTCAGCCACCTGCAGCTACCCCCGCCCAGGTCTCAAGCACACTCCTGTTTCAGGGCCTTTGCACCGACTGTTCCCTCAGAGAGCCATCTGGCTCCTTCCCTCACCTCCTTCAGATCTTCATTGACCTGGGCATTGCCCCTGTGCTCAGGGAGTTCCCCCAGGGTCGTGGGGCCAAGAGCGCTCATGGGTGGTGGGAATCTGGTGGACTTTCCTTTCCGGCCACAAGGACCGGGAGGCTGGTGGCAGAGGCCTGGGGTGCGTGTTTGGCTCCTGGGCTGGCCTGGGCTTGAGCTCAGGGAGGGTCCCTTAGCCACAGTTTCCCTCCCTCTGCTGAGCCCCTGCCTCGTGTCCTCCCTTCCCCGATCCCTTCCCCAGCTGGCCGAGGCCCTGGACCTGTTTGAGAGGCAGATGCTAAAGGAGGAGCGCCTCCAGCCCCTGGAGTGCAACTACACAGTGCTGATCGGGGGCTGCGGGCGGGCCGGCTACCTGAAGAAGGCCTTCAGGCTCTACAACGACGTGAGTGTGGGGCAAGGGGGCGGCAGGCCAGGCGCCCCAGAAGAGTTGGGTGCAGATCCTGAATGTGTTCCCTGCTAGTGCATTACCCTGGGTGGACAGTTTCACCCCTCCAGCCTCAGTTTTGTGGTCTCATCACAGGTGGCATTACCTGGGCTAGAGTGGTTCGTCCACCACGAAGGTGCCCTTTCCAGCCGCTTTTCATTGAGTATCCTTCACGTCTTTATTATCGTTGGTTACCTGTTTGCCTGTTGTGTGTCTCCCCTCTGGAGAGTAAGCTCAGTGAAGACAGGCCTTGCCTGTGCTAGTAACCCCAGGGGCCAGTACCTGGCCTGTAGTAAGTCCTTAGCACACGTCTGTGGAATATGTGAGCACATACAGAGCGTCCCCCATCCTCGAAGCCGGGGTCACCGTCTTCGTTTCTCCAGTGAGGACACTGAGGCCTGGAGAGATGAAGTGCCATGTCTAAGGTTACCTGTCTCGAGTGCTGACTTGGGACTTGAGCCCAGCCACAGCCTGAGAGCCGGGCTCTGGGCGCTCTGCGGCAGCTGATTGCTGCCCTCGGTCAGGGGGCCGTTCTCGGAAAGAGCGAGCACTTGGCTTTACCAGGAGCTTCTCAGACTCCGTCCCCTAGAGGGCTTGCTAAGCTGTGTCAGCCAGGCAGGAGGAGGGCTGGGGAGGCCTAAGATGTGCTGCAGGGCTGTGCCCCCAGCTGCCGCTCCAGGGGCCACTCTCCAAAGATAAGTCTCCTTTGTAACAACCTTCCAGTGTGACCATATCACCCTTGTTTTTCCAATGAAAAGCTAATTGCCTACAACCCCTCAGTTACTAAACATTGGAGCTGGGGTTTGACGCCCCCTCCTGCCCTTTCCCAGATTGGATCTATCCCACAGATCTTAACAGTAAGGGCAGCCTGGGCGGCCAGAGGGCAGGAGCGTCAGGAAGACCCTGCCCTAAGAGAACTTCAAGCCCAGGGTGGGCTGCTGAGTGTCTTGTGGAGGACGCTTTCTTGTTTGGTGCCTCAGGGGAGCGAGGCCAGCTCTCAGGGCCCCTCAGGTTGAGTCAGGGGTTTGGAGAGCCCAGCTCTGTGTGTCGGTCGGCTCTGCCTTGGCACAGGCCCTGCTCCAGGCCCCTTGGGTGCAGTAGCAGAGTCCTCTCTAGCCTCCTCTCCCCGTGGCCATGCATCCAGCTGATCCCAGACCACCTCCAAGTTTCTCTCTGTCTCTGCAGATGAAGAAGCGGGACCTGGAGCCCTCAGACGCCACCTACACAGCCCTGTTCAACGTGTGCGCCGAGTCCCCCTGGAAGGACTCCGCACTGCAGAGCGCCCTGAAGCTACGGCAGCAGCTTCAGGCCAGAAATTTCCAACTCAACTTGAAAACGTACCACGCCCTGCTGAAGGTGGCAGCCCTGTGTGCGGACCTCAGGATGTGCCTGGATGTGTTTAAGGTGGGGCCCTCCCTCCCTTCCTGCCCCCTACTCAGAGCGAGTCCTGCAGGCCGGGCTGAGGCTGTGCCCTCTGTGTCCCTCACGTGGGAAGGTTCAGGCACTGATGAGACAGGCCCCTTGTTGGCCTCTGGGGCTCACCGAGGAGTCCCTGTGGTCAGAGCCCTGGGTGCAACAGAGAGGCCCCAGCCCCTGAAAGCGGGGGCTTGTGTATGCTGGGTCCCGCTGAGGGCACTCGCTGGTGAGACGCATAGCGCTAAAGGTGAATCGGTGCTTGCCGGGGCATCGTTCCAAAGATCTTACAAGGCAAGCCCTGTGGCCCCCGCTTCACTGATAAGGAGACTGAGATGGGCGCCTAATGCTTCCCAGACTCCCAGAGCAGGCCAGCGGTGGAGCTGGGGCATGAAGTCAGCTCTGGGCAGGTCCAAAGCCTCATGTGCATGGGTTAAAGGTGGCTCCTGGGCAGATCTTCGTGGAGGGGCTGCACAGGAGTGACAGGTGCAGAGCCAGAAAGAGAGGCCTGGGAAAGGGGGTGCAGGCCACGGGGAGCTCTGCTCCGTGGCTGGTACTGAGCCGCTCCATGCCAGATTTGGGCCCACCTGCTTGGGATACGCAGCCCTGGGCCTGCCTTGGGATATCTGTCAGTCCTGAGCCAGACCCAGTGGGCCTGAGTCTGGGCCTCGGCTCTTCTGCAGAGTCTCAGCAGGCCCTCTTCATTCTTTCCTCTAGGAAATCATCCAGAAAGGGCACGTGGTCACAGAAGAGACCTTCAGTTACCTGCTCATGGGCTGCATCCAGGACAAGAAGACTGGCTTCCGGTATGCCCTGCAGGTCTGTCCCCCCGGCTCTGCTTCCTGCCTCTCGCTGCCCTGCTTGCTCCCTCTCCACGTGCCTGTGCTAGGTGCAGATGATGATTCTGGGTGCACTTCTTGAGCACCTGCTCCTGCCCCGTGCCGGGCATTTTTATATTTGTGATCTTTTGGCCTTCCCAGAGCACACTGTTTCCCGAGTTTTACAGATGGGCCCAGAGAAAGTGTAGCTGAATCCAACCCTTAAGCCTGGCCCCTCTGGCTGTTCCTTCCCGAGGAGAAGGGAGAAGGGCTGGGAGAAGCAGCGGGGTGGAAGTGAGACAGTTTGGGGTGAGCCCAGAGGGGAGGTGGCGCTAGTGATCTACCTGCCACCATAGGAGATGCAGGAAACGGTGTGATCCCTGGGTTGGAAAAATCTCCTGGAGAAGGGAATGACTACTCACTCCAGTATTCTTGCCTGGAGAATCCCATGGACAGAGGAGCCTGGGGGGCTACAGTCTATGTGGTCCCAAAGAGTCAGACCTGGCTGAGCAACTGACACACACATAGGAGGGGAGGAGGGTGCCTGTATGGTCCTGGGGCTCCCAGGTTCCTGGGTCCTCAGTTGCCCAGAGCCTGGAGTCTTTCTCATGCCCCATTTGCCAACTGGTTGCTGCCCCGATGCCTGCTCTGCTGAAGGCTCGTCGGAGACGGGGCTGGGGGCTGAGGTCTGCCTCTCCTCGGCAGGTGTGGAGGCAGATGCTGAGTCTGGGGCTCCAGCCGAGCCGGCACGGCTACAACCTGTTGTTGGGGGCAGCTCGGGACTGCGGGCTTGGGGACCCAGCGGTGGCCTCGGCGGTGCTCCTGAGGCCCAGGGAGCAGACAGCCCTGCTCCAGCCCCCGGCTGGGAAGCGGCAGGCCAGGAGGAGAACCCAGGTCGGGGTGGACCACAGCCTGTCCACCAAGCTGCACGTGGAGGCCCTGGAGAGGCAGCTGTTTCTGGAAACTTCTCAGACACTACAGGGGGCTCTGGAGCCTCAGGAGGCCGGAGCCCCCTACCAGGCCCAGTCTGGGATGGATACCAAGGCAGAGCCTGACCACACGGTGACCCTCACCTCTGTGGCCCCGGAGCCACCTCCCTGGGGGCTGGAAGCCAACCTCCTGACCCCAGGGGCTGCCCCCTGGGCTGTGGTTTCCTTTGGGACCGTGAGCACCCCTGCCGATAGACTGGCCTTGATGGGGGGCCTGGAAGGGTTCCTTGGCAAGATGGCAGAGCACGGGCTTCGCCCTGACATCAAAACTCTTACGCTGCTGGCGGAGGTGGTGGAACCTGGGAGCCCTGCAGAGTCCTCGCTGCTGAGCATCCTGGACGCGCACAGGGTGGAGGCAGACCTGACCTTCTTCAACACCCTGATGAGGAAGAAGAGCAAGCTGGGCGACCTGGAGGGGGCAAAGGTGAGGGGCTCGGGGGAGTAGGCACAGGGCTCCCTCCTCTCCTTCCTCCCTGGACTCTCCTTCAGGCGTGTAAGTCATTCCCACCAGAGGTGGGCAGACTGTCCAGAGCCCCTGTTCCAGGCCTGGGCTTGGGTGACACCTGGGAATCGAGTGGTGGACCAGCCATTACCCCCCCCAGGGGGGCTCCCAGTGACGGGGGCAGACCCCAAACAAGTCCTCACACCGATGCAGCAGACGGGGACACGGCCTGAGAGGCTGGTGGTTCCTGAGTGTCCCCGCCCTCCAGCCCCACCCCAGTGACGGCGTCCATCATCACACGCACTTTGCCTGATGGTGTCCTGAGAGTTTTGTGTCTTTACTGACCATGCCAGGAAGCTCTGCCCCCCATGGCTTTACCTACTTCACACACGCGGACACCAGGGTCCTCACGGGATTTTGTCCATTCGTACGTGTTTCTTCGTGCTGCCATTTTTGCCAGAAGCTCTGACCTGAACTCAGGAGCATCAAAGATGACAGAGCAGCCTCTATTTTCAGGCCCTCTGTGTGGAGCACAGCTTTCCCTGGAGCTCCTCCCCGGACCTGCCCTGACCGAGATGCCCTGAGCAGGCATCTGCTTCCTTTCTTCCCGCCTGGGGCTCCCTCGGCCTGCACACGCTGTTGTCGGCTTTGTCTCTGGCCTGGGACCACCATCCCCTGAGGCCCCTGGTCCTCGATCCACGTGGAAGTCCTGAGCGCAGGGTGGATGGTGGCCAGTCGAGAAGCAGGAGGGGCGGGAATATGGAAGATCCGGAGAGATGGCCTGTTGGGGACCTGCAGGCTGGAAGGCAGGGTGTCCTTGCAGAGCAGCTGAATCCAGGGAGGTGGGCAGTGAGGTGCTGGGCGGGACCTCCAGCCTCAAATGCTGGTCTGAGGCCGGCGCCCAGGGTGGTCAGCAGGCCTCGGACCTGCGAGGCCTCGGAGAAGAGCCGTACCCTGGTGGCTCCAGCATCCAGCCGCAGGCTTCACCAGAGAAGGCTCTCGCTGGGCTGGTGGGTTAGTTCACAGTGACGCCACCTCTGACCCTACAGGCCTTGCTGCCCGTCCTGGCAAAGAGGGGCATCGTCCCCAACCTGCAGACATTCTGTAGCCTGGCCATTGGGTGTCGCAGGCCGGAAGATGGCCTGCAGCTGCTCTCGGACATGAGGGTGAGTGGGCCCCGGGGTGGGTGAGGGTGGGGGGCGTGGGGGCCTCCTGAACCCCCTAGGCTTCTGTACTCAGGGTAAACTGTGGGGAGCAGGGCAGGGAGAGTGGGGTCTCAAGCTTCAGGTGAGAAGGGTCATTGGTCCAGTTTGGGAGAAAGGAGACCGTGGTGAGGGCCTGAGAGCCAGGGGTGTTATCACTGAGGTGGTGGCCGTGGGGTGAGACTGAGGGGAGGGGATGGCTCTTAGTCCCCACCCTCTAGGGGCATGGAGGCCATGATGGGAGCAGGAGGGGCCAGAATTCTAGGGGGACAGGTGTGCAGTGAACCCCCAGGAGGCATCTGCCCATGGTTTACTGCCTGAGTGCGTTGATCTCTGAGAACAGCCCTCTGCTTTCTCTCCAAGTTCTTCAGGGCTGAGAGGGCAGGGCCTTCAGCTACCTGGGGTGGACCCAGGTGGGGCGTGTGGAGTTGGGGTACAGCCTGTTGTTGCTGCAAGGTCCTGCCCTTTCGCCCTGGGGGCTGGTCTGCAGAGCCGGCCTGGGCGGCAGGGCAGCTCCCCAAGCCTGACAAGCCCCACAGGGCCACGCTCTCCCAACCACCGCCATCCTCCCGCTGAATGTTCCAGGAATCCGAGATGACCCCCAACGCCCACATCTACAGCACCCTCATCAACGCGGCCGTCAAGAAGCTGGACTATGCCTATCTCATCGACATCCTGAAGGACATGAGGCGGAACAGAGTTCCCGTGAACGAAGTGGTCATCCGCCAGCTGGAGTTTGCGGCCCAGTACCCGCCCAGCTTTGACCGGGTGAGCGCACCCGGCTCTGACGTGCCCATCGTCTCCCTGGCCAGCGTCGCCCTCATGCTCACCCCACCCCACCCAACCCCTTGCTGACCTCCTGGGATTGGCATCCTCTCGCTTTAAACTGTCCATGGCTTCCCTTGGGGAGACTCCCACACTCTCAGACCACAGCCAGCCAGTCCCTGTCCACGGGACTCGTCTCCCGTCAGGCCGCTCTCCCCTTGGTGCCCTGTCAGCCCCTGGCCTGTGGTCACTTCTAGACAACGCCAGCCTCTTCCATGCCTCAGGGTGCTCCCGGCAGGCCCCCTGCTCCCGCATTCCTGCTTCTCATCCCTCGGTCCCGACTCCGTCGCGTCCTCAGCGGGGCCCTGCTGGCCGCCTCCCTGCAGCACGGCTCCCATCCAACCCGTTGCACGGCCTGTACTCACACGTACTTGCGTGTGGCCCTCACCGTAAGGAGCGTGAACGCCCCAGAGGTGGGGACTGTCTGTCTTGCTTACCTGGGGCCCGGTCCCTGCCCGTCATCGGGTGCCCAGCAGACTGTTGTTCTTGAGTGAATGGGGATGGCAGGAGGGTGGTGACAGAATGTTCTGTAACGGCCACTTGTCTCCTTGCTGTTCTGAAGGTGTCAGGCTCTGGGGTTCTGATTTTGAGGTCTGCCGCGTCAGACTGTGGCCTGAAGGGTAGGGAGCATGTCAGCCGGGACACACCAAGCCACGGGGCTGGGGTCAGGGACGGCTGTGCAGGGAGCACGCTGAGAGCTGTTGCGAAGGCTTAGTAAGAATTAGTGCGACAGCCGTGGAGGGTGTACCGGGCAGGGGGAGGGGCTGGGCATCTTTGACCGGCTGACTGTCTATAGGTTCCTCGGTTCTTAACACACTCCATAGACGAGGCTTTTGTTGGTTCTGTATGACAGAGTCTTCTGGTCCTTCCATATTGCCAAGTCCTCCATGGAGGACCCACCAGGGGTCTTCTCAGGTTCAGCCAAGAGTCACCAGTCACCACAGGCCTAAACCTTACTGCACATTCACGCTCACTCCTGACGGGGAGCTTGCTTGTTTGTGGTTCTCAGATTTTTGCTGCACGAAACTTCAGGCTCTACCCAGTGCACGGGCAGCACTGCTGAACCTTCGGAGTCAGCCGTGTACCCTCAGGTGGTGGCAGTGTTCACTTCACGCATCTTCGTCTTGTCACCTGTGTACTCCTGTCAGCTTTCTCTAGGTGTCTGCCTGGCGCACCTTGTTCCCTCTTTGCCCCTCCTCTGCTGCAGCACTGCGCATGACAGTCAGGAGGGAAGCAGTGCCTGTGCCAAGCAGGAGGTGCTCGGCCGCGGGGGCAGAGCAGTGGCACCTGGCGAGTCTAGCTTTGGGGGGCTGGGGTGCCATCTGTGGCTAGAGGGGCTCAGCAGCGCAGACTTACAGGAAGGCACTACTCTGTTGAGCAGCTTCTCTGCCCTTCTCCTTTTGACCAGCTGGAAGCAAGAACAGCTTCCCTGAGGCCTGAGCCACCTGCTGTGGCCTGGGGTCCGCTGTAGGTGGCAGGCAGCGAGTCTCATTGTGGCCCCCTGAGCCCCGTGCTTTTCCAATTACAGTACAAAGGGAAGAACACCTACTTGGAGAAGATTGATGGCTTCCGGGCTTATTATAAGCAGTGGCTGAAAGGGATGCCAGCGGAGGAAACCCCCCACCCGTGGCAGAAGTTCCAGACCAAACCCAAAGGAGACCAGCACACCATCACCGAGGCTGATATGGACAAAGGCCCTGGGGGCAGGTGAGGAGGAGGTCCTGGGGAACCCCCAGCAGAGACAAAGTGCACAGCCTTCTCAAAGCTCTGTGGGAACCCCGAGAGTCCCCTTCACACGAAGGACACTGACTGTGCTGGGGCAGCTGCGAGCGCGAAGGAGAGTCCAGGGTCCGAGCGCCAGCTCAGGCATCTGTCTGAGGACAGACCCTGGCCCAGGTGCCCAGCGAGCTCATGGCAAGTGCCAGCGCAGCCTGGGCCACCTTGGTGCGTCGTCTCAGGCCACCCCGTCTGAGGGTCTCACGGCACCGACAAGGTGGAGTCGGGATCGAGTCCTGAGGGCGACTAGTCCCCGGGGCCTGGTGCCGCCCCCCCTGGGTGCCAGAGTGCTGGCTCTGAGGAAGAAGGGACGCAGAGCCCAAAAGGTTGAGAAGATGTTTTATTTCTACAAATCACAGCTGATGAACACCAAAGCTTTCCCACAGAGACCATGCTCCTAATCGGGCCTGGGGACCCCTCTGAAGAAGAGCTGCTCCCAGGAAAGGGTGGCGTGACGGGTGGAGTCCTGCGCGGCCCAGAGACCAGGGTGGGTGGAGGTCCGGCCCGATGCTCAGCCGGAGCAGCCCCGGCAGCCGCAGTGCGTGCACTCGATGATCCGGCCCTGCAGAGAGAGGACCCCTGAGACCCCGTGCCCACAGGCGGGACCCCCCCTGAGGGAGGCGTGGCCACGGGACACCCACTCCCCAGGGACCCTCCTCAGAAACCCTCTGTGATGATGCAGGATGGGGAAAATCTGGTTCCCTCGTAAAGATGGGACTAGCTACTGTTGACAGTTACATCTCTATGTGGATTTAACTTATACAAATTCAGTGTACAGACTTGCTCCCAAAAAGAAAAAAAAACCTGCGCGATTCCTGTTATTCTGCGAAGCGAGCACGACACACCCGTCACCGGGCTGGGGGCGGCAGTGCTGCTGCTCCTGGCTCAGTGCCGGGGGCCTCCCGCTCTCCTCTGGGCTGCGGAACTTTCTAGTAGGGGCGTGGGGAGAGGGGCAGGGTGTCCTTGAATCTGTATGGTGGTAGGACAGTTGTACCCTGGGCCAGGTGTGTGGTCTAGTGTCCGGCCAGGGGCCTGCCCAGTTACAGAAAAGGGGTTTATTCTCTTTTTCCCTCTTTTTTGGAGAAGCAAGTCTGGTCTAAGGAAACAAGATCCAGTGGTGAAACTCAACTAAATCTGTTCTGGACACCGCACCGTGAGGCTCTCAGCAGAGCAGGGGCTCCTGCTGCTCTGCCCGCCCCCTCCAGACCAGCACAGAGCCTCCCTCAGAAGGCAGCCTGTGTTTGCCCTCCACTGCTCTGCACGCCCATCCTGAGCTTCCGGAGGACTCGGGGGAACAGACCTGCCTGCTGAGCTGAAGCCCGTGGGCCAGAGCCAAGGCTGTCCACCAAGCTAACCAGTGCTGCAGCCTGAAGGGGCCATGAGAAAGAAGGCACCTGGCCTGACCTCGCTCGCAGGCAGCCAAGGGGCTGTACTCACAGGCCGTAACGGCCCAGTGACCCTCCTCTGCTCCTGCTGCCGCTCCCCTTCAGGGGCACCTGCGCACTGAGCGCACCACTGCATGCCCAGCACCGTTTCCTAGCTGCCCCGAGAGTTCTGGCGCAAAATGCAGTGAGGCTCAAGTTGAAGTGTCACTGGGAGCAACAGGAGGCCGGCAAAAAAGGGGGACGAACCCCTGCTGCCTGGCCCACCCTCCCCTGGCTTAGCCTTCCCAGCCACGCTGGGCTGGGAGTTATCACCTGCATTTCCTGTGTGAGGACAGGAACCACGAACTTGCCTGGCACGGATCCCTGACCAGAGGGGCTCCCTCCCAGGGGGAGGGCCAGCAGAACACCCAGCCACAGGACAGAACATAAAACCCATTGTGGTCAGCTAGGTCAGCTAAACTGCGTACGCTAGCATCACACTCAATTGTCAGACAGGAGGGGGGTGGCATTACCACTTCCAGCTTGCTTTTGGGGACCCGGCAGATGCAGTTTGTCCCAAAATTGGTGTCCCGTGTCTGAATGCAGCGCAGGCAGCATAGGTTCTCGTAGCCTTGCTTTTTCCATTTTGCAATCAGGTTTTTATCTGCATAGCCTTCTTTAATACAGTACTCATACAGTTCTGCAAAAAGACAGGGAAAGGCCATCAGACCACATTTCAACAAAGCTCTGTGGCCCACAGTCCACTACTGCCCACCCTGAGAAAGAGTATTTAGTCAACATTGGTCCCCTTTCGCTTTTTGGAAACAGGAAACATCATGATACTTGCTGAGGTTTCAAGAATTACTTAAATTGGACAGCCACTCAAGCTGGAAAGGCCAAGAGAACATTCGGCCAGTTACCTCTGCTTATGGCTTTCCGCTTGTAGAAGAGGTCAAAGATGTAGCGGGTTTTCTGGTGATGGATCCTGAAGATGGGCCACAGAGATTCCACTTTCCTCTTTCCCTCATGAGGTTCTGTCTCAGCTGCAGAGAAAACACGGGTGTTTGCTTTGTTTTGGAGAGTAGGGTTAGTCAGCACAGGATATAGTATTATTGTTCTATAACAGGATTTATAATTCAGCTCAATAAACAGGATTCTGTGATCTAAGCCAAAGGCAGGTACGAGGATTCAGCAATACCGCTGTGGGTGAGAGCATGCTCCGGGTACCCAGTGTACAGCAGTGAACAAGACAGACCACAGAGCCATGATCTGGGGAGGAGGTAGGGGTAGCTGCCACAGAGAAGAAGGAAGCATGGAAGGGGATGGTGAGTCTAGTGTGGAAAGCCACGTGGCCGGGTGGGATGACCGAGGGAGGTGGCAGTGGGGACCACAGAGCGCCTCAGGCCTGGCTGTCCTGGAAGTAGAACCTTTCCATGCTGTGGTGGTGGTGGTGGTTAGTCGCTCAATCATGTCAAACTCTGTGACCCCATGGACTGTAGCCCACTGAGCTCCTCTGTCCATGGGATTCTCCAGGCGAGAACACTGGAGTGGGCTGCCATGGCCTCCTAGGGGATCTTCCTGACCCGGGTGGAACCCACATCTCCTGCACTGCAGGCGGACTCTACCGCTGAGCCACCAGGGAAGCTCCTGTGCTTGGAGTTGTCTCTTAGGTTTTAGTCACAGCATTTCTCTTTGGACCCGTTTTGACAAGGTCATGTGAACATTTCTGGGCATCATTTTGGACAGGTCCACACACAGTGGAAGGCGGCCTGCAGTGGGGAGGCCTGAGAAGAGACTGGGGTAGGGACGTCGTGGCGCAGGGCAGACCCAGGTTTCTGCCTCTCAGTTATCGCTCCAAATGGCCTATTAACTCCAGAACCTGAGCAACAATCCTTTAAAGTGCCACTCTTAAAAAGTCTAAATACATATTCATTACTCAAGTACTGATTATGCTTGACTTTCAACTAGTTTAAAGTACTTGTAAAAACAGTTTTTTTACAAGTCCTGGTTACAGTCTACAGAGATAGTGCCTGTACTTCTCAGTCACCCATAAAACCCCCACCACACCCCTCTCTGTTCCTCAGTCCCTATAATCAGGCTCTTTTTGTTTGGGGACTTCTAGGGTAATAGTGGCTGTACAAAAACTTGAGTAGTAAGCTAGGAGATATACAAAGAGCTGGGCAGTTGTGCTGAGCTAGGAAATAGCAGGGACAAACTAAAAGAGAAAACAGCAATTTTCCTTTCTAAGGTAACAGTGCCAACTGCTTTCAACAAGTGTGAGTTTTTCTATAGAACAACTCAGATCAGAAGGACAGGCCAGCAGTGCCACCAGCTTTGGTCCTCTGTGGTCTCAGAGTGTGGCTGCAAATCCCAAAGGCAAAACCTGAGTTGAAGGCAACAAACTGGAGGCTGGCAGTCCCTGCAGGCCGGGAGGCAGGCTTTGGTTCCCCCACAGATGCTTTTTTTTAGGTTTGAATGTCAAATTGGAAGAGTTCGCACAGAAAAGCTGGATTTCTGGCTCATTTTGGGGGGAAAAAGCAAATCTGGAAAAGCTGAGGCTGCATCTGACATGGCAGAAAGGGCCCTGGGTGGGGAGCAGCTTCTGCCCACCCCAGAGCTTGCTGCTGTCCCCAACACTGAATCAGCTCTGCCACTACCTGCCATCCACTCTTTTTCTTTAGAGTGGAAGTGAAAGCAACAGGAAACAGGGGCTTAAAACCTGCATATCAAAAATGGGAAAGCTGAGAAGAACGAGATGGTTAAAGAACACTTTTGACAGTAAAGAACATCTTATCCATCTAAATGCTCTCCCTTCAAGAAGTCATCCCTTAAAAAGAGGTTTATTTCTAAGGACTCACAAATTATCTTTTCTATTACAACAATCTCCCAGTTCTGGGTATTTAATAGAAGTTACCTGATATACTCAGCTTCCAAAAAAGGAAGCAAAGTTAACACCCACTTACTAATTATTGCTGAAGGGATGACTTCAGAATAATAACGGTTAATTACCAAAAACCTTTAAGAAAAAAAGATTGTTTTAAAAAGCAGTTCAGTAAGTAGTTAATACTGTGACAGGGCCAACAGGAGAGGAGTATGGCGGAGGATGAGGTGGTTGGATGGCATCACTGACTCAGTGGACGTGAATTTGAGCAAACTCTGGGAGACAGTGAAGCCCAGTGTGCTGCAGTCCCTGGGGTCACAAAGAGTAGGACACGACTTAGGGACTGAACAACAGGGCCAACAATGCTTGTGGCTTCAGGTTAAATTTCCCCAAATTGCACACTACACTGATACACAAAGTACAGGATCACATAACAGGGGGAAGTGAAACCTGTGCATTCCGAACAACTGGTAGATGATGCAAAAACAAAGTAATGATGAAAACAAACCCACAAGAAAAATCCAAATACAAACATTTAAGAAAATTTGGAGTGAAAACAGGATTTTCCAAGTAAATATATTTTGTATGATTTTAAATATACTTCTACCAGTTAAATAATTCTAAGACTATTTGATCTCTACTCCCTAAAGGTTTTATATACTCAAAAATATTTTTGAGGACCTCCTCATTTGTATTATCTTACTTTCTGGCATTGATGGTGTTCCTATCAGTTAAAAAGCAAACAAAGCACGTCATGTCAGGCGGCCTTGGTGGTGCAGCCTGTCTCTTCCCATTTATCCTTGGGACACAAAACACAGCCCATTCAGATAGAACTCCCCAACTCACCTTCTCTCATTTTTTGATCTAATTCATCCAGTGTTGGCTCGATCAACTCCCACCCATCTGGGGGAGCTTTCCGGCTTCTTTTGACTTTAGGCATTTTTTCCCCAGAAGATGGTCTGCAAAAATCTGTGGGGGAAAAAAATGAATTGGTTTCTGAGCCTCAGATCCCCAGAGGACTTCACAACTCTGGTGCACATTCATATCCATAAATCTGTTTCCTCATCTGTGTAACAGGGAGAATCTATTTATGGGGCCATGTGGGGACTTGATTATATGTAACTATGTAACGGTGCTTGGTATTTAATGTATGCTTAGTAGTTCTGCTATTACATACAAAGAATAAGACACACACTGTCCCTGAGAAGGCAATATTCTAGCAAGGAAATGCAAAGTGGAAAAGGAATTACAACACAGTTTGAGGGAGACTGATTGGGAGAGCAAAGAAGATGAGTGTTTAAAGAGGAAAAAGAGTGAAACCAAAGTACCTTAGGGTGTGTTTCCCAAGAGTATAAAGAAAGATCTCAGGTCTCTTCAGTTACAGGCTCGGATTCTTGTCCAGCTGTGACTTTGGAGAGGTCACATTCCCTTTCTGGTCCTCAATCTTGTCTACAAGGTGAGGATAGTGTATTAACTGGATTGCCAAGATCTCTCTTAAACCCAACAAACATACTATATAAAGGAAGTCATGAAAGCCCAAACAACAGACCTACCCAAATCTACATAGCAAGTCATTTTTCAAACCGCAAGACATTTCATAGCTAGCAAAGAACTCAGGGTGGGACTTCCCTGGTGGTCCAGTTGCTAAGACTCTGAGCTGCCAAAGCAGGGGCCTTGGGTTCCATCCCTGGTCAGGGAACTAGTTCCCACATGCCGCAATTAAGACTTTGCATGCCTCAACGAAGACCCGGTGCAGTCAAATAAATATTTTAAAAATATTTTTTAAAATACACTAAAAGAGAACTCACGTTAATTATCTTTAAGCAGGGCAGACTCCTCCTTTCCCACGCTCACTCAGTTCCTCCCTCCTGATATGTTTACGAAGCCCCGCCCTCTTCGCCCCGTTAGGTGAATTCTCAGTAAAAACAACCTTACAGAAGCTCAAACTCAGGGTCGCACAGAGCTGGCAACTGGCAGAGTTTGACTCATCGGGGGCTCCTGACTCCCAAATCTGAGGTCTTTACACTTGTCTCCCTTGCTCCGAAGCGAGAGACGAGTGGAATCTGGTCCCTGTCCCAAGGAGCACGGGCTGGGAGGACAAAGATAAGGGAATGACCACTCTGCTAACTATAGACACACGGAGAGTCGAGGACCTGGCCCAGTTTGGGAGTCAGTGGAGGCCTCCCATGGGAGTTAACAGCTAAGAAGCAACCTGGTCAGGAAGAAAGAGATGTGGGGCGGCGTTAGAGAGGCGGTAGCGCTCGGGAGGGGTGGCGAGCGGAAAGGCGTTCAGAAGAAGCGAGTGAAGACGCTACAGCCCGGGCTGTAAAAAGGCTCAGGGAGACTACGGCATCTGAACCGGGATTACAAGGAAAAGCAACATTCAGACAACAAACAGTAAGGGCGGGGAAGCCTAGAAGCAAGGAAACCCCCACATTTCCCATCCCCTCCGCGGAACCAGCAAGACGCCGCCTAGTCTCGGGAACTCACTTCGACCTTCGGGTCCAGAGGCCCGAACCTGTCCCGGTTTGGCTGTTCAGATCGCCCTCTGGGCCCACGCAGACGTCCGACCCCTGGCCCCCAGCCGTCACCAAGGCCCTAGGGAGGGGAAACACTCACTCGGCCCTCCGCCGCCGCGGCTTCCCCGAGTGTCTCATCACGAAGGGGTCCTCGCGGAGCCCCGCCCCACGGCGGCGCGGGCCCTCCCTTAGGTGTCCGCAGCGCTGCCTGTGGAGAATTCCAGCGCCGCCGTCCCCGCTCGGCCGCACTTCCCGGCGGGGTGGCGGGCGGGCTCCCGCGCCTCCCGCGGCGGGGGCCCGGAGGGGCTCTGTTGCCCAGCAGCGCGCGGACGAGCCTGCGCTCAGGCGGTGCGCGGGACAGCCCGGCCTCCCTGAGGGCCCCGGTCCTCGCGGCGGCGGCGAGCTGAGAGGGGACTGGGGGGCGGGGCGGGAACGGGCCGGGCGGAAGAAGTCGAGCCTGAGGAACTTCCGGTTCCGGTGTCAGCTCGAGGCGCCGCCGCCGCCGCCGCCGCCGCCGCCGCCGGAGCCGCGATGCCTAAAGGAGGTGAGGGGCGGGCGCGTGTCGCCCGCGGGCCTCTAGGAGCTGCCTGAGTCTGGCTCCCGCCGTCCAGTCCGCACGCGGGCCCCTCAGGGAGCGACTCTGAGAGAGGACGTCCGCTCCGGCTGAGGGCCAGGCCTGGGCCTCGACGCCCAATTGTCCTGCTGGAGAAACTGAGGACCGTAGTAGTGGCCTCGAGCCACTCCCGCGGGGGTTTGAGGGGATTTGGAGGCTCTGGGTCCTCGCCCACCCGGATGGCCTATCTAGGGCTCGCATCTCTCGGCCTGGGGGGCTCTGGAGTTTCCTACCCTTTCCAGGCTCGCTGGGGACTGACTCACCGCGTCCCGAGCCAGAGCCGGGCCCGCCTTCCTCGTGCGTAAAACGTGGGCCTTCTCGAGCTCTGGGCGAGCTAGGCTCGTCTATTGCGACCTAGCTGGATGCTCTTGAGCCCGGCCGACCTAGCTTTGACTGCCGTTTTCGAGCGGCTAGACGTGGGCCTTTGAGCCAGCCGCGTAACCTCCCTGTGTTTTTGCAAGTATAGGGGTATGATTGTATCTACCTCATAATACTGATGCCAGTCTTGAAGTAGGCAATCCACGTGGAGGGCGCTGGATGGTACTGATAGTCGCTAAGCGTCCAGTAAGCATTATCTATTGTTACCCCTAAGACTTTGCTAGTTCCTTGGCCAAGAACGTAAAGAATCCATGGCCTCTTCGGTACGTTTGTACACCGTCCTCCACTCTCTTCCCCCTAAGAGTCAAGAGTGCTCGACTTAAAGCCCAGCTGTGTCACTGTCTAGCCTTATGGTCTTGAACAAGTTGTTTAACTTCTCCCAGCCTGTTCTCCCCATCTGGAACACCTAGCTAATAACCCTTAGCCTGGAGAGTTGGGATCGGGGTCGTAAATATATAGAGCCCTCGCCGAGCCTGGCTACTCCTGGCGCAGAAGAGGTGTTCAGTTAATTTTGGTGTCTCCTGTGACATGTTGGTTAAGATGTTTCAGCCCACAGGCAGATCTGCTTGGAGCTTTTTCAAACCTAAATGACTTCCTGACTCTGCTCACAGAGATGCTTGGGTTTTCAGAGCTGAACTCTTTAAACCTAGTTTTCTAGTGGTTTATTCTGTGGTAGGAAGAGCTTTGTCTTCTCTGTGTCTCTCAGTCTTTTGCAAAAGGAGTATTAGGGGTACCAACCTGGGTTCGATCCCTGGCTTGGGAAGAGTCCCTGGAGAAGGGAAAAGCTACCTACTCCAGTGTTCTGGCTTGGAGAAGTCCATGGACTGTGTAGTACATGGGGTTGCAAAGAGTCAGACACGACTGAGCAACTTTCACTTCTGGTGCCAGAATTTTAAGAGTCCTACTTAATAGGTGCTTTGAGCCAAGGTAGAAAATCCTAAATAGGGATACTTGTTTAAATGACTTACTTGGCCTTTTGGCTTGTGAAAGCTTTATGAGCAGATAACGTTTACATTTCTTGCTGGTGTTAATTTGCTTGAAAAGTAAGAGAGAACATGAAGATGTAAAAGTGTAAAATTCTCCAAGAGCCAAGGACCAACTGCTGTTTCTGTTATGAAACCTGTGAAACATTTAAGGTCAATGTCCCATAGCCAGAGGTGCAGGATCAGAGCCTGTAGTAGTCAATTTTGAGCTGTTTCTATTCCTTAGAACATTAAGAGGGCAAGAAAAGATGTTAGGGTTTTGGATGGCAAACTCGATCTCTCACAATAGGACTTTGATGATCCTTGACAGAGACACCCCTGGGAATCCCAGGTAGTCATTAAAAATGGGTGGTGTGGTCTGTAGCAACCCAATTATGGCTCTGCAGCTGCTGTCTAGGAAATTAGAGAAGGCTAGTATCTCTGCTACTGTCTCTGGAGTTCGGAGCAGCTCTGGCTGCCTCATTATAGATCTCTGCTCTCAGTGAGAGAGTCATGAGAAACCAGGTGGGTTGCAGCTTCCAGGAGAGGTGAAGTGGATCCAGGCCACAGCCACCAGCATCCTCCAGGACCAGCTGAGGAGGTGCCGCCCTGCTATGAAGCTGGCTGTTGGCTTTGTGTGTGTGTGCTCAGTCGTGTCCAACTCTGCGACCCCATGGGCCGCAGCCTGCCAGACTCCTCTTTCCATGGAATTTTCCAGGCAAGAAAACTGGAGCAGGTTGTCATTTCCTCCTCCAGGAGATTTTCCTAATCCAGGGATCGAACCTATGTCTCTTGTGTCTCCTGCATTGGCAGGTGGATTCTTAACCACTGAGCCACCTGGGAAGCCTGTGGCAGGAGTCAGTCTAGTGTCTTCGTTCAAAAGAGTCAGGCTACAAAGCTGACTGAATCTCTGTGATGAACTTTAATTGCTAGTCACATTTGTGACTCTTAGAAGGTAGTCAGTTTTATTTCAACTTTACTCTTGTTTGGCAGTTGTGTTTCTACTCCGAGCACAGAAAGTTTTCTCCGATAGGTTTTAAGTTTTCTCTTTCTACCATAAATACCACTTAAATGATCATGAAGTAGGTTATATTCCCTTCACCTGTAGAAAATTGTTACTGTGACCAGTAGCTTTATTTCTTTTCGCCCCACACCAGGTATTATTGGGAGGTGGGTGGGGGTGGGCGGGTAAGTAACATCTTACCAAAAAACCTGATTGAATTTTTTGGTCAACCCAGTATATATACATGCTAGAAGAGTAACAGTTATAGCAGACTTTTTTGTAGTGCTCGTCTAGTACTGAGCACTATTCCAACATCTTCACATATGTTAACAAATCCATCTTTACAAGAGTCCTATGTGGCAGGGAAACTGAGACTCAAAGATTAAGCACCTGCCCAGAGTCACAAAACTATTAAGTGGTAGACCTGAGATTTGAACCCAGAGGTTAGACCCCAACATTTGTGCTCTTTGCCACTCTGCTTTAGCCTCAAGTCTCTTTGTCTATAAACTGTGACCAGCCGTGATGTGCACCCTAGGTTTAATCTGGGGATCAAATGAGCCATGGCTGTGACAGAGCAGTGCAAGTAAAGAGCACTGTAGTGACGGCAGGAGTGAGGGTTACCCCTTCTTGGGACTGCATCCGAGTCCACTGTGTGTGGATAAAGGGACCAGGGGACTTCTCCAGTCACTCCCTATGGTGCACCCCACCCAGATCCTCCCCCAGGTCTCGGTGGTGGGAGCCTGCATCCAAGCACGCGGTTTGGTGCTGCATCAGGTGATCACGTGTTGCCTCTTTTGTCCCTTTGAACAGATGAGGGGGGAGGGACAAGGGAGGTCGGCAGCCTCTGCTGAGAGCACCTCAAGCAGGACACAGTCTGAAGTTCAGGGCGATCAAGGGAGCTGCCTTCCTGTTGCCTTCCTAAACTTCTGGTTCTTGTGCAGGGAGAAAGGGAGGCCATAAGGGCCGGGCCCGGCAGTACACAAGCCCTGAGGAGATCGACGCGCAGCTCCAGGCTGAAAAGCAGAAGGCCAGGGTGAGTAGTGACTCTTTGGGCCCCTCCAGTGGCCCAGGGTGGCACCCAGAGAGGCCGGGCAAGGACCACCCTTCCTCTGGAAGAAGCCAACACCTGGGGTTTGGTTGGAGGGGCGGGCGGCTGACAGGAGGAGAGCGGGCGGGCCTTTGGTTGATCACGTAGAACTTTGTTTCCTCGGTTCTGTGTTGTGGGGGCTCTCCCTTGCCATGGCTCTGCACATCCACAGCGCGGGCTCTCAGCACCCTCCTTGTGTGCTCCAGCCTCTGCCAGCCCCACTGGGACTTGACACCCTGCCTTCCCACTCCCGCCACTGACAAGAGTGCTGTTCATGCTTAGCACCCCCTCCTGCGTGCTCCCCTCACGGGTACTCCCCACCCTACCCCCTCCAGTCTAAGCTTAGGAGGTCCCTCAGTTCTTCGGTGCTTTTTCCAGCCCACTGTCAGGAAACAGCATGTTTGCGTCATCGGTGTCCATGACCCTACCACACCATTAGGCCCTCACCTGGACGGGGGCCACAGGGAGCTATTGGTGCTGGTGACTGAAGTGTGACGTGTGAGGGAGAAGCCGCAGTCGGGGAGGGTCTGGTGGGGCAGAGACCTTGGAGAATGTGAGGGCGAGAGCTGGGGCGGGGTGGGGGATGCTTACAGTAAAGGGTGTTCTAGTAGGGAGGCAAGAAGGGCAGAGGGAGGCGGCACAGCAGGGCATCTACGTGGGCAGGTTGGAGTGACTGACCCACCACTGACTGTGGGAGTGGAGAGTCGGGGAAGGGAGGGAGGAGGCTTGCCTGGGAAAACTAGTACAAATTGGCAGCTGCGTGTGACAGCAGGGAAAGTGGGAGGGAAACCGAATAGGACTGTGGTTTCCAGCCCCACAGCCAAGTCCTGTGGACTCTGGGAGACAAGCTGCTTACCAAGGCGGTCCCAGGTACCTGGGCTGCTAAGAGGAACAGGGCCTTGTATGGCTGTGGGAGGGGTTGGTTGGCCTGGGAAAGGCTTCTAGGCTGTGGAGCCAAGTGAATAGGCTGCCTGTGACCCAGGTCCCCCATGGGGGCCAGCGTAGCAGAGTAGGACTCTTATCATACTTGGTCCCAGCCTTGTAGGGGTTTAATTTCTCAAGGTTCACAATCTGGGGCACGAGGGATGGGAGGATCATGGTCTTGGGAGTTTGCTTTGCATCCTTTGATTCCTCAGATTATCCACTGGTGAAACAGGAAGAAGAGGAACAAGGAGAAGAAGGTGGAGATGGGGCTGCAGGTGACCCAAAAAAAGAGAAGAAATCCCTAGATTCTGATGAGAGCGAGGATGAAGAAGATGATTACCAGGTACTGAGTCTGATGCAGGCCTGGGTCCTGGATTCGTCCATTCAACAAATGTTCGTCAGTTGTTTCCCAGTCCCTGTAGTACATGCAGACAGAATCCTTACATTTAAGGATTGGCATTGTAATAAGGAGATATAGACAACAAGGAAGTCCATGAACAGTATAATTTCAGATAGCCAGAAGTACCATGAATAAAGTCACCCATGATTGAGGATACATGATTGAGGATACATGATTGAGGAGTGGTGGGTGGTGAGAAGGTGACTTTTAAACTGAGATCTGAAAAACAAGGTGGAGCCAGTCACGTGAAAATTGTTTTGCTGAGTAGTCGAGGCAGCCAGGTTAGCAAGTGTAGTCCAGGGGTCAGAACAACCTAGGCAGGTCCAGGGAACAGAGAGGCTAGTGGGGCTGTGACTTGGTGAGTACGAAGTGGAGTTAGGGATGGAGGAGGAGAGGTTGGCAAGGCAGCGCCTGTGCAGTTATTGAAGGGGTTTTGGTTTAATCCTAGTAGGTAGTGGGCAGCTGGTAAAGTGAGATTCGGGGAAAAGAGAGGACCAGTGCGTACGTGCTTAGTCACGTCAGTCATGTTTGCCTCTTCTATGACCCTGTGGACTGCAGCCTGCCAGGCTCCTCAGTCCGTGGGATTCTCCAGGCAAGAATACTGGCCAGATTTGCTTTTATCTGCAGAGTGAGTTGTATGGTATCGAGGGTAGAAGCCGCGAGCTGGTAGCAGATATCCAGACAAATTGTAACTTGCCTTAAGAGGGTGTCAGTAGCAGTAGAGGAAAGTGGGCAGATTCAAGCTGTGTTTTAGAGGTGAACTCGTGAGGATTTGTTGAGGGTTGGAGTGGTGGGGCTCGAGGGGGAAGAGAAACAAGGCCCTGCTTGGGATTGTGGGGCGGAATGGGCTGAGTCTGCAGTTCTGTTTTAGACGAGTTAAACTTGGGATGTCAGGTGTCTAGGTGAGGCATATACGCGTATCAGCTGGGTAGAGGTGCCTGGAGCGCTGTACAGTGCTCTGGTGAAAGGTGTTTGGAAGCTCTCTCCCTGGTCTCTTAGGTGAACAGCTGGGTTGACAGGGCCTGAAACTTGGATCAGACCTGTTGTATCAAGCGTTTGTGCTCCTATTTCTTTCTAAACTTACCTGGGCAGCTGGGGGGTGCAAGCTGCAGGTGTGCCTCCCCAAACATGTACACTTGGAGCTCACAGGTCCCACTTGCCCGCAAGCAGCTGCTCCAGGGGACCCAGAATGGCTAGCAGCCAAGCGTGAGGTTCCATGGAAACTGCTTGCAGAGGCTGAGCTTGAGGTGAAGGAGTACCTCTCTGTGCTGAGAGCTTGTGAATTGGGCTCGGGTTCACATCTCCTGTCTTACTTCCTGGTTGATGTCAGGCATTCTATTCTGTGTCTCTGCTCTGCCACCTGTGAAACTAGGATCAGGGTCCCTGGTGGCCTGGACATGGCACAGGCTGGACTTGCCACCTGCACTCCCCCTGCATCTCCTGGGCTGGTGTAGACACGCCTGAGCGCTGTCCCACCCTGAAGCTGGGCCCAGCGTCACATGGCCTGGAGGGGAGCAGTTTATTCTAGTCCAGGTGGGCTGTGGTGGGAGTGGCCCTCGGGCACTGCAGGACCAAGCTTCTCCAATGTCCGGCTTCTTGTCCTATCTCAGCAAAAACGCAAAGGTGTGGAAGGGCTCATCGACATTGAGAACCCCAACCGGGTGGCACAGACAACCAAAAAGGTCACACAGCTGGACCTGGACGGGCCCAAGGAACTGTCACGGAGAGAAAGGTAACTGCTGCTTCTGAGCCTTATGGCTCTGGCCGGGCTAAGGCCCCGGCTCCTCTGCCCTCGCTTCTGGGCCCTGAGGTCTCCAGTGGCCAGGTGGAAGCTCTAGTTACGGTGTTTATTTCTGTGTGATCTCATCCCCCAAGGGCCCTTTAGAAGTTTCTCAAAAAAGAAAGGAAAAAAAAAAAGAATTTTTCTCACCGGTGGAAACATAGGGAAAATAAAACAGCAGATTCAGACCTGAGCGTTGCACTTAATGTAATCCCTGGGGATGCGGACGGTCGTGCTACAGCCCCTCCCTCAGGACTCTGCTCCAGAGGCACCTCCCTTATCCAGCCTGATCTGATCTTCCTGTCCTGCGTCCATCCCTCACGTCATGGCTGTGGGATTGGGGGCCTGTGCTGATGGGCAGTGTGGGGAGACCCACCAGCTGCCCAGTCCTCTCTCATCTCAGGTGAAAATGAGGCTGCAGAGAGCTCCCCTGTGGGCTGTGTGAGGCTCGCATCTGAAGGCTAAAGTGCCCTGCACACGGCTGGTTTGTGTTTTCGACTAGCTGGTGATGTCTAGGGCCTCACAGGAAGTTGCAGGCTGCCAGTGAAAACCATCCTGATTTCTCTCCTGATTGGACTGTTCGATCTAAATCCACCTTGCTGTGCTGACCCCATGAGAGCTGAAGGGGGTCTTGGTAAACCCCACAGGGAAGGCCCACAAGCTTGGGGTGTGACTGAAGGCTGCTCGAGACCCTTCGCCTCCATCAACTGCCTTCTCACCACCAAGGACCCCCACCCCCCAAGGTAGCAGAGCCACAAATGGCCTTTGCTAACTTGCTTGTGGGTGTCCATCAGGAAGGGGGCACTCAGCCACAGCCCTTCCTCCACTTGGGCCCCGGGCCCGAGTGTTTGGCCTTAATTCTGGCTCCTGTGTCCCAACTCAGCCGACAGTGGTGGGGAAGATGTCCCCTGTGACACCTCTTTACCCAAACAGAGAAGAAATTGAGAAGCAGAAAGCGAAAGAGCGTTACATGAAGATGCATTTAGCGGGGAAGACAGAGCAAGCGAAGGCCGACCTTGCCCGGCTGGCAATCATCCGAAAACAGCGGGAAGAGGCTGCCAGGAAGAAAGAAGAAGAGAGGAAAGGTAAGTCTGAGCCACTGGTGTGGCAGCTTGACCCTGGCTCTGGACGGCCACCAAGCCCTGTACTTGGATGTCTTGCTGTGAGGTGTATTTCTCACTGTCAGATGGAGGTGGGCATTCCTGCCTGCCACCCTCTCCGGATCCTGGAAGGGTCCAGCAGCAGCAGAGTTGCATGTGGGTTTGAGTCTCAGCAGAGCACCGTCCACAGCATTTGAGGGAGGCCTCAGAATGCACCTACTTTCGAGGCTAGAAGGTTCCACTAAATCTCTGGTACCTTGTATAGCCAGGAGACCTGCTTGGCCTCACGACTGTGTGTCTGAGGGGTTTGGAAGTGTGTGGAGGGCCGGACTTCCCAGATGAAATCTGGCCCAGGTGTCCCTCTTCCCATGCCTTCCTACCAGTGGGGCTGAAGGTGGTAGGGTTCCTCCAGGCCAGGTTGGCTGTGAGGAATTGGTCTGGTTTAAAGGAGCGTTTGTCTCAGGACCTTCTGGCCACATGCACTCCTTTCTCCATCCGTGGGAGCCGTGAGTGTTGGGAATCTTGCTGTCCTGCGTTCTAGAGGCCTAGAGATGCCCCAGGGCATTATGACCACGTTGGAGATACCCGGTGATCTCAGCTGCCCACCGGTAGCTTGTTTCACGAACCCCCAAGCAGAAAGGACTTCATGTGTGACTACTTGAATGTTGCTGATTTCAGACTTGAGAAGCCACAGGGAGAGGTTGGAATTACAGAGTTCTCCTGGGAGCGGGCTAAGAAGAGTTTCTATTTGCCCAGTAGATTGCGTGTTGGTGGGCCTTTGTGGAGGGGGGCAGCCACCCAAACTCAGCAAGAGTGTCTGGACCCGTGAGTCTGGTGGCTTCCGTGGGAGGGCATCAAGCCGGGCCCTTCTCCTTGGGTCTCTTCCTCATCTGCCAGCCGAGTCAGTTGCACACACGGTTGTCTGAGGCCTTCTGGACCTACATTTCGCTGATTCTGGGGTGTGCAGGGCTGTGTGTATGGAGGGGTGGTTTCATCTTGTTGTGACTCTCTCCGTTCCTGCTTCTCAGCAAAAGACGATGCGACCTTGTCAGGAAAACGAATGCAGTCGCTCTCCCTGAACAAGTAGCACGGCCTCTGGGAGGAGAGCCCAGGGAACTGGGCCGTGCTGCCAGGACCTCCGCGGCGTCTCACCCGCCCTGTGCCCCGGCGGCGCTGCAGCAGCCCCTCATGGCGAGGAGCCCCCCGCGGCCTGGGACCTCCTCTTCATCTTGGCACGGAAATCGTTTGGGGGGATGGTGGGAGGGGGGCTGGGGGAGGGGCAGCTGCTATCTTTGAGACAGAAAGATGCAGGACAGCATTTCATATGTAACCATTCAAATGTTTTGGCTGTTTTTAGAATTCAGAACCCTTGTTGGGGGGTACCTGGGAGGTGGGTAAAGAGGAGCTTCCATTTGTCTGGTAGATTGTGAGGCAGGGGGTGGTTGGGGCCGCAGTAGCTGCTGACAAGTTTGCGATGGCCTGTCTGCCCACCCCCCGGTCTGTGTTCCCTGGGTGCTCACTCAGAGGGGCTGGCAGCCCGTGCCCATGGGTCCCTGAGGGTCATGGCTCATCCCAGCCAGTCCCCTCTGACAGACGCCTCCTCCCCCTGCCCTTCCCACCCAACTCCCTGCCCCCTAGTCTGGCCAGGCCCCGGGCCCGTTCGTAACCCTGCCCATGGATCATTTTGAGAAACCTGTTTACTGTGCAGCACCCAGGCACAGCACGCTCCACAAATCCAACTTGTATATTTGGCAAATTAAACTTGACATTATCGTAATTCTAGTTCTGTGATCACTCTTGGGGGCCCCCATGCCTGAGCTGTTTTCACCTAGCAGGACCCGGTGTCCCTTTGAGGCCCACCCCGCAGGGTTCCAGTGCCACCAGTCATGGGGACAGGGACTGGACCCTGGGCATCCGAGCCGGGTTCCTTAGGATATAGGAACCACCCGTCTCTTTAACCACCCCGACCTGAAGCAGAGGGGCCAGGGAGCTGCGCAGTGTTGCGTCCTGTCTTCCTGGCGCCCCCTGGTGGTGACAGCCTCAGGCGTTCGGTGCTTGGAGGAATCGACGCAACGCCCAGCAGGACTGCTTGGCCTTACCTTGTTCGGGTGGGTGGCGGTCAGGAAACCCAGGCTTGGCTCAGTCACGTGGGCGCCCAAAGACTCCGCACAGTGACTGTCTTACCTATGCAGCCAGCCCTCTGGAAGGGGCGCCACTTCCCAAACAGCAGCCTCCTGAGAGGTGAACACGTGCCAGGCATGGGTTTGCCCAAGAATAATGGGGAGCTGGGGGGCTTCCCAGGTGGTGCAGTGGTAAAGAACGTGGCTGCCAAGGCGGGAGATGCCAGAGATGCAGGTCTGATCGCTGGGTGGGGAAGAGCCTCTGGAGAAGGAAACAGCAGCTCCCTCCAGTCTTTTTGCCTGAAATATCCCGTGGACAGAGGAGCCGTCCATGGACAGGGTTACCGTCCACAGGGTCACAAAGAGTCAGACGGACGCAGCTGAGCACACAGATGCATGGGGAACCATGCAGCCGGAATTGTGTTTCTGATTTCTAAGAATCAGTGGGTCTCCTCCCACCTGCAAAGGTTATCCTGCGAACAGAGAGGCCCTAGAATAGTGGGGGAGAAGCCGCCTTTAGGTACCGTTTTTCCTGTAAATGTGGGCCTAGTTCAACATTAGAGGATCTACTGATGTAACTCATTACCTAGTTAGAGTAAAAACCATGTGATTCAAAAAAACCCAGTAAAATAGGGGGGGATTGTCCTAAAAAAATGAGCAGTTATTAGAAACCAATGCAAACATAAACAGGAATTTCCGTTAAAGCCCAGAACCAGCCCAGTGTGCACCAGTCTTGGCATCTGACTGTTGAGTGAGTGACGGGAGACGGCTGGTCCTGGCAGCTCCCAGGCTGGACTGCGGCGGGAAGCAGCCACTAGGGAGCCGCCTCTGTGTGCCCATCAGCTGTACTGGCAAACAGCAGGGAGCTCCCAGTGCCCCGCCCAGGCTGACCCCTCCTTCAGACACACAGGCCAGCGTGTCTACAGTTTTTATTAGCTCCACGTTCCACGTTCTGAAGCAGTTCATGACCACCAGGGTGCTTTGAGAACAGTTTTTACAGTTAAAGCATTTCTTCAAGAAAAAAGCAATCGTTCCTTCCAGAGCCAAGAAGCAGCCTCCTGTCCCTCCCTGCCCCTCCCCTCCTGCAGGAGCAGCCCCGGTGGGGACCCCACCCGGTACCCTAGAAACTCAGCAAAGCAGCCCTCAGCCTCCCCGACCCACTTCTTCAGCAGCTGGGCCGAGGGCAGCGCTCCTCGCGGGTCATATGATCTTGAGGTCCTTCAGGGCGGACTCCAGGCTCTGGGAGGAGACAAGCGGGACAGACAGGCTGGTTCTCAGCTGTCCTGCAGACACCCCAGCACCACCCCCAGGGATCTGGCGTCTGACACAGAACCTGGCCTTTGGGCTCAGGTGACCTGGGTTTGAATCCCATCCCTGAAGGAAGGTGCTGCAGAGGGTGCCAAGGGTCCTCACTCCACTGAGGGGCTGGAGTGTCCAGGTGGCTGCCAGGGAAAAGGTGGGGGGTAGGGGGCCCGCCCTGGGGGGGAGGCAGGGGTGGAGGGCAGGCCTCACCCTCACGTCCCAGATGCTCATGCCGCCGTCCATGCCGGTGGTACAAAACTGCGAGCACTTGGCCTTTCCCCCGCTGAGCACCGAGATCTGGCTGCAAAGAGGAGGAGGGCTTTACAAATCCCACCCTGCCCTCCAGGAGCCCCCCCGACTGCTGGGGGAGCCTGCTCCGGTGAGGTGTGTGCGCCCAGCTGGGAAGGATCACAGGAGACAGGGCTCCTGAGTCTGCTCTAGGGGCAAGAAGCAGTCTGTGTGCAAGGGACACAGGGCAGCGTGGGCAGGGGGCGTGTGCCTGGGGACTCGGGGACAACACGGTGCGATGGGGAGAAGCAGCAAAAGGTGGGGCTGGGAGGAGGCAGGGCTAGTTGCCGAGAATCTTGGAAGGCCGGCAGAGCGGTCTGGTCTGAAGACACGGGACCTGGCGGCCACAGGAGGGCTTAACAGACAAGGGTCAAAGCCTGGCCACACTCTCCCTCTCATCTGCCACGGGGCGGACACCCGCGGCTGGCAGGATTCGGGGTCTCTCGCTCCGATCCCACCCTAGCTCCTTGAGGAGACCGCTGCCACGCTCTCCGTTCCACGCCTCCCGGCCAGGTTCTACCCCCAGAGCCGCCCCAGCTCGGGTCCCGCCCGCTAGGAGTCCGCGGGTCGCTGCCCGGCCACCCCCGGGACCCGCAGACGCGGCCCCGCGTCGGCCCCACACCATCCCGGACCGCAGAGCGAGGCTGCCCGCTCGCCCACCGCAGGACACGAGTCCCGCCCCCCAGAGCCGACCCGCCTCGCTAAATGGCCCCGCCCATACCTGACGCTGTTCTTGTGCAGCGAGTCCAGACCGGCACCCGCCGCCGCGCTGCCCTCCGAGCTCGCCTTCTTGTCGAGGTTCTGGAAGCGCTCGCGGGCCGTCAGTCCGCGCTGCGAGCTCTGCTTGGGCACGTCCAGCCGCCCACCGAAGCTCAGCTTCCCTGCGGCGCTGTCGTAAGTGAAGAGCACCGGGAAGCAGTCGTGGCCCTGTGGCGGGGGGCGGGTGGGATGCCACTGGAGCGCTGGCCAGGGCAGGTGCAGCGCCCCCATTTTCTTCTGGGGGAACCCCAGGCCCCGGGGGGAGGTGCAAGGCCAAGGCACCTCTGGCCACCAATCTGGGGGTGCCGGAGGCAGGGCGTGGGTGTAGTGGCTGGCAGCCGATGCCGCTCAGGGTATAGTAACGGACTAAAGGTTGGGGCCGAGCACCTAGAAGCGGCCCGCTCGCCCGTGAGGCCAGCATCTGGTTGAGAAGGCTGGTCTGGGACTCCCCTGGGAGCCCAGCGACCCTGTCCCATCCAGACAGTCACATGTGCTCTGGGAGAGATGCACGGCAGGACCCTTCCCTAGGCAAAGTGGGCCTGATCCCCGCGGGACCCCAGAGCTGGGCAGGAGGAAGGAGGCGGAGTGGCACCCTTCTGGACACAGGGTAGGACTGCCCACCACAGGCACCCATTCTTTGAGTGTGGTGTGGCCCTGTCATTTCCATCCATCGGCCAATAAAATGTAAAAGCAGGAAGGTCTGGCCCAGGGCATAGCTCCCCACTTCCCTTCCTCACGCCATGGGAGACAGAGCTCCCATCTGCCTTGGCCAGAGCCCTCCTTCCCAGCACCCAGACCGAACAAAGTGAGCAAGAAACAGATGTTTCTCGTGTTAAGCCACTGCAGTTGGTGCCACTGAGGATTTTTTGTTGTGATCCCAGTGTAACCCCACCTATTCCGACCAGGAGAGATCTGGATGGACGGATGGATGGATGGGAGGGAGGGAGGAAGGAAAGGCATGAGTGGGGACAAACTGAGGGCTGCCTGGGCATCTTGGGGCCACTGGGAGACCTGCTGGCACCAGCCCCTGCTCCCAGGCCCCCTCCTTACCGCTGCCACCAGACTGTTCTCTGTGATGAAGGTCACGGCCAGCAGCGGCAGCGTTTCAGACGCCAGAGTCGCGACGCTGAGAGAGAGAGCGTGACGTCAGCCACGCTGGCCCCTGGTTCTTGGTGCCGGGGTGGACCCCCACTCGGGTGACCCGTACTCACGCCATCTTCTTGTCAGCATCTGCCAGGCACACGGTGCTGTCATGGCTGACCCAGGCCACACGGCTGCCGCTGGCCGAGAAGCTGACGCCGTGCACCCAGCCGCAGCTACTGCTGGACTCAAACATCAGCTCCCCAAACGGCATCTTGGAGCCCCACGGGGTGGGTGCGGGCCGCTCCTCCACCTCCTTGATGTAGGCTGAGAAGATCCTGGCGGGAGAGGCAGAAAAGGGGGTGGATGGGCATCTGGGAGCCAAGTTTGTGGATACCAGGGCTGACTTTTTATGGCCTGTGTCTTCACGCTTGGAGAAGTCTGGGCCTCGGTGCCCACTTGTGCAATGGAGCAGGGCCAGGAGGTCGCCCAACTCAAGTCCTGGGAGCTCTCAGGACCTTATCCGCTCCATGCCCAGGGCCTCTGGTGTTGCTGTAGCCTCACTGCCCAGGGACGATTCAGAATCGCAGGCCATCTTGTCTGGAGCTGGAAGCCAGAGGCCTTGGGAGACTCAGGGATGCTGCGCCCAAAGTGAGAAACAGGGGCAGTTGGAGTCTCTATGTTCCAGGTCTTAAGATAAGGAGGCAGAGATTGTCCTAGCCTCAGTCATTTATACCTTAGTGTAAATAAAACACCCCCTCTTTTTCCTTCAGATAGAAATCAGGAAGCTGAAGAGGTGGGAGGTTCTAATGAGGAAGGAGGGCCTAGAAAAGAGGTCCTGCTGACACTAAGAAAAGGCAGGGCATATGTCCTTCTAAGACCCCCCACAGGCCGGGGAGAGGACCCAGAGATGATCCTTCAAGGAGCAAAACCTCACAGAAGCTGGACCGAGGCCCCAGTTCACCCTGCTGGCAGCAGAGCTGGTCTGGAAGGCGGGGCTCTTGGGACAGGGCTCCCCCTGCCACCCTCCAACCCCCGATTCTCGTGTTGATGGCAGGGCCCCTGCCCTCACCGGCATTTGAAGTCACAGGAGCCAGCGGCCAGGAGCACGTTGTTGGGGTGCCAGTCCAGGCTGAGGACGGTGGAGCGGATGGGCTTCTTGATGTGCTTGCACACCCACCTGGACACGGCGGTCACACAGGCGTGGGGGGAGAGAGGGACAGACAGGTGAGCGCCCTCGGACCTCAGTGCCTTGGGCTCCAGGCTCCCACTGGGCCCTGCAGACTGCAGAGGGCCCAGGAGGGAAGGGCCCAGGCCAGCTGGGTCCCTCCCAGGATGGGAGCGCCACCCTTGGTCTCCTTTCAACCTCACAACTACCCTGGGACAGCTGGGTAAGAAGTCACGAGGCTGCTCACTGGTCAGGGTGGGACCTGAACTCAAGTCTCTCGGACCCCAGTATGAGCTCCCACCTGGCCTCTGCCCTCATTGACCCTGGGGAGAAGGTGATGACGTGGCTGGAACTTGTGAGTGGGCCCTGGAGTGTGACAGCTGGTGCCGTGGGCAGGGGGTTTGCCTCAGGGCCTTTGCTGTCAAGTGGGGATGGCAGCGGGGCTTCCCTCATAGCTTAGTCGGTAAAGAATCTGCCCGCAGTGCGGGAGACACAGGTTCAATTCCTGGGTTGGGAAGGTCCCCTGAAGAAGGAAATGGCAACTCACTCCAGTGCTCTTGCCTGGAGAATCCCCTGGATAGAGGAGCCTCGTGGGCTATGGTCCATGGGGTTACAAGAGTCAGACACGACTTAGCGACTAAACCACCACCAGGGATGGCAGCAGATGCCCCGTCCAGGGGGCTGCGGGAGGGTGGAGTGGGGGGGGTCATTGCGTACATATGCAGGGCTTAGTGTGATGCCCGCAGAAGCGCCCTGGCATGGCTTGTGCCCTTATTACTAGAGGGGGTCTGTGCAGAGAGCCCCTTGCCTCACTTCCAAGGTCCAGAAAGGACACCCTTCTCGGGTCCTGTGAACAGGGGTCCTGACTCCTCATCCAGTGGCTTTCTGGGACCCTCCTGTCCCACCACCTGTTGGTCTGCAGCCCCAGGTCCCTCCTAGCCCATGCTGAGCCCGCCTGGGCACCTACCAGTCATTTTCCTGCTCAAAATAGCAGATGGAGATGACACGGGAGCCGCTGCCCACAGCGAACTTGTTCTCCTTGGGGGACCAGCGCACACAGCGAGCAGCACGGTTGATGCGCAGGATGACAAGCGTGGGCTTCCACGTGCGGCCCTTCAGTGTCCACACATAGGCGTTGCGGTCTGTGCCGCAGGTCACGATGCGGTTACTCTCGGGGGCCCAGTCAATGCCTGTGGGGTGGCAGGAAGGACTGGGCTGAAGCCATCAAAGCAGAGGTGGCTTGACAGTGTCCACTGAGGAGGGGCTTCGAGGTCACAATCAGGATTGAATCAGTGGGAGCTGCTAGGGTTCAGTGAGGGTGTTACAGCTCTCTCAGCTATCAGCAAACACACTGGAAGGCCAAGCCAAGAGACAAAAGTAGAAATGTGTCCCTGGTCATGCTGATGTGCTGGTTCAAGCCTTTCCTGAAGCCCTCAAACATCTGTGTTTTTCAAAAACATAAATGCACCCAGGTAACTGCTTTATAACTTAAGCCAGTCTGAATCAGGGCTCTGCTGTCAGTGCTGGCAACCCAAACTCCCCTGCCTAACCCAGTGAGTAGGTGGACAGCCTTCTCTCAGGAGGGTGATCCCAGCCAGCCCAACCCACCTGTCACCTGCCCGTTGTGTTCCTTGAGTTCGTGCACCTGGACCCACTTGTTCCCGCTCTTCTCATAGATGTGTACCTCGTGGTTGTTGGGGCAGATGGCGATCTCTGCAGGAGAGATGGGTGGACGTGCTCAGGCTCCCCTTCCCCCTTCACGGCCACCTGAGCGGTACCTTGTCCTCTGTTACTGGCCTCTATTCCTCTGCCTCAGGTCCCGCTGGATCCCCCCGCACCCTTGGGACACCTCCCCAGGGCTTGGCCACTCCTCACCTGTGCCCACCACCCCCAACATCCCTAAGGCGGTCTTGCGAGCTCTCCCTGCCTTCCCCTGCTACCAGGATCCACCCCAGGGTTTCTGGGCTGCTCCTGATGACCCCAGGCTCTGCCACCTTGGGGTCGCTGCACCTGCCCTGGCCTTTGCATGCTGACTTCCCTCACTTCCTTCGGGTCTCTGTGCAAATGTCACCTCCCCCGAAAGGCCTCACCGGCCACCCTTTCTAAGCTAGCCCCCAGCTGCACCGCTTTCCCCTCACCCTGCTTGTTCCCTCGGAGCTCATTTCACTGCACGTGCCATTTCCCACCCCTGGGCCCTCAGAGCAGAGGACAGGCCACCCGCCCGGCGCCCACAGCAGTGCCCAGCACAGGCGGGGCTGCCCTCTGGCCTCTGACCCTCAAGGCCCACTGGCCTGGCTGCCCTGCGTGGGGTTCCTTCTCTCCTGACACTCAGGATCTCAGGATCGGGGGGTAGAGCAGGGGCACAGCTGGCACAGGGGCCCTCGGGGACTCACGGGTGCGGTCCTTGTTCCAGGCATGGCAGCTAATGGGCTCCACCAGGAAGCTGTGATAGGCCATGGCTGCTTGGCTCCTGTGCCCAAGACAGGGAGGGAATGCAGGTCAGCACCCCTTCTGGCCTTGACGGAGGGTGTCATCCCCCGTGCCTCAGTTTCCCCAGGGGTGGAGCACTGTCCCCTTCCAGGAGCGCACCAGGCCTGCTGGCCTTCGCATGTGCTGTTCTCCCTCTGCAGGGAAGGACAAGCCTGATGGTCCTGGGTGGCCAGTTCCATGTGCTAATCCTCTCCATGCTGCCAAATGTCCCCCCGCCCGTTCTGTCCAGCAAACTCCTACTCATCTGGAAAGACCCAAAGTGGACTTCCTCGAACCCTTTCTCTCCCCGCCTCAGCCTCCCAGAGTCACTGAGAGCCCAGGGTGGAGCCCGGCCACACTGCTTGCCAGCTGTGTGACCTGGCACATCACTCACCCTCTGAACCTCAGTTTCCATATCTGCAAAATGGAAATAGGAATCCTGCCCTCCCTCGCTTCCCCAGAGATTTAAGAGGATGAAATAAGACAACACACCACGCCTGGCACAGAGTAGGTGTTCATGAAACGGCAGCTCTTGGTCTAGAATGGATGTGCTGGCCCCTCAGCGTGCTTCATCTGTGTAGGGTGGGCCTCCCGGCTGGACCAGGGGCTAATCCTGGGGCACACATGCCGCAGGCCTTCGCGTTAGCTGTTCCCTCAGCCTTCAAAGTTCTTACCCCAGATGCCCACATGGGTCCCACCCTCTCCACTGCCCTTCGAGTCTGCATCCAGGGTCGCTTTCTGAACTAGGTTGCCTCCTGCCCCAGCCCCAGACTCCTTCTGGAGTTCAGTTCAATTCAGTGGCTCAGTTGTGTCCGACTCTTTGCGACCCCATGGACTACAGCACGCCAGGCCTCCCTGTCCATCACCAACTCCCGGAGTTTACTCAAACTCATGTTCACTGCATCAGTGATGCCATCCAACCATCTCATCCTCTCTCATCCCCTTCTCCTCCTGCCTTCAGTCATTCCCAGCATCAGGGTCTTTTCAAATAAGTCAGTTCTTTGCATCAGGTGGCCAAAGTATTGGAGTTTCAGCTTCAGCATCAGTCCTTCCAGTGAATATTCAGGACTGATTTCCTTTAGGATGGACTGGTTGGATCTCCTTGCAGTCCAAGGACTCTCAAGTCCCTCCTTTCCCCCTCAGATAACCCTACTGAGCACAGGTTACATTGTTCTCATTTATTCTGCTGTGTCTTTTCCCCTCTGCTGGAAAGTAACTAGCTTGATGGAGAGATATACTTCTGACCATCTGGTTAACATTTCTATCCCCGGTGCCTAAATGCTTGGCACACAGTAAGTGCTTGATAAATATTTGATGAACACAGTTGTTTACTGCCATTAGCATCCAGCCTAAGGAAGTTAAAAAAACAAAGGCCACGCAACATTTCCTGAATGCTCTGCACTCACCCGCTCTAAGCCCACCTATATTCTCGACTTGAGCCCCAGATGATGGCTGTGGGGCCAGTGGTTTAGGAGGGGAGGCCACCTGCCCAGACTTGCAGCACCCCACCCCCGCACGCCTCTGGGCACCCCCAGGCCTTTGGCCACCTCCCGCATCTGACTGGGAGGTCTGTGGCCCAAGGCTGGGTCCTGGGAAGGCCACTTCTCAGCCCAGGCCTGAGCCCTGATGGCCCTGGCTGCCGGGGGTTGCTGATGGAACCCTGGGGTCACTCTCTGCCCCTAGCAGGGGTCTCAGCCAAGACCCCTGAGGGAGGAACAGCGCTGAGTTGGGGGCCCATCGAGCTGCTGTGTCACCCACTGTACTGCTGGGGACTCTAGTGCTCAGCCACCACCACCTGGTCCCTCAGCCCCAGACCCAGTGGGTCCTCGGGCAGCCTTTGCTAAGAAAGAAAGTGGACGCTCACAGCCAGGCTCAGGCCACACACGTCTGTGCGTGGTCAGCCTTGCACACGCATGACTGCTCCCACACACACACACGCATGCTCAGCCTTGCACACACACACACACACGAGCACGCAGTTCCCAGGGCGGCTGCCTGCCCAGCCTCTGTCTCCTTATAAGGCCTCTTTGTGTAAAGCAAAGGCCCGGAAGTGGCGCCTGGGAGCACAGGCCTGGGTCAGCGGGCCGGATGGGGTTTCCCCAGCGCTTCCACTGCATCTGGGCTGGGTAGGCAGGGGGTCATCCGTGTCTACACGGCAGATGCCAAGATGCAGGGTGGGTGCACCAGGCCTGTCCACTAAGCTGTGCTTATCTGCACCCCCTTCCCCCTAGGTCACCGGTGGCGGTGGAGGGTATTAAGGCCAGAAGCCCACTTCCAAACACCAGCCGGGTTCTTCTTGGCCCCTGACTCCAGGGGAGGCTGACCATCCCCTGGCCCTTCACCCTAGGTGGCCCAAGAGGAAAGCCCCAGGAGTCCTGGACCCTAGATTCAGCCCGAGCAGAACCTGACTTCCCAGTTCTGTCCCAGTCCTGCTGTGGGGCTGGGCACCTCTGCCCCTTGTGGGCCTTTGGTGACAGTGTCCATACCTGTGGGTCAGACTCTTAACAGTCTGCCTAGTGACATTTCAGAGTTTCAGGCTATGAAAATGGAGAGGTTGGGTCTGCAGAGGACAAATAACACAGCTGAGAGGACTCGGGGAGCCCTGGCCATTTGTTTCCTGGGACCCAAAATTTCTCAACGTGAGAGGGAGGTACGGTAGCATGGTGGGACAGGCAGGTTCAGAGCACACCTATCAGCCAATCACACTTTAGTATAAATTCGGATAGAAATACTCCCTAGTCTACTAACCCACACCTTAAAGGGGGGAGGGGGTGCGATTGAAAGGAGTGGGAGAGAGGAAGACAGACATGTTTCCCCTTTTTCATAACTTCTGCAAAGCAGTTGAAGCCAGCAGGGCCTCCCAGCCCCCACATGTTACAATTGAGGAAGTGGGAGCCCAGGGGGGTTGTGGCTTCTCCAGCCACTTGGGGCTCAGCCTCCTGGCTCCTGGATCAGGGGCTCATTCCGCGTGATCAGACCCAGGAAAGCAGCCTTCACACCAGGCCACCCAGCCATAGGAACTGTACCTTAATCATTCCCAGGGAAATCTCCACCCTGCCAAGGGGCTGGGGATGGTGCCACTGCCTGCCAGTCACCCCACTGAGAAAAGTGCCCTGGAGGCTGCTCTGCCCAAGGGTGTGGACAAGGCAATGCTGCAGTGCTGCTTCCTGGTGGAGACTTAGGCAGGATGAGGCTGAGGCCCTGGGGACACCTACCCACTTATCCCTGTGACCCTGCCTCTGAGCCAGCTCTGTGGACCCATTTGCTTGTCGAGGACAAAAAGAGGAGGGGGCCCTGCGGATGGCATTGCGACTGGGAGCCCATGACTAACGCTCCGTGTCCCCATCACCCTGAAAACAGTGAGTCTGGGGGAGCACGGCCAAACCGCAACTGACTCCCCCCACTCCACCCCTACCTGGCTGGCTCCAAGCTGCCTGCTACCAGCTGTGCTCCAGGTAGCACTTCCCCCATGTCTGGCACGTGGTGGTGCTCAGGATGAATGGATGGGGGAATCACCCAGGGCTGGGGTTTGAGGGTGCAGAGAAAGGACAGCAGCATGACGGCTGGGAGGAGCTTTGGGTGTCCAGGCAGGGGATGCCAAGGACCACATCCTGGGGAGGAAACATAAGCTCCAAGGGCACGGGGCTATTTGTTTCATTTGTAAGTGCTTCTCTAGTACCAATTAGAGTGCCTGGCACATAGTAGGTGCTCAGCAAATATTCCTTGAATGTGACTGCATGAATGAATCACATCTATCTATGTTTATTCCTTACAGACCAGCCCTATTATTTCACTGATACATATATGCAACTTGTAAATATTTACCGGGGAGTATGTGCTCAAGGTTTTTTCCTGATAGGGTCCATGATCAGAAAAGCTCGGAGATCTTCCACTTAAAGGGTCCTCTGTGAGGATCTGGGGAGAATACAGCTCCCTTCCAAAGCAAAGCAAAGCAAACCAGGTGAAGCTCCCAGCTGCTCAGCCAAGGGTCTCAGGCCTCACGTCCCTTCCGTACACGTTGGGTTCACATTCTTACTCTCTCGATACTGGCTGGGTGCCCTCTGCCAATGTTTCCCCCACATCTCTATCCAGAAAAGGCTGGGGCTGGACGAGGCACTGGCTGTAGGTTCTTTCTTGCTTTCAGAGACGCTTTGCCAGGCCAGCCTTCTCTGCATCCAGAGGTTTGGCCGCATTTGAGGCTAAACTAGGCAGGAGCTGCCTGAAGCAAAGAACTCTGCTCTGCAGACACTCAGGGAAGTCCCCACCCAGCTCAGCCACTGAGGGAGCTGCCAGCAAGCCATTTTGCACTTGTGCTGAGCTGTTACTCAACTTCCTGTTGTGTGTGAACAACCCTAGTCGCCCCAACAGACCAACCAATCCCTCCTCCCCAGCTCCACTGCTGAGGTCTTACAAGCCAGGCAAAGTCAAGTCAAGAAAGACAAATGAAAATCACCCTAAGGCACCATATAGCATCAGCTAAAATAATACAGACCAAACAAAACCCCCAAACACATAAAACTCAATGCTGGCAAGACTGTGGATAAACTCTCATTTGTTGCTAATTTGTTTCGTCTCCCTGAAGGGCAGTGTGATAACATCTAATTCCAGCCAACCAGGTGGAAACAAACAGAACAAAATAACATTAATAGGAACTTAAAAATTGCTAACATTTTTTCATAGCATTAAGTCATTTCGATGCTAAAAAATACAGCCACTGACTTTTTTTTTTTAAAGCAAACATGTTCATAATAACTCTCTTTATAATGGTGACAGGATAGAAAAATAGATGACTACAAACATGGAAAGAGAAACAGCGAACACGCTGGGATAAGACGTATGTGGATTATATACACATACATAACTAATTTACGTGGCTTCTTTAAATGCCCAGAATTTACCCAAGACTTTGACATACATTCTCTAACGCCCTAAAAGAAGCCCAAGAACTCTTCAAGTGTTTGTTTTAACCTTCATGTTGTAGAGTAGGGTACAGCTAACTGCTCCAAGTCACCCAGCTCCTTAATGGCACGGTTTGGGATTCCGATCCTAAATCTCAAGAGGTGATAAATGCATAGGCAGGCCATAGGACAATAATGGTGCACATTTAGCCTGTATGTGCTTGGCACACTGCCAAGTGTGTTACACACATGATCACACGTCAGCCTCCCAGCTTGAAAGTTCCTTATTTTCCAGGCAAGCAAAGGTGGGGCCCAGGGAGGTTAGGCGGCTTTGCTAAGGTCAGTGGCCAGTGAAGGAAGACGCTGGCGCTCTTAGCAGCTTCTGGTCTGGAAGACCTTGCCAGCCCAGGGTGCTCGTAACCACCGGGTACACTGCCCGCCAGGCGGGAGCGGCCGGGGACTGCCCAGATGAAACGGAGAGCCCTCCAGCTCGGCGTCGGCACCGGGCCCGCTAGGGCTGCTTCGTGCCAGTGAACCTCGGTGTCTCCGGCGCTGCCCCGAGGTCCCGGCCCTGCCCCAGTCCCTGGGCCGCCGGCGAGGGAGGGGCCGCTAGGAACGCGCGGGTCCAGCGCCCGGGAGCTCAGGAGGTTCGCCTTCCGGACCCGGGCGACCCTCCCTGGATCGGACCCCTCCGACCTGGCCCCGGGGTCGGGGGGCCGGCTGGGGGCCCGGAGGGAAGAGGGAGGGAGGAGGGGCGAGGCGGGCGGGGGCGCCAGCTCATTTCCCCGCGGGAGGAACCCGGAAGGCTGGAGGATGAAGGGGAAGTGACTGGGCGTGGGGGCCCTCCGGCTCGAAATGACGGGGGGCGCCGACGGCCGGGCAGAGTCAGGGGTGGGGCGGCGGGGGCGGGGAGGCCGAGGGGCCGGGCGGGGAGGCGGCGCCGGGCCCGCGCGCCCCGAAGGCCCGGGCTGCGGGGAGCGCTGCGGCTCCCTCGCCCGGAGGAGGCGGCCCGCCCGCCCGCCCGCCAGCGCCCCGTGCCCCGCGCGCGTCCCCCCGTCCGGGGGGCCCTCAGTGCCCCCCTCTGGTGCCCGGGCTCCCCGCGCCCCCCGTCTCCCGGCCTCCCCACCTGCACGCGCCCCCCTCGCGCTCCCCTCGCCCCCCTCCCGGCCGCCCCCGCGCCCCCTCACCTCGGGGCGCCGCGGCCGCGGACTCTGGGCAGTCGACGCGCCGAGCCGGCTCTGGGCGCCGCGCCGCCACTTCCTCGTGGGCGGGGGCGGGGCCTCCGGGCTCAGCCCCGCGGGGCCGGGGCGGGACCGCGCGGCGGGCGGGGAGCCCGGGCCCGCCCGCCCTCCCGGCCTGCGGCCGCGCCCACCCGGCGCCCGGACGGGCCTCGCGTCTCTGTGGGCCTCGGGCCCCCTGCCAGCGGGGGCCAGACCTCCGCCCGCGAGCGGAGCCGCTGGTCGCCGCACGTGCGGGGGCTGTGGGCACTCAGGGGGCGTCGGGGCCACCGGCCCGCCGCCGGGGTCCTCACGTCAAAACGGGGGCGCAGCCCTCGGCTGATCCAGCCCCTTCCCAGGGCCCACTTCCTGACCCTCTTTGCACCGCAGACCGCTTCCCGTCCTTAAGTTACAGTGGACTCGCAGCCGCCTGAATGTAGTGGGTCTTGGGCCAGGTGTTCCAGGGGGGGTCTCTCCATCCCTGCCCCCTGCCTCATCAATGGAGATGACCGGCAGGTGGCCCTTTCCCCTAGGGTTCTGCTCAGCCGGTCACCCAGACACTAAGTGGCATGGGTCCCCGGGCAGGCACCCATGCTGTCGTGTCTCCCGGGTTTGACCCTTGCTGTTCTTTCTGCCTGGAACATTGTCATGCCCTGTCCACGCCTGGCACACTTACCTTTATCTTGCAGGACAGGAGTCAGTGTCTCTTAGGTCACTTTGTCCCTGACCCCCTCAACAGGGTCCTGGGCTCACCAGTCCCGGCTCCCATTACACAATCCCAACCTGCGGGTGGCCGGGAGGAGGAAATATGTCCAAAGGTGAGGAGCCCTTTGAGATGAGCACAGAGGGTGCTTGGTAAACTTCAGCTCCTTCCTGGCCCTGGGCAGACACCGAGGGGCTGTTAGCAGGACCCCCACAACTCCACATCCAGCCGTGGCAAATATAAGTGACGGCTTTAGTCAGAAAAATGGTTCAAGTGATCTGTACCGACTCCCCCCACGAGGACAAGCGCACTTCAATGCCGAGTGTGCTTGCATCCTTGGTTTCCACTTAACTCTCCCCAGCTTTGCGATGCCCAGGGAATGACCCCAGGAGGGACTGCGCCCCACCTCTGATGGCGGCCTCCTCCCCCCGCCATGCTCTCACCCAATCCCCCAGTCCTGGACTTGTGACCTAAGAGGCGGACAAAGCAAAGCCCAGGACTTCGGATGAAGACAGAGGCAAAAGCAGTACCTTCTGGAATTTGGGAAGCCTGACGACGCAGAGAGTGTGGAAGCGAGGATGGCGGGGATGAGATGGAGAAAGTTCCAGGAAATGACCACAGCCCTAGTTACCTCCGACCAGCAGCCTGAGTTCAACCTGCCTCCAGGGGTTTCAGATACGTGAGCCAGGGGATCCACTTCTGAGTTGTTTCTCTGTTACTCATCCCCAACAGCATTGTAACAAATATACACACCCAAGGCCTCCCTTTCCCTCTTTGTGAAACTGAGCTGATTTGATGAGCAGACTCAAGTAAGCTGATTGCGAGCAGAAGGCATGTTTGTGTTATTCGCGCAGGAGGCACTCGGTATGCATTTGCGGAATGAATCAATGAATGAAGGCGCTCGTGGGGTCAGCAACTTGAACGCAGCTCTGACTCAGCCGCTTAACCTGGAGTGTAACATCGGGCCACTTGTCTTGCAGTGCCGGGGTTTCTGCATCTGTAAAGTGAGGCTAAGTCCTAACAAGCACTGCCCGCCTTGCAGTCCTTGTGGGAAACTGGGACTCAAGCTGGGAAGCGACAGAGGGTGTTATTTGAAATGGCTCCACTGGGGGACAGTTCTCTAAGCCTTCAATGGAACAAGTCCTTGGGTAGGGAGAACCTGGAGTTCCAAGAACTCAGAGATCTGTGTCTTCCTGGAATCTGCCTCCCCCGGTTCCCTGGGATGAAAATGCTATACAGTCCCTTCTTTCCTGCCTTCCAGCGTTCCCAGGAAGGCAGCCGCGCGCCCCTGCTGACTCCTCGGGGCTGGCCCACTGTGGAGGGCTGTGGGCCGGGGATGGGGCAGGGTCTCACCAAGCTCCTTCCTCCCCGGCTCTCTGCGCCTTCCTCCTCCCTGCACTGGCCTTACTGCCTCCTGGTCACAAGGGGGCAGCCTCACTCTGGGCTTCTGGGCTCAGGCAGTGGTGGGCTGGCCCAGACAGCTGGAGGCCAGGGGGTAAGTCTTTCCAGCAGCGCCCACCCCTGTCTCCTTCGGTCTCTGCCCATGCCCACCCCCGGATGGGGATCCTGGGTCTCACCCTGAGATCAAAGAATGCCACCCAGGCCGCACACACACGTGAGGTGGCCAAAGCCTGGGGCGGCCGAGGTAGGCCACACGGAGGCCTGGTATGCACACCAGGTGAGCCTAGACCCGGGTGTGCTCACGGCCCGAGCCACGCTGAAGCCATGTGTTGTCATCTGGGGGCTCTGAGGAGCTCTGATACCGGTCCTTGATGTCTCAGTGCAGAAAGAACTCTGCAAAGCGATAGCTAGTAAGTGATTTATTAGGGGGCTTGTGAGGCTTGCAAGCGGGCAGGCCAAGGGCTGCCACAGCCCGAGAACTTGGTGGGGAGGGCAGGACACCTGTTTCTTGAGTGGAAGCCATGCTTCCATCATCAGCTCCTCCTCCAGGCTGGGCGGGGGAGTTGCTTGTCCTGACGCGGCCACCAGCTGCTGTTTCTCGTGTGTGCAGAGAGCATGTCCCAGGGATCATTACCTTTCTGAGCTCACTGGGCAGGATGTGGGGCTCATGCCACCACTGTCTCATTGTTTGGGGGGCATGTCTCGTGCGTCTGCCGCTTGGTTTTGTTGCCAAGCAAACCTGCTCCTTAGCTTACAGTAGCTATTTTTTTTCCTACTTACAGCCCCATATGTTTTTCTACTTACAGTCCCCTTATGGGATTAACTGTTTAAGTAATCACCTACTGTGTCCCTTTATTCTGTCCCTATCAACATGGCTCAATGAGAAACCTAGGTCTACTAGGAGACCCCACGGGTATTGCCAGGGGCGGGTGGGTGAGATCCCCTCCTGGTTTCAGCACCCATCTCCCAAATGTGGTGACAGAACGGGGTTGGGTGGCCAGGCACTCCCCTCCCTGCCCCCGCCCAGCAGGGAGCATGCTTGGCAGCCCCCCTTCCCGGGCACTGGAGATGCCAGCTGTTACTCCTCTCTAGACTTGAGTTTTTTCACCTCTATAATGTGGCAGTCCTAGCCCCAAGCCTGCTGTGAGGAGTGCATGCCTCTCGACCGTTCCCCTTGCTGTTGGCACAGAGACCTCGGTGCGAGGCATGCCTTCTTGCAGTGTGGGACCGAGCAAGAGCCAGCCGTGTTGGTTCCTCAGCCCCCACTCAGGTGAATGACTCCACCTTAGTGGCTCTCGAGCTGTCTTGTGGTCACGACCCCCACAGGTACACGCCGTGGCCTCGTCCGCATTCCCCCGTGTGTCTGAAACAGAACGGACTCCCATGTGCTGCAGAATGCTTTCTCCTGTTGAGGTGCCAGCCGTGACTTTACAACCTCCGGATGGGCTCTGACCCTGTTCAAAAAACTGCTCCTGATCCTATTTCTTCCCTTTCTTTTTATGCTGCACCGCCTGGTTTGCTGGATGTTAACTCCCCGACGAGGGACTGAACCCATACTCCTGGCAAGGGATGCGCAGTCTTAACCACCGGACTCCCAGGGAATTCTCTCCTCCCCTTTTCTGAATGGACCTAGTGGACTCCTTTTCTGTTGCTGCTGAACAGCTCACCACAGACGGGGAGGGAGGGGGCATCCTTGAGACCATGCAAGTACCTTCTCTTTCAGAGTTGGAGGTCAGAGGTCCACAGCCCCCCTCAGTGGCTGAAGGGGAGAACAGGGTTCCTCTTCCAGCTCTGAGAGGCTGCAGCAGAGAGGACGCTACAGCAGACGGTCAGAGGCAGGTGCCCAGGGGCCGGGATTCTCTCCGGGAGGGAAGTGGTGTTTCCCGTGGGTCAGCAGCAGGGCAAAACATGCTTTCAGAACATCACGATGTCCTTTGAGAATGCAGTTACCCGCGTTATCTTCACAGTCCTAGAGTCGTGTGGGAACCACTGCCCCACCTCTGGGCATGCGGCCAGGCCACGCTCAAGTCTGCGCTGTGTTCATTTCCCGTGCCAGCCACACTCTCTCTGTTGCGCCTCTCAGGAGTCTCAGCCTTGAAATGTCAAACTTGGCCTCTCCTTGTGATGAAGATGACGGAGTGTGTGCACAATAACCTCTAAAGCAAAATGACAGCTTGTGCTTTTTCTCTCCCACTGCCCACCTTGCCCCCCACCACACCCACGGGGAAGAGGCTGCTCAGCAGAGGGAGGTCTGTCTGTCTGTCATCTGTGAAAGAGCTGGGAACAGGGCGCCTCCTCTGCCCAAGTCCTGCAGGGCTAAAGACTGCATTTGAAAAATGGGTCTTTTGGTTGAAGGGTGTACCAGATGGCTTGATTTAGGAAACTCAGTCTACGATTCTACCCCTAAAACTCACTAGTCTGACAAAGAATTCACCCACATTTCCCTACTAAAAATGCACACAGTATAAGGAAAACAAAACCAAAAACATATTCAGTGTTTTTATTTAATTTTTTTAGCAGACAATTTACATACCTCCCCACCCCTTCCTTTAAGTTAGTGTTTGCAACGTTCCATAATTAACTACTTAAAGAGAAGCTTTGGTCAAGAATGGAATGAAACTGCAAAACAAAACAAAACAACCAATCCCCCAAACAAAACCCAAATCACTGCTGCTTTTAAAAAACCAACACTTTCACCGATTCTATTCAAACAAAACACACAACGAGGTTCGCGCCATGTGCGTCTTCAGTGTTTGCTGGCGGCGGGCTCCCCTCCCCGTGCGAATGGCGGAGCTGCCCCGGCGCAGCCGGTCCGTCCTCATGCTGGGTCTGGAGGCTCGCTCAGCTTCACATTATCCGAAGGCCCTGGATGGAAGACTCTAAGGTCTGCGGAGCAGCGGGGAGAACACGGATCACCACCGGGGACTGGCCCGCCGGCGCTTCACCCACTACCCCGCCTGCCAAGACTCGCCAGGGCAGGGCGCCCCCTGCTGGCCGCGCCCGGCCGTGCGCTGCCTCGTTCCCAGGCCCCGGCCCACAGGCTCCGGGCATCTGCGTCGCTGGCCCCGCACTCTAGCACCCTGATGGCAGGCACGCCCACGTCTGTAACCCCCACACAGGCAGTCGGGTACACAACACCGAGCGTGGGCTCAAAGGAGGATGGCGCCACCCGGCCAGGTCCATCTAATCACACAGGTGCGGATGCCCCAAAGTGGGCCAAGGTAACAAGGGGCAGGGACTTGTAGGGGCGGGAACATCAGTCATTGTGGAAGCCCTACGGGCAGCAGCAGAGTTCTGTAAACGTTTCACTTCTGGAGGTTCGGTCCGCCTCTCCTCCCCAGCTCCTCAGCTCCCCTGCCACCTGCCAGACCCTGAAGCTGGAGGCTGCAGAAGCCTCTGGGGTTTGTCCCTCACTCACAATGCCCCTCTACCCGGCCCCCAAGTCCCTCCTGGCCACCCCCCACCATAGCTGGAGGCACGTCCCAGTCACCTGCTCACTAGACCCGGAGCCCAGGCTGCCCACACGTCATAGCGGGTGCCTTTCCCAGTGGGTTCCGGAGTTGCCCCGCTGCCCGCAGACACGCCAGGCTCCTCCAGGGGCCTCTTCCCGGCCCACGGTGCCCCCACAGCCCAGACTACTCACTACCTGAAACCCACCCTGCCTGAAGAGGCCGCTCAGGCAGTCTGTGTAGCCCCCCACCCCGCACTCCCCCGCGGGAAAGCAGGCGCTGCCTTCTGTCCACCCAGCTCCCCGACCCCGTCCGCCTCTCTCTCCCACAGACAAGCCCTTCCAGGGCCTTCATCGCCAATCCTCAGAGCCAGCCCCCAGGCCCGGCACCCGAAGGCTGGCAGTGAGCGCTGGCCAGAGGGATCGCTGTGGATCATAAAAACATAGCTACGGAGTTCGACCAGACTGGGCCCAACCCCAGGCCCGCCACGGAAGGAGCGCTCGGCTCCCAGTCCGGGACTCTGCGGACACCCGGGGCAGACGCCTCGGTGAGACAGAGCGGCTTTCTCCTGCTAACCACCCCCGGGGCAGCCCAGGGCACCGCACTCCTGCCCTGCGCTGCAGGTGACCGTTGGGTTGAAGGCACGGGGAACAGTCTTCTCACAAGAAGTGTCTAAGCACCGATGGGCTGATCTGAGAGGACAGACAGTACCTTGAAGTCCCAAATGGTCATGGCTCCGTCGATGCCGGTGGTGCAGAATCTGCGACAGTCCCGCTTGTCCACCTCATAAATAGACACTTGGCTGGAAAGAAGCACAAGCGAGACTGTGAAGGGCCTGGTAGGGGCGGACCCCCGCCCTCCTAGAAGCCCGACTGCGTTTCCAGGAAAGCAAGCGTCTACCAGTGTCCTTTGCGGTGCCGTAGGTACTGGCCTGTGGCAACCAGACTCAGAAAATACCCCTAAGAATTTTATTACCAGGTGTCCAGAAAAGAAAGCGACTGCCTAAAGGGAAAAGCTAAGGATGGGTCTTAACCTCAGGGATGTAAAGAGAAGCAGGGCGATCCGGGCCAGTGTGCGCCCGGGGGAGCAGGGGGCGGGCACGACCACAGTCAGGACTCGCTTTTTGAACAAACGAGAGGCCTCGTGAGGCATGGCTGAAATCCACCCGGCTCCTCAGGTCCACCGTGCTGCTGAGAAACCTAATTAAAGGATCTTCCTTGTACACATGACTTGAAATCTGGGATTGAAATGACAACTACAGTTACTTTTCAGACAGGGTACGACTGACCTTCCTGCCGGGTGCTCCCTACTGGAGGAACACGATGTTCAGGACGGTCTCGTTTTGTTCTCAGTCATGTTTCTGAGAAAGCGAGACTCAGGAGAGGCAGCCTGACGCAGCGCCTGTGCTTGGCGTGTGGAACGCCTGGAGGACAGGCTGACCACTGGGTGCGGGGGGAGCTCGCTCTGTGACACGCTGGAAAGGAGGGCCCGCGGCCGGGAAGCTAGACTCCTCGTCACCCCGTTCCTGACGGGGTGCCTGGGCCGGAGGACACCGACCATCACGGACCCGCCAGGAGACAGAGGGGAGCGGCGCCCCCGGGCGGACGGCACCTACGTGATGCTGTTCTGGTGCAGCGTCTCCAGCGCCGTGTTGCGGTCCTCGGTCGTGGCCCGCTTGTCCATGTTGCGGAAGCGCTCCATGGCCGACATGTTGCGCTGGATGCTCTGTTTGGGGATGTCCAGCTTGGAGACGAAGGTCAAGCAGCCGCGGTCGTCGTAGTTAAAGAGCATGGGGCAGCAATCATGGCCCTGAAACGGGGGAGCGGTCAGGCCGGGGCGGAGGGGGAGGCCACCCACCAGCTCCCCCAGCGGGACGGTCCCGCCACGGAGGCCTCTCCGAGGCTGCTGTCCCCTGTGCCCGGGCGCACAGCCTCGGGGCAGAGCCTGCTCCCGGTCCCCAGAGTGAAGCGCAGGCACATGCGGGAAGGTAAGGGCAGTCCTTACAGCTGCCACGACGCTGTTCTCCGAGACGAAGGACACGCTCAGGAGCGGCAGGAACCCCGTCTTCAGAGTTGAGGCCCTGGACACGAGAACACCGGTTGGCCGCGCTGAGGGCCGCGCCGCCCCTTCAGACACAGGAGGTGACAGAGGGCACGTCCTCAAGGGGAGTCACAGCGTGAAGGACGGGCGCGTCCTCAGAGGAGCTCTGTGGGGGCTTCCCTGGTGACCCAGTGGCTCCCAATGCAGGGCCCCTGCAGGGAACTAGACCCCACGTGCCGCAGCTGAGCCCCTGCGTGGCCAAATGATTTCTTTTTTTTTAAAGAAAAGCCCCGTGACCTCCAGCAATCTCCAGCCCCGGGGTGACTTGCAGCAGCAGGGGCCTCTGCCCCCTGGCTGTGCCCACCCCCCCTGGTTCTCTGCTACCTTGGCCTTGGCCCCCTGTCCTGCTACCCACATGCCCTCCTCCTGCCCACCTGAAGTCCACCCTGATTTCTGAAACTCGGCCTGAGTCTCATCACCCCCACAAGCATCTTTCCTGCACCACTGCAGCCTGCAGGGCTTCCCCTCTCTCTGGCCTCCTAGAGCTGACTGTCACCGTCACTCATGACCAAAGGCCGTTCCCTGACCCCGTCCTGATCTGTGCTCACAGGGGCTCCGAGCGGCCCGGGACCACAGACATTCATGGGAATCTAGTCTGTGCCCGTCAGGCACCGGGGCTGCAGCCGCTGACGAACAGAACACACCGCTGGCCAGCCAGGACCTCACCTGTGAACGGGCCGGGTGTGTGCACACGTGTGCTTCGAGGTCATCTGGCCAACAGACGACAGATACAGCAGCGAATGTGCTGACTGATGGAGCACGACTCTACGCATCAGAAATGCATGGTGGTCGCGCTCAGTTGTTGTCTGATTCTTTGTGACCCTATGGACTGTAGCCCACCAGGCTCCCTGTCCACGGGATTTTCCAGGCAAGAAAGAACACTAGAGTGGGTTGCCATCTCCTTCTCCAGGGGCTCTTCTCAACCCAGGATCAAACCCACATCTCCTGCCCTGGCAGGAGGATTCTTTACTATTGAGCCACCAGGGAGAGATCACACGGCTCCATGGGAGACACCCCTGCAGCCTCCAACTGCCTCCTCCACCAGCATGACTGGTACTGGACTGAAGTCCTAACACCTCACCCGAGGCTTTCCTGGCTCTTACTACATGAAATACTCATGTCTGAGATGGAGAAGGGTGGAGGATGTAATCTGATTTGCAGGACCAGGAAAGGCAAATAATAAATCAGTAGGATGGTGGATAGGGGCTTGTCACGAGCATTTGCTCAGAGCTCATTATGCATCACAGTAAACTCTACAGAAAGCAAGTAGCCATGACATCAAAACATGACTGAAGGACAAGGAGCAAATTACTGTACAGAATGTACAGCATAATCCCATTGGAGCTGAAAACGAAAAGATGTATGTGTCTATATATGTGCAGAAAAATCGTCTCGAGGATGATGTAATTTAGGATGGGGGGGGCGGTGTTTAAAAAAATTTAAAAATAAAACAAAAACCAACCAGTTCAATCCAAGTAGTAAAAACAAGACATTTTCTTTGAAACGTCACCTTGTTGCCATCACGGGGCAGGGGAGTCAGATGTGACTGGTTCCCAGAACAGGGTGACAGGTCAGGAAACCCTTCTAGGTGGGTTCCCTCTAGCTGCCAAAGGAAAGGATGCACCAGGAAAGAACCAAGATTCATAAGCGGAAAGGACCGCGGTCGTCCCCTCTCGCCCTCCAGACACGATCAGCAGACATGAGCTCTGAAGGACACCCCTCCACCCTCCTTGGGACTGAGCCAGGGCCTCCTCACCCCGAATCCCTGTGATCCAGGCCCCTCCAGCGTGCACCCTGGGTGGACTGGCTCCCAGGGGTTGGGCATCACTGAGGCCCGGGGTGAATGGAGCTATGCTCAGTGACCACAGAGAGGAAGGACACATCCCCTACTTCGTCTAAGGCTGTGGGACGACACTCACGTGCTGTGAGGGACGGATTAACCGCCAGCCAAAGGAACTCTGGGACCAGGTGCAAGCCAGGAGGCTCCTTCGGAGGATTCATGATGGGCATTTCCATTAGGAAGTGTTTCTGGAAGGGAGACCTGAATCTTCAAAATCGCCCATACGGACCATCTACACGTGTGAAGGTGACTTTAAGGCTGCTGTGCAGCCCGCTTGGGACCTTTATGTTCGTGTCCTGCATTTCTACCCGGACGGGCAGCCGCAGGAGCGCTAAGGAGACCCCACGCCGCTCCTCTGTGAGCCCAGACACAGGCTAACACTCACTGCACGCTTTTTGAGGCGTCGGCCACGGACACGGTGCTGTCGTGGCTGACCCAGGCCAGGCGGCTGCCGCTGGCCGAGAAGCTGACCCCGTGCACCCAGCCGCCGGTGCCACCGCCGCCGAACTCAGACATCAGCTGACCGAAAGGCATCTTGCTGCCCCAGGGCGTGCTGGCTGGCTTCTCATCCACTTCTTTAATGTAGGCAGAAAAGACTCTGTGGTTTAAGGGCAGGGAGAGAAGGAAAAAGGGAATGAAAACATTCATATATACGACTAGAAACAGGCCACAGGCAGCTGCCGTCAGGTGTCCCAAGACTCAAAGGTACTGACTCGGCAAACCCAAAACCTGACGACAGGCAAGCTCCCACAAGCACACCTCGAGAAGGAGAAAGTTCGGCGGGCTGCCTCCGCGTCAGTTCAAGCATGGCCTGTGTCACGTGAGGCCCCGCCATTGGGGCACGGCATCCGCAAGTGACGGACGCAGAAGCCCGACCCTCCTGGAGGGCATCTGGGGAATGACTGGGCCGTCCTGTCTGCCTACCACCTGCCCCTCCCTGGCCCACAGGGCACTCTGCTAAACGAGGCTACCTGCTATCCTTCTCAACAGCAGCAGCCCAAGAATGCCACACGGACAAACTGTAGGAGAGGGGAAACGGTTTGCGCCCTGCAGTAAACCACCGGTACTAACTCATCTGAAGAAAGAAGGGACGTCCCAAGAGAAAGCCAAGGGCGGCCAGGGAGGCCGAGAGGGCAGGCTCTCCCCCCCAACCCCATGTCACCCTCAGGGCATCGGTCTCCTTCTCTAATTCCAAGACTTAATTCTGTGTGTGAGGATGTTCTGGCCCAGACGTGGGAAGGAGAAGGGCTGGAGACCAGCTGGGAGTCGCTCCTTCCAGTCCCTTCCGCCCTCCAGTGCTATTCTTTGTACGGCTTCTCTTTGAAAACGTCTGAACCCTGAAGCCTGCTATGCTGCTTCTCCAGCAGAAGGGCCAGTATTTTCCCAAAAGCACCCGATGCTACCGTCCTCAGCCCACAGCCAAATTCTTGTACTCATCCTTAAAAAAACAAGCCAAAAGCCCTAGGGTATTGTTGGATATAAATCACTAGACGGGTTTTCTAAAACCTTTCCACACAGTTTACTAAAGAAAGCTGCAGCCCATCTCCCAACCCACGAACCAGCAAATAATGAAGCAACATTTATTTGCTTTTCTTTTGGCTAAAGGGGGGGGGGGGGGAAGCCTTCTTGATAAAGGACAGCTTTAAAAAGCAATTACATCTGTGGTCCTTAAAGCTCTCAGCAAAGTGGCCCTGTTTCTTCCAGCCCCATGCTCATGACAAATACAGAGCTTTAACTGAGAAGGAACCCAGCAGTGCCCTGCTCAGCTCTGTTTTGCTAATCTCAGCCTCACTATGGAATGTGCCGGTCCGCTGCCAGGGCTGTGAGATGAGAAACCACCTGTGGGGGCGGGGGACCCTGCACCCGCGCCCCTACCCCCTGCCCGGGGATGCTCAGCCAGAGGACACTTCCTGGTTTGGCCCCTGCAGCCCCTCCACCTGCCCCTCCTTGCCCTCTTCTTTCTGCCTCCTGATCCCCGCGCTTGCTGGCGCTCCTTTTCTGGATCACGGGCCCCCTTCATCTCTCGAGTGGGGGCCGCACACGCATCTGCTGAGGGGTGGAGAACGAGGGCCGGAGGCTGCCGTCAGCCCGCGCCTGCTCCCACCTGCATTTGAAGTCACAGGACCCCGCGGCCAGCAAGACGTTGTTGGGATGCCAATCCAAGCTGAGGACCGTGGAGCGGATGGGCTTTTTAATGTGCTTGCTCACCCACCTACGAAAGGAGGAAGGCCGTTTCAGTTTACCCACGCATCAAGCAAAGGTCCCCAAGTGACCCACAGACGTGTCAGGGGAAAGCGGCTACACGGGGTTCTCGCATGGCCACCGGGTCTCCCACTGGAGGGGTGCATTTATGAAGGAAGAGGAAAAGGGGGGCCCTCAGCGGCCCTGCTGCTCGCCCGTCTTTCAGGCTTTGACGTTTTCACTGGAACAGCTGGTTCTGAGCTTTCCCGGCTCCCAGGGGATCCTCGTCACTGAGTGTATTTGTAGATTAATTCTGGCACCACCGCCCCCCACCTTGGGCTTTCACATTACATGCGACTCGAACCTTCAATAAAAATGGAGGTCTGACATCACTTGAATTTTTATGACAAATAACTCAGTGATTTGTTCCTTTATTTTGGGTTAAGTTTAGGTTGGTTGTAAACTAGTTTAATTCCCTTTCTAAGTCTCTTTGAAGCTGCAAATTTATTTTTCCATAGAAAAAATCAAGAAATGAGTAGAACCTCTTGCTGAATATGAGCCTCTGGCTAATTCTCTGTGCATGCGTGCTAAGTCGCTCAGTTGTGTCTGAGACTTTGCGACCCCATGGACTGTAGCCCACCATGGTATTCTCCTGGCAAGAATCCTGGAGTGGGTTGCCATGGCCTTCTCCAGGGGCTCCTCCCGATCCAAAGACTGACCCTGGGTCTCCTGAGACTCCTGCATTGCAGGCGAATTCTCTACTGCTCAGCCACCAGGAAGCCTAACTCTCTAGCTCCACTCAAAACACTTACGGACTTCCCTGGTATTCCAGTGATCGAGACTCCTTTCCAGTGCAGGGGGCATGAGTTCAATCTCTGATCAGGGTACTAAGATTCCACATGCCAAAAAAGATTTAAAAAAAACCCACAACCCCAAAGTAGTTTGTTTATATCTAAGATCAGTCAGTATTTTGGCCTAATTCAATTTCTGTCCTTAAACTGCTGCTTAAAAACCAATCCCATTCTGTTACTCAGCTCAGGAGCTGGGAGACTCACTCTTGAGCTGAATGCTAGGTCACTTTTCTAGAGAATCTTTCTCATAGGGGCCTTTGTGGAAAACAGACAGCTCTGTGATGGGCTTTGTGCCAGGTATTTTACATTAAAGGCCTTTAGAGGTTCTTTAGAGTACTCGCATCCCACCAGCGAAATACTGTGCCATAGCTGAGACATTCCACTGAACACGCGTCTTGTTCAAGGGACAGTACTGGGTCCTACAGTTAAGTCCAATTTACCTGCACTGAAACTATTTTTCAACGAATAAAAATGCCAAATCACTGAGGTTAAAGGCTACCCAGAAAAAAGAGCTGCTTCTCCTCTGTTACAGTGAACCTCCTGAATAATTTCTTGCGGGCAGTATTTTGTTATCCTTTTTTTAACAGGTGCTTGAAGGAAACGCTACCGGTCTTTAATTCATAATTGTTTTGTTGCAAATTCACAGGCGATCAAAATTTCTGAGGTTTTACTAAACTACAGAATGCAGTATGTTCATCCGTTCCTTCCCTTGTTTCCGACAGGGACACATGAAGAATACTGTGTACTCGGCTATTTTTAGTACAAACACTAACACTGCCGGTTTCGCACTAAATGACGATAACATGTTGGAAGGTATTTACCACCCTTTCTGAACACGTGCCAGGTAAAGTGGAGTGGTTTCCTTATCAAAGTGAGCAGGAAGGAGTAGTTAAAGTCAGTTACTTAGCCATAAAATAAATCCTGGCATTTTATAGTACAAAGAATGTACAACAGGCTGATTTACTTCTGAGATTTTGGTCAATTTTTCCTTCAACAGTTTAGGTAAGTAAAATGTTATACCAGGACATAGATTTCATTAGCAAACTTTAAAGACAGGAGAATACTGCTATCTGTAAGAATTCTAGATATTTTACGTCAATAGAAATAGGAAAAAAACTATTCCTTGGGGCATGGGGACTCTTTCAAACATATGATTTATATATCAGGGTAAGAAAACAGCAATGTAGAACAATGCAGAGTGAGAAGAATCGTAGCATCTTAAAGAACAAATAAGTTAGGAGATCAGCACAGGGCAACTACAGCTCGATATTAATGTGAGGAAGATGTGAGATTGGACTTGTACTCAGAAGAAGGAAAAATGTTCAGAGAGAATGGAGAATTTCAAAGGAAAAAAAACGTCTCTGGGTGTGGAAGAGCTGGAGTTATAGTTGAGTCCGTACCCAGTGCCTCAAGAGTCACCAAGGACACAGCGGTCCAAACGTACGATTCCACAGACAAATAAAAATGCTCGGACGGTGCTCACCAGTCGTTCTCAGACTCGAAGTAACAAACGGAGATGAGCCGCGCCCCGCTGCCCACGGCAAATTTGTTCTCGAGCGGGGACCACCTGACGAAAGTGGCCGCCCGGTTAATTCTCAGGATCACCAGGGTTGGCTTCCAGACGCCATCCTTCTGACTCCAGACGTAGGCGTTGCGGTCGGCCCCGCAAGTGACGATGCGGTCGCTCTTCGGGGCCCAGTCAATACCTGCAGGCGAGACATGGTAGGCGTCCGCCCCTGGCCAGCAGCGAGACATGCACAGGCAGGCGGGGGGCAGGCCGGACCTTCCTCCCCAGCCGCCCTCCGCACCGACGGTCCTGGTCACCAAGGCAAGGATGTGCCCTGCAAAGGTCTGTAACTCAGGATCCTCCTGAGGCTTTACAGCTGTGGCACTTACAAACCAAGCGGGGGCATTCTTACCACCCACTCCCATAGCTTTAGAATTCTGATCTGTTTTCTTCTGTCATTATCAGATTGGTTTTTCCTTTTGGTCTGAAAGTACCTTTACTCACGCAGTAATAGACCTTGGTTATTAACAGAAAGTCTGCAACATGACATCCAAATAACACACCATACAGGGTGAACGAACGACCATCCGTATAGAGAGGGGCATATATAAATTGTGATTCTCCTGAAGGTCGCTGTTACTTAAACTAACCAAAATACCCTTCCTATATGACACAGGTTCTGTGAGAGTCGAGTGTCTTTGTATCTAAACTAGGAAAAGATCGGAACAGAGTCAGGACTGCTTGTGCTCAGTCAGTTGCGTCTGACCGTTTGCGACCCCATGGACTACAGCCTGCCAGCTCCCCTTGCCATGGGATTCTCTAGGCAGGAATACTGGAGTGGGTGATCATGCCCTCCTCCAGGGGATCTTCCTGACCCAGGGAGCAAACCTCCCTCTCCGAAGTCACCTGCACTGGCAGGCAGGTTCTTTACCACTAGTGGAACCCTAGTACCACCTGGGAAGCCTCTATGAAGGATCGAGCGCTTGTCCTGTTTTTCCTTGACAACCAGACAGTAGGTGAAGGTAAATGCATCCCAATTAATGGAGAAGGAATGCTAGAGTATTACCTTGGTGCAGCCACTTCTAAATTGATGGATAGGGGGAAGATCGTCAACAGTTGCTAATGTCACAGAAAGACAGATGACCAGACGTTACGTGCCTCCTTCATGAACCCGCCGTCTCCAACCTTCAGCTAGCGAGTCACAGTAAACAGAGGACTCGGAACCTGCCATCTCTGAGAAATGTGCAAGACACGGGAGTGATTGCAATCTGCAATCTGCAAAATGCAGGCTCTGGAGAACACTGCAGGGCAGACAACCTGATTTCTCAATTTTCTTAACAAATAAATAGCAAAGGAAAAGAAATAAGGAACCCATAAGCTTGAGAGATGTCAGTTAATCACAACCATGTGTGTACCTTATGAGGATGCCAATTAAAACAATTGACAATTGTACTGGTTATTGTTTGAAGAATCCTTATCTTTAGAGACAGGAACTGAAATTTAAGATGATGCAATGTCTGGGATGTGCCTGAAAACAGTACAGGAAGAAGGAAAGTGAGCTGAGAACAAGGCTGGCTGCCAATTGGTAACTGTCGACTCTGAGTGATGGGTGTATAGGGGCTCATTACATTACTCTTTCGTATGCCACCTGTTTAAAACTGTCCACAGTAAAATCTATTTTTTTTAAGAGATGGTGATCAAACATTTAACAAAAAGAATAAACTCAAAGAAAAACACCAGAACTCTGCTATCCTTTGATTCATGCCATACTCTTTTCCTCTGTATTACTGAGCAGATTTTTCTTCTAAAAAACTTCAGAGGGGCGTTTTCTTTTTCCACAGTTACTATCTCTCTGAGAAAGTATGTTTGATCTTTGGTCTTCTGCCAGAGTTATATTTAGACTTTTCCAACAACAGTTTTTTTTTTTTTTCAGATCTAAAAAAGAAAAATGTCATTTGAGCATCTGGACAGAAAACAGGCCCAAGTTCAAAGGATTTCAAAGGAGAAGCAGGGGAGAGAAAGGATATAACAATTTCACTTTCTTGGCTAGTTCTTTGGTCTTTCATCTTGGCCTTTTCTCATTTTTTCAGTATTTCCTAATGCTAAAATTACAATTTAAAATATGAGTGTGCTTATTTTTAGGCTGCAAGGCCACCGGCAAAGGGACTTAATGGAAATAGGCCAAACCTCATAGAAATAAGGCCGTGGGAAAGAAACAGCAACCAAAATAGAAATTATGTCTTTCGTGCTGTTTGGTAATACAACCAGTTGGGCCCTGACTGGCATCACACACAAATCACTGGTCAAAGCCAGAGGGGACAGTCATGAGTTTTTGCTGGGGACACAATCTAAGGGGTGCAGAAGGTCAAAATATGCTGTTTTTCTCTGGTGGGGGAAGGATATCTTTACGCTCATCAGAATCAGAGGCAAAACTCAAGGGTCCCAATTAAAAAAAAAAAAAACTACCATCAGTTCCTGTGCTGCCCACTTAAGTGCAAAAATTACTGTGAGGAGGAGGGAGACCCAAGACAGACGTGAGAGATTTGTAATTGAAATGTTATGGAGAGTAAGTTTTGATGTGCTTGGCCAAATTGTTGAAAGCAAGAGGTTGAATCACTCAGCCAGAAAACAGGATAAAAAAGAAACTACAGTAGTTAAGGGTCAAAGAATAAAGAGTTCTTCACAAACACAGCAATGAGTGGGTATGTTTTTTTAAAAAGCAGTCGGATAGGATTTCCCAGCACAGTAATACATTCTCTTGAAATCTGGCATCAAGAAACGGTTCACTAAGTTCTGAAAACCTAAGTTCTGAATTTGTAAAAATTCTCTGTTTTTCTCTCTCCTTTACTTGATGCTTCCTTGACAACATTGCTCTGATGTTACCTTTCCCCAGCTGTCCAGTGAGAGTTTTCATCAAAGATGAACGAACGTTACTGCACAATTAGGAATCTGCCTCAGAACCAACACTAAGATCCAGTCTTTTACAAACTGACAAGGAAAAAAGACACAAAAACTCAACGGAAGAGTGGTTAGGACTTATGAACAGTAGAAACCAGGTGGCTAATGAACAGCAGCTCAACCTTTCTAAGAAGCAGGAAAACGCAACTCAGAGAGAGATGCCGCTCACTCATCGGCCTGTCCCACTGTCGAGCCTGGGAGACCAGCTCTCCAGTCTGGGTGGGTGGGATGCAGGCGAGCTGACGCCTGGCAAGGTTGAGATCTGCATGCCCGCGTGTGCAGCAAGCCTCCCAGAGACAAACATTCACTAGGCACGCTCAATTTAGCACTTCAACGTCTCAAGGAAAAAGTGGAAGCAAATGTTTTTCAGCGCAGGAATGAGTAAACAAATGAGACACGACACGCTGACCAGCGGGTGAAAGGAATCAACTGGATCCACCTCTACCTAAGTGCTTCTCCCCTGGTGGCTCAGCTGGCAAAGAATCCGCCTGCAATGCGGGAGACCTGGATTCGACCCCTGGGTCAGGAAGATCCCCTGGAGAAGGAACGGCTACCCATTCCAGTATTCCGGCCTGGAGACATCCATGGACGATTCCGTGGGGTCGCAAAGAGTCAGACACCACTGAGTGACTTTCACTTTCATCAGCTCAACGCACATGAGTCTGAGCAACCTCCAGGAGATAGTGAAGGACAGGGAAGCCTGGCATGCTGCAATCCACGGGGTCTTAAAGAGTTGGACACGACTGAGTGACTGAACAGTAACACATACAGGCAAGTGAAACTACAAAAAGCAGACAGGGACAGCGTCATACCAAATTTCAGACTGCCTTCTGGGGGACAGGAATGGGAACGGGGGTGAGAGGGAACGTTACCATTATCTAGAATAACACTTCATGTAATCCATCTTGAGTTTCCCAAATTTTCTGGCACAGGAAAAAAGATAAACAGCGGCTAATTCTGGGGGGCAGGAGTATGGTATTTGTTACCATACTCATCTTTGCCCTTTTCAATATTTTGGAATGTCTTCCTCGCCCCAGAAACAACATACAGGAAAGTCTCGGAAGACACGGCGTTCCCTCAGGACTTGCGAACACGGCTTGGCGGGCAGCTTCACCCAGCTGACGTGCTGTCTGGTTTTCGCTTTCATGCCTCATCTAAATCTAAGCTCTTTAGTCCCCAGAGGTTGTGTTTTCAGTAACACTAGCAGAGTTCTGGGTACCAGCAGGACTCAGAGACACACTTCAAAACCGAGGTCACTATTGAGATATTTTCTCAAGTTTTCTCAAGACAGCTCAGTAAAGGCTGCACGACTCTGAGTAAGGTGGTTGACTTACTTTACTAGGCTCTCTGTCTACAAGAGTGTGCCGTGCTGGGAAATGCTGCACTGAGCCCAGGCGACCTCTCCCTTTACCTGTGATGTGTCCATTGTGCTCCTTGAGCTCATGAGCTTTCACCCACTGGCCCCCGTTCTTCTTATAGATGTGGACTTCGTGATTATTGGGGCTAAGGGCGATCTCTGGAAAAGAAAGTCAACGGTTAATACTTGAACTTGTCACCAAAAAAGGTATCTGTTACAGAGGGATTATTATTTTTTTTAAGGCTGTGCCGCATGACTCGTGGGGATCTTAGTTCCCTGACCAGGGATTGAACCCAGGTCTTGGCAGTGAAAGTGTGGTGTACTAACCTCTAGATGACCAGGGAATTCCTACAGTGGACATTTTATTTATCTATTTATTAATTAAAAGAAATTTTTTTTTTGGCCTTGCTGGGTGGCATGTCAGGCGGCACGTGGGATCTTAGTTCCCCGACCAGGGACTGAATCTGCACCTCTTGAACTGGAGCGTGACCACTGGACCACCAGGGAATTCCTCCAGTGAGCATTTTAGAAACAGACTGAAGGGAGGAACGAGAAGGCAGTTCTAGAAAATGGTTTCCAATACTGGCCCCTGAAGAATTCCTTTATTATTTTACCTCTAATTGGAGCCCATGTTTTAAAATGTTTTAAAGAGAAACTAAAAATTTCAGAACCATACAATTAAGAATTCTAACCAATAACAAACAATACGACTATACTTAACTGATATCACTTTTGTCCAGAGTAAAACGGCTGATGTTTTAGTTTACCTGTCCAATGTTACGAATGATAAATATTTAATTTCTGTAGACTTGCTGAAACACTGCAAATAGCTTGTGGGCTCTTATTGTTGCTATCACGAACCAAAATAGGAACCACTAGTTTATTAAGGAAAAATACCTTTGCTTCTACTGATAAAATAAATTGAAGTTTGTCTTTATAATAAAGCCAATATAAAATCACAAAATACAAATCTGTTTTTAAGAGAAATCTCTTCGGCCAATCTAAAATATTAAGAATATAAACATATAATGGATTTTTGAATTTATACGTTATTTTTTCCTTTCTAGTTCATCCGTTTTTAGAAAACTATGGAATAAATACCTAGCTCTAAAATTCTAAGACTTTTAAGTGCTTTCTAGAAATCTTTTTATTTCCAAGATGTGTGTAGGGATTTCAACATCCAAATCCAAATTTAAACCTGAAAACTATGTTTCAGACTAGAATGTGGCATAACAAAAAATCTGACCTAAGGTACTGAGTATATCATCTAGTTTAAATGAGAAAAACTGTAACTTATGTTTCTATTAAACATAATTGGAAATACTCCAAAACCCTATTTTTAGATGGGACAGTAGAGACAGAATTATAGGAAACTAAGCTTTGACGCTTTATGACGTGATCACAAAACTGAAGCTCTAGGTTCATCATTCTGCCACGGTTCAAATATTCATATACAGGCCCATATCTAGGTTTTCACTTTACTCAACAACAACCTGAAGCATACTGTTTATGTGCCCAAGATTTATTTAAAAATAAGAGCAATCTGGGACTTCCCGGGTGGTCCAGCGGCTAAGACTCTGTGCAGGTCACCCAGGTTTGATGCCTGACCAAGAAACTAGATCCTGCATATGGCAACCAGAGATCCCACACGCCCAGCCAAATAAATAAACTCACCAAAAAAAAAAGTAAACCAAGTCTAAATTGCTTTAAAAGAGATAGTGAAGTTACAGATTCAAAGTAATCCTTATCAAAATCCCAGGTGACTGACCTAGTTCTCTGACTTTATGTCCTGTTTACATATGACATTGAAATATGTGATTCTTAAAAATGCCAACATCTAAGAGAATCAACAGTACCAAAATAAAGGAACAAAGTCGATGGCACTTACGGGTACGATCCCTGTTCCAGGCATGACAGGTGATCGGCTCCAGTAGAAACTGATGCAGGGACATTATTCTTAGTGTTTTCAAAGGATAGAAAGCTGCAACAAGAAACAGAAAAAAGCATTTAGAATAGCAGGCAACCCATATTTAAGTTGTTTGGGGATCCTGAAATGTTTGGAAGATAAATAAACATTATTCTCTCCTTAAAAGAGAATCAATCTCAACGTCAAATCTTAATCATTTAAATACAGTTAGCACTGTGGCCACCATTGTGGAATTTATTCTGTCAAGGGTCATCAAAGGACTCTAGAACCGTGAGTTAAGGACTGTTGGGGTATGAGATATTCACAGTCTCAAAAGGCCATCCCTCAGATTATTTACTAACTGCAAACAGAAAAACATGCCTTTACAATTAAAAAAAAACCTGTTAGTCACCACTTTAGCTAATCACTTTAGTCACCACTTTAGTAATCTACCTTAGTATCATTAAATAGTGGAACAATGCGATCTGATGGGCTTCCTGAAGGAAGGCAGTTTGAAGTGCACGCCGCCTGTAAGTAGTGACCACTTAATACTTGACCACTTAATACTTCCAAGAGAGCAAAAAGGGGCACTGTTAATAATTGTGCCATGAAAACAGAACACAGGGCTACCATGAAGAAGCCTGGTAATAAAAGAGGTGGTGAATCTACCTATGAAATATTTATGCCAAACATTTATGCTAAATCCACTCAAGATCTAGACCTAATTTCCAGTATATAGAATATAAAGGAGAATGGACTTAGTTAAATAACATAAAGGGGAAACAGTTAAAACCAGAAATGTGTGCCATCCTATAAAACAACTGACCTGGACCATTCACAAAAGGTGGGAGTCGGGGTGGGGTGGCTGTTTTAAAACTCTTTTTTTTTAAAAAAAAAAAAAATTGAATTGTACACTTAGTTTTTCAGTTCTTTGGCCATGCTGCACAGCATGTGGGATCTTAGTTCCCCAACCAGGGACTGAACTCCTGCTCCTTCTGTTGAAAGCTCGGGGTCTTAACCACTGGACCACCAAGAAGTCCCTGGGGGTGGTGGTTCTAGATTAAAAGAGCTATGAAAACCAAATTTGATAAATGAAATTTGACTGTAAATCTACATTTTTAAAATAGTCATAAAAATATATTTTGTAAAATAGGAAAAATTTGAATTTAGTCTACCTATCACATAACATGGAATTATTTTCCATTTCTCAACTATGATAATGTGTTAGTCGCTCAGTCACGCCTAACTCTTTGAGACCCCATGGACGGTAGCTTGCCAGGCTCCTCTGTTCATGGAATTCTCCAGGCAAGAATACTGGATAGGGTAGCTATTCCCTTTTCCAGGGGAACTTCCTGACCCAGGGATGGAATCTGAGTCTCCTGCATTGGCAGGCAGATTCTTCACCACTGTGCCACCTGGGAAGCCCAACTATGATAACGGTTGGCCATAGGTAGGAGAACTTCTGACGAAGGAGATGAAGTCTTTACGGATGCAGTCGTCTGTAACTTATTTTCATTCCCTCGGGACAACAAAGTAGGTGCATAAAAGTAAATGTGGCAACATGTTGACAACTGGTGAAGATGAGGCAGGTGCTTGCTATTTATCCTCTAAACTTGTTACTGTAACTAAATGAAAAGCTGAGTTGGTGAAACGTCATTCAATCAAATTCTCTATTTTACAGGCATCCAAATCTAGATAGACTGATGGAGCAACCTTTACCTGAAACAGAAACTTTTTCAAAGCAGCCAGGCACCACCCTACACACACCATCCCCTTAAAATCATTTCTAAGAGGCATTCTCACAGCACTGAAGATTCTATGCTTAAGTACAAGTCTAGTCAACTTAGAATGGAGACAGAAATTCGAGACAGGAATTCTGATACTAGCAGGAAATGAATGGGAAGGCCACCAGAAGGTTATGAGGTGAACAATAAGAATTCAGCAGACAAAGCAGCAATCAATCTCAGTGGAAAGCAAAGGAAATGCCTCTACTAATTGTTGTAAAGGAATCCAAGGGTCAAAAAAAGATAAACATACCCTTGAATAAAACGTCTGATATCTTGAACTGGCTGAGAAATGTCAGTGTTTTCCATTCCAAGACTGATATTTCGGTCATTAATCAAAAAAATGTTTTTAGTTATTTATGGCTGTGCTGGGTCTTCACTGCTGCCAGAGGGCTTTCTCTAGTTGAGAGCGGGTCATCGCAGAGCACAGGCTCTAGGGTGCACAGGCTTCAGCTGTTGTGGCAAGCAAGCTTAGTAGTTGTGGAGCATGGGCTTAGTTGCTCCGTGGCACGTGGAATCTCCCTGGATCAGGGATCAAACCCATGTCCCCCTGCTCCAGCAAGCAGATTCTTAACCACTGGACCACCGGGGAAGTTGAAGATCATTTTTTTTTTACTTGTACATGTTCTACAAATTGCAAACCGAAAATTAATTTTTTTTAATGAATTCAAGTGAGACTGCCTAAATGTCTTCTGAAAAATAAATTTCCAGATGCTCAGTGCTTGATTCTTTTTCTCTGATGCTTACCCATTACAAAAGGCTTTACTCAGTTACTCAAAATAACATTATATAAAGACATATAACAAATATATCCTTAACTAAAAGCAATTTAGTTTATATGCCACATTTTGTAGGCTCATTTGTAAACTGAAAAAAAATGACCTGAAAATTAATAATTTAATGTAAATCTCTACATGCAATAAAAGCACACATTTCATGTACAGTTAAAAAAGAAAAGGTGCAGAAAAAGCCTTTCTCATTCTAAAATTCAGGGTTTTAAGCAATGGAGCAAAGCCTTCAAAAGAGGTAAACATTTACTCTGTGGCATAATTAACTTCTAAAACTGTGCTTCTAATTTTGTTATATCATTCAGGTTCCATATTTGGACCTACACTCAGGACCTGTACTTCTATAATCATGTGGCTATTTTAAGTCTGTAGACCAAGACAACATTCATGTTTGTCCAATTCATAAGACACCATCAGTGAACACAGCCTGTGTTCATTAAACTCAGTGAAAGTAGAATAATGACAGCTTGGGTTTTTCTTTTTTCACCAAGAAAAAGAAATCTTCTGTCCTAGGGTGATAATTATCATTTCCAAACTGTGATTTCTACTTAAGTGAAATCTGGAAAGCTTGTCTTATTGAGGATAGAGAGAAGAAAAAGGAACAGACAAAAAAGGTGATGATATTTACAAACTTCTACTGATGACCTTTTAATGGCCAGCATGGAGAGGGAGAGAATGACTTCTCTGTAGCACGATGACTCCAGGGGACCCCTCCATCGCTCAGTCCCTTTCCCTACCTATCACCTGAGTCATCCTGATGTTTGGTTAGCCATGGGCAGTGGAACCAAGGGGACCTGAGTTTGAATCCTGGCTTTGACACACACTAGCCAGGAAACCCTGGGCAGGTCACTCGCTATCTCCAAAATTTATTTTTCTTCATCTGTGAAATGGACATAGAACTAACATCGCAAGGCCAGTGGTAGGAGGATTAAAGATAGAACATGTGAAAGCACATGGTTCAAAGCCTACTCCCAATAAATGCTCCATAAATGAGTTCCCTTTTCCCCTCTGACCCAAGGCTTTTGAACCAGCCCCAGAAATACACCTCAGGGAGTACCCTTGGAATTGGAAGCACCTACACAGGCTTTACCTTCCTGGCCCTGGAGCTTTAAAGTAATTGTACAGTAGGGATGTCAGTTCCCTACTTAAGGTCAGTGTTCGAGACTGTGATTCATCCAGTTTTTAATTGCTCTCATCACCCAACCCAGCCATACCAGGTACTCTGACAAGGTCACCACACCCTCCACAGTGTTCAGAGACAGGTTCCAATTCCAGCCTCAACTAGCAGACTAAACCTCATTAGGCAGAACCTGTTTCGGCATAGGATTAGTTAACTAGATGGAATTATTGACCCTCTCCCTCCTAGCAAGAGATTTATTTTTCCAAGATGATCCGCTCCTTTAACTGTGATAAGCAGATGAATTAACCTTGGAAGGTCTCTGAATACTCTGAGGTAGAAGCAGCCACTTTCACCTACTCCCTCACATGGCAAAAATATCCTCCTGAATGATACCTTCTCCTTTTTTTTTTTTTAAAGACACCTGAAACACCCAGGGTCTATTGGATACTAAAAGGTTAGATTTAAAAACTGATTAAAGAAAGAGGACAGAACTAGGATAATTTAGGTAATTTCGGCAAGGAGTTGAAATAGATAAAAGTAGGTTAGCACCGCCTTCTGGTTCCAAAGCCCCAGTATGAGAACAGATGGCTTTATAATCAAAGATTCTAAACTACAGCGTATTAAGGGCCTACCATATTCCCAGCAGTGGAGCAATACAGGGTTGAGGCCAGAAACATAAATAAATCTGACACTTCTCTGGTCCACAAATCTGGGGGGGAGAAAGGTAGAAGAGGAAGGGAAGACACACAGGGAATGTAAGAAGCACGAATAAAACTTAATTGAGCACGTACTAAGGTACAGGGACTATCCTAAGCAATTTATGCAAATAAGCTCACTGGAGCCTCAGAAACCCTTTAAGAATCTCATCCCAGGGTCATCCAAGCAGTGGTGGTGCCGGGATGGAGGGAGGCTGGGCAGTCCGACTCAAGGACTAGAATGAGAAAGGCGCTAAAAAAAGAAAAAAGGTTGCACAGAGGACTAGGAGAGTGCGGGTGGACTGTGACTTAGGGGAAGGCGGCACTCAAGCAGGGAGATTCTTAAAGAACTCGGGGGAAGCTTCTTCTCAGGTTCGGAAAGGTTCCCCTTGTAGCTGAAGGATGTAGGGCTGCCCTAGACAGGAACAGGCATTCCAGGGGCGCTCACTGCGCGCAGGGACCCTCTCCTGGACGCTGAAGAAAGGAATGGACTGCGCCTGGCGACGCTCGATCGGGGCTGGGGGGTGGCGATCCCACTCACTACAATTTCAGCGCCGGTGATAAACGCCCACAAAGGAAGCGCAGGGGAAGCAGTCTCTCATGCCGGCATCGGGGGAGGATCGGAGCTCGGAAGACCGCGGAGAGCGGGATCTGGGCGGGCGGGGACCCCGGGGCCGGCGGGCCCTCGAGAACGCCGCCCCCGGCCCGTCCTCCCCGCCGCCGCCGCCGGGCCCCGCGGCCTCAGCCCCCGCCTCGCCGCCCCCGCACGCTCGGATCGGGCGCGAGGCCGCGCCCGCGCGGCCGGCGGGGCCCGGAGCTCGCCCCCGCTGCCCCTTACCTGGGGCCGGGGCCGTCCGGACGGGCTCGGAGCGCGGAATTCGCGGACTCTGGTCAGTCGACGCGAACGGGCTCCGGCGGGCGCGGGCGGAGGACCGGGGCCGGGAGGGCGCGGCTGACAGGTCCCGGAAGTGCGCACGGCGCCTGCGCGGCGCGGCGGCGCGGGCTGTCGGCGCATGCGCGCCTGGGCGGGCGCGCGCGCGGCGGGGAGGGGCGGCGCCTCGGGTCGGCGTCGGGGGAGCGCCGGAGCCGGTGGCCGGCCGCCGTGGACCGCTTTCGTCCCGAGACTCGCGGGCCGAAGTGTGGAGCCTTGGCGCCTTCACAAGTGCTTACGTCACGGAGTGAATTCCTGAGAATTGCGACCTTTTGAGCCACACGGACCGACAAACCCCTACGTTTTTCCCTTCCTCTGTGAGGAGGCCTCTTCAGAGCCCGCCCGCCCTCTGTGGAGGTCTCTCCCAGGAACGTTCTCTACCCTTCTTGGGTCAGAATCGTTCCCTACTCCCGAGGTGGCGTCACAGGACCGAGGAGTTGGGGGAGTTCAGCCGTCCCCCAAACTCAGGAAGACAGGGACCTGAACCCCACTTTCCACCAGACTGGCTGCCCTTGAATTCAGAGAGATGATGGACCAGCTCTCCTGGCCCTGGGGTGATTGACCCGGAAACTTGTCAGGTGCTGTTCACCGCAGTGAACTTGTCAGATTCCTGACTTCACAGCCACACATACTGTCTTCTCTGGGGCTGTTTAGGCAGCGCTAATGCGCTGGAATAATTGGTTGTCTTTGGTCCCTTGGCAGCAAGGTCTTTGGTCCTAGGGCGTTCTAGGGCACATTGAGAATAAAAAGATCATTTTCAGTTAATAACTCCCTCCTGGAGACAGCATCCTGGCAGAGGAAGGACCGCACGTGGAAGCAAGGATTCTTGTGTCTCCAAATCAGATGAACGAATCCGGAAGTATGTAGAGTTGTTACCCAGAGTCAGAATACCAACAGTGTTTTACTTAGATCCCACCTCTTTACAAAGGAGTTCCTTCTTTGAAGGCGTTTATAGTCTGGGTAAATGAGAGTGACACATGCAAATCAATAATACCAGACTCTATGATAAATGACAAGGTAAGAAATAGTTCAGCCCCAGAAGAGTAACAGTGAGACATTTTAATGTTTCACTGATTCTATCTTTTGAGTTAATATTTTGCATTCCAGCCTAGACAAAGCTTACCATTCGATGCATTTTCTTTCGTATTTTATGAGCCATTCCGGATGGTAGACTCTTAGTTCCTCAGGGGCTCTTAAGTGAAACCATAATGTTCTATAACTGAGGAAACAGGACCAGAGGTTTTCGAGACTCCAGGAAGATTTTGATGGAAGTCAGTGGCAATGCTGACATGATTCCTAGTCAGGAACATTGCCCCCTAATCCCATTATGGTCTGGTGTAAGAACTTAGGAATTACAAGGAAATCAAGTTATTCTTAGTGTGTGTTTTTTAGACTACTGTGATGACCCTGATCTAGTATCCAATATGAGGATTGTGCCCTTTAAAAAATCAATTCCAGGGAGGTTGGTACTTAGAAATGGGAAACAGGAGGAAGGGAGCGGTTGGACACTGCTATGGATGATTTTATTTGCATTATTGATTCACTTGGAATTGATTTTATTAAGCGCACGCCCCTCCTGTCGTGTTGTGCTTTCTTTTTTATGTCTGGATGTAGGATCTCTTTTTTGGTTGGTTCCAGTCTTCTTTATCAATGGCTGTTTAGCAATTAGTTGTAATTTTGATGAGCTCTTTAGAGGCAGTGAACTCAAGGTCCTACTACTCTGCCATCTTGTCCCATCCCCCTCAATTGGAATTGGAATAGGACTAGATTGGAGTTTTGGTCGAGCTTCAAACAATGAGTATTCACCAAGTGACAAGTATTGTCAGGCATTTTGTGCAGTGTACAAAAGAGTTGGGTGAAATTCCACTGTCCTTAAGGAACTTAGAGACTAGGGTAAAACCAGTTCACAGATGTCTTAAGGAAATGCACAGTACCTTGAACCTGGAAGTGCCTAGTTAATGTCTGTTGAATGAAACGATGAATAAAGGAAATAGTCTTGAGATTTCAATTGGTCACTCCCGGTTGTGAATGGGAAAGGGGGTTTGTACAGTTAGGAACGTCAAGAACATAACCAATCGTACGTTGGAAAGATAATGTGTTGGCAAAGATCTAAGAATTTCCTCCTGTTCAGGAGACCTTTGATATAGTATCTGGAATGTGGATTTGGAGAGTAAGAAGATTGGTTCTTGCTTGTGCCACCAGCTGAATGACAGTGAGCACTTATTGCCAGTCTGCCTCCACTTCTGTCTCTTGCATGGGTTAATGTTAGCCACCTATTCCCCACAAGACTCTTGAAAATATTATTGAATCTGCCTATAAAACTTACAAGTTAACAGGGACTTCTCTGGTGGCCCAGTGGTTAAGACTTTGTGATTCCACTGCAGGAGGCATGCCTTTGACCCCTGGTCCTGGAACTAAGATCCCACATGCCATGTGATGTGGCCAAAAAGTTAAAAAAAAAAAAAAGTTAACAAAAGGACAAAACTATAAACGCATACTCTGTTAATAATCCTTATGAGTTAGATATTGTCCCAAGTGCTGGGTGTGGTCCTAAGGAGGGAAATTTTCCTGTAGGAAAGGTCTTACACAATTCAGTGCAGAGGGATTGAAAAATGCATGCAGATTTTTCCCCTCTAGGCTGATCATCCAGCTCATTTCTGTAGCGAAGGAGTGGGGCCAGTTTATGGGGTGTCTAGGGAAGTAAGATAGTCTCAGATGACTTCTCTGGTGGCTCAAACCGTGAAGAGTCTGCCTACAACGTAGGAGACCCAGGTTCTATCCCTGGGTCAGGAAGATCCCCTGGAGAAGGAAATGGCAACCCACTCCAGCATTCTTGCCTGGAGAATCCCAGGGACGGAGGAGCCAGCTACAGTCCATGGGGTCACAGAGAGTCGGACATGACAGAGCCACTAATGCATAGCTGATTTACAATGTTATTAGTTTCAGGTGTTCAGCAAAGTGGTTCAAAAGCTGATCATCCAGTTCATTTCTGTAGTGCAGGGATGGGACCAGTTTATGGGGTGTCTAGGGATGTGAGATAGTCTCAGAGGTATGTAAATAGCATACTATCACAAATAACCAAACTTAGAAGAGCAGACACATAAGCATACTTATGGATACAAAGTATCATTTTCCTAATTTGATAAGTGAAATCTGTAGTCACCAGCCTGTAAATCTCCCGAAGGGCCACTTCTTACACATTTTGTTTCTAACACATTTTTAAAATGTTTTTTATGCAATCTATTATTTTTTTAAAAAAGGTATGATAGCCTAGAAGAGTTCATTAATTTTGGAGATAAATAGAACTGGGTTCAAACTCTGACTCTGCAGTTTACCAGCTACAGTCATATGTAACTTTGGGCAAGTCAAACAACTTCTCTGTTTCTGTCAAATAAGGATAATAGTTCTTAGGTCTTCTCTTGGATTCATTTTTTTAAAAAATTTTGGCCACCCCGTGTGGCATGTGGGATCTTAGTTCCCCAAGTGGCATGTGGGATCTCGGTTTTCTCTGACAGTGAAAGTGCAGTTTTAACCATTGGACCATCAGGAAGGTCCCAGTAACCATTAAAAAAATTACCCGATTTGTCATATTTTTTTTGCTAAATCCTACTGCATTAATGATATGTTTTTTACACATTTACATTGTTTATTTGCTTTATAGTACATGTCTGTTAAAGGTAATATTTAATTCTCATAAAATACAGTGCATGTCATGTACTGCTCAACAAATGTAATCACTATGGAGGTCATTAAACGTCAAATAATTACATAATTAGTGTTTAAATTGTTTATATTATGTGGAAATGTTTGAAGAATTTTTTATAGGTGTTTAGAAGGTTTTTAGTGATATCTTTTTTTAAAAATTGCATTTATTTTATTTTTGGCTGTGCTGGATCTTCATTGCCATGTGGCCTTTTTCTCCAGTTGTGGAGAGCAGAGACTACTCTCTAGTTGTGGTGCACGGGCTTGTTGCAATGGCTTCTCTTGTTGCAGAGTGTGGGCTCCAGGCATGAGGACTTCAGTAGTTGTGGCTCCCAGGCTGTAGAGCACAGGCTCAGTGGTTGTGGCACATGGGCTTAGTTGCTCTGGCGCCTTTGGGATCTCCCTGGACCAGGATCGAACCCATGTCTGCTGCATTGGAGGTGGATTCCTTACCACTGAGATACCAGGGAAGCTCCTAAAAGTTGGTTTTTAAAACATGTCTGTAGAAAAAAAAGTATGATGGGATCACTGCTCCAAAGCCTCAGGATACATTTTTCATTAGCCTAAGCCAGGTTTCAGGGTTCAGAGGAGAGAACAGTCCCTTATAATAGCCAGCAGGTTCCCTTCCAGTCTTGTGGATTTACCATATACCTCAGGTTGGCCTTTTCACAACAGACCTCCAACCTCAGTTCCTGGTAGCGTGTGGGTGGAAGGGCAACAGTCTGTGATTTCTGGAAACACTCAAAATTGTGCTCCCTGGGAGTTGACCCAGAACCTGCTGGGTTCCCTACAAGGACCCAGGATTGGTTCACATGTGAAAGGAGGAGGAGGAAGCTAATTGGTTTATGTACCTTCCAATGTTGCTGGGATTTGCTTTAATCAGGAATAGGAACATACACAGATGTGGAAATGATTGTCATGAAGGAGGACGTGTACTCACTCGGAGACCTGTCCCTGGAGGCAGGAGGTACGGCCTGACATGCCACACAGGGCCTTGTGGGGAAGCCCCAGGGCTGGTCAGGAGCCAGAGGAGCAAGAGGAAAGCAGGCGCACGGGCTTTCACCATGGTTCCCACAGGAAGGAAAGGGGGCGGCCGGGTGAGCAGGGTCAGGATTGGCTGGTGGAGTGATTTCAGTGGGCTCTGGGGCAGAGGGGTGGTCCCTTGTTGTCTGGTCCTGGTCCTGGGATGATTAGGGAGGGAAGTATTGCCTCCCAGGGTACAAGAACAGGGTAGAGGAGGTGGTTCAGAGTGTGGGCTGGATTGGTGAGTCTGTGTATGAGAGACATTTGCTGTCCCTGAGAATCGGCAGCCCTGGGAGAGGCAGCGTCTCCTCAGCCAGGGAGGCCCCAGGTGCCAGAGCTTCAAGAATATAGAAAATAAATCATATATATTTAATATAACCAGTGATACAAAATTTAGCAGTCTCAAAAACTATCCCAAAACGTTTAGCAAAACCATCTAAATAAACGTTTGCTCCACTTACTCTACAGAACATGGTGCCTATGCCCTGATTTCAGTCATCATGGATACCAATTAATAATATTATTTTGCAAGACTGCATAGATTATACCCTCTTAGATCTTTTAAGTCATTCTGAAATTACATGTCCTTAGGCAAAGACAGAAATAAAGCAGAAATAGATGTTTTTCTGGAACTCTCTTGCTTTTTTGATGATCCAGTGGATGTTGGCAATTTGATCTCTGGTTCCTCTGCCTTTCCTAAAACCAGCTTGAACACCTGGAAGTTCACGGTTCATGTATTGCTGAAGCCTGGCTTGGAGAATTTTAAGCATTACTTTACTAGCGTGTGAGATGAGTGCAATTGTGCGGTAGTTTGAGCTTGGCATTGCCTTTCTTTGGGACTGGAATGAAAACTGACCTTTTCCAGTCCTGTGGCCACTGCTGAGTTTTCCAAATTTGCTGGCATATTGAGTGCAGCACTTTCACAGCATCATCTTTCAGGATTTGAAATAGCTCAACTGGAATTCCATCACCTCTACTAGCTTTGTTTGTAGTGATGCTTCCTAAGGCCCACTTGACTTCACATTCCAGGATGTCTGGCTCTAGGTGAGTGATCACACCATCGTGATTATCTGGGTCGTGAAGATCTTTTTTGTACAGTTCTTCTGTGTATTCTTGCCACCTCTTCTTAATATCTTCTGCTTCTGTTAGGTCCATACCATTTCTGTCCTTTATTGTGCCCATCTTTGCATAAAATGTTCCCTTGGTATCTCTAATTTTCATGAAGAGAGCTCTAGTCTTTCCCATTCTATTGTTTTCCTCTATTTCTCTGCACTGATTGCTGAGGAGGGCTTTCTTATCTCTCCTTGGGGCTTCCCTGGTGGCTCAGCTGGTAAAGAATCCACCTGCAATGCAGGAGACCCCGGTTCGATCCTGGGTCGGAAAGGTCCCCTGGAGGAGGGAATGGAAACCAGCTCCTGCATTCTTGCCTGGAGAATCCCCATAGACAGAGGGGCCTGGTGGGCTACAGTCCATGGGTTCCCAAAGAGTCAGACACGACTGAGCGACTAACACTTTCAGGCAGAAACAGCATATGTGGCTAACTGAAGTCTGTTGTGGTGTTGTTGTTTTTTTTAAATAAATACTGGGTCAGAAACTTCTTCTCATCTCCTGCCGTGAAGAATTATTTCTCTCTCTGCTTTAACTGAATGGTCTTGGGCAAGTCACTGAGCCTGCCTCTGTCTGGGTCCCCACTCTCCCCAGCAGAGTGAGGTCCGTGTGGAGAATTCTCCATGTGTGGGCTGTCCTCCAGGTCTAAAACCTCTTGGGTGCCCCTTACATCTCTCCAGCCAGAGGCTCGCTGCCATCAGCTACCAGACTAACAGCCTGGGAGAGCCTCCTTGGGAAGGTCAACTGCGGAAGTCATATGGAATGCTAGAAGGAACTTGGCAAATGCCTCAGCCTTAGCACAGTGGGCGCTGTGCCAAGTTATCTTGTTTAAACTTCACATTCCTACGAGGCAGATGCTGTTATTAGTGCTCATTTAATAGTCAAGAAAGCAGGAGGTAAGATAGGTTGAGTTGCCCAAGGTCACACTAGTGAGGAAGTGGAGACCATATCTGTCTAACTTCAAAGTATAAGACTCAGACAGTAATTACAGAGGTGAAGACTAGATCGAAATAAGGTCAAAATAGGGGAGATACGTTACAATTCAGTACTCAGTGGGACTTTTGAACCATGACTGTCAGCCAGAACTGCAGTGGGCTGCCTTTTTCCACCGGAAGAGTTCAAGTTGGATTACCACTTATTTTTCAGGTATGCTATGGAAGGGGATCCCAAATTGGCCAAAAGCTGGACTCGACATCCTTTCTCTAAATGTCCCGTTCTAAAATCCTCCCCCGCCTCCCCAGTGTTTCTCTATTTCCTTATTTGGCCGCACTGGGTCTTAGTTGCAGTACTCTGGGTCTTTGGTCTTTGTTGCAGCACAAAGGATCTTCAGTTGCGGCATGTAGGATTTTTAGCTATGTCCTGTGGAAACTTAGTTGTGGTGTGTGAGCTCTAGTTCCCGGACCAGGGATCAAACCCGGGCCCCCTACGCTGGGAGCATGGAGTCTGAGCCACTGGACCACCAGGGAAGTCCTTAAAATTCTCATGTGTAATATAGCTCTTGAATTGTGTGATTTGGGTTCTCCCCAGTCAGCCACACCCAGCATTTGGAGACCCCACCACCAGAGGGCAGTGTTTCCACATTGGTATACTTGCACCCAGGGACCCACACCGGGTTCCCTCCAGAGCGGTCTGGAGGGCGCCAAGTTTAGAGACGTCACGAGCCTGATGTGGGCACCAGCCGCAGACTATTGCTGTCACTTCCTCCACCAGCCCGAACAATGACTCCTGTCTGCCAGTGCGTTGGAGAGAGGTCAGATGGTGAGGAGAGTCAAAGGGAAGCCCCCATCTCCAGAGGGCTGGGGTGGGAGTCTTTCTGAGGGCTCTGCCCCTGCACCCCAAAGACTAGGACAGTAAGGAGAGGAATGGGGTTGAGAAGTGCCGGAAGATGACAAAAGAAATCCTGTCACACGTGGGAAGACTGAAGGACCCACGAACAGAAGAGAGACTTGAAGAGGCCGTGAGACCTCGCTTCCATCCCGGTGGTTCTGCAGGGTCCTGGGTATCATCAACACCAGGGTTGGCAAGTGGATTCCACCAGTGGGTAGGGATCTCATTTTCTTTTTTTAAAAGGTGTTCGTTTATGTATTTGGCTGACTCAGGTCATCCCTCAGGTCATCCCCCAGGGGCTCAGTGCCTGTGGGATCTTAGTTCCCCACCCAGGAACGGAACCCACATCCCCTGCAACGTGAGGCAGATTCTTAACCCCTGGACCATCAGGGAAGTCCCCAGCCTGATTTTAGGAGGCACTCTGTGCAGTGTCAGAAAGTAGCACCTTGGGAAGCATTCGCTCCACACGTGTTTGCCATGTTGCCTCTGTTGCCCCTTCAGATCTGGCACTCTCGTTGCTGAGGAACAGCAGTGAAATACAGAACACAAGACCACCTGCCCTCGCAGAGCTGACCTGCCTGTGTCTGAGCATCGGGGGAGATACTGCGGCAGGGTGTGTGTGGGGGGGCCTTTGGGTCGTTAGCCTGGACGGACTTACCATCCCTTCAGGGCATCCTGCAACCATCTCAGCTCTGTTTTCATATCTCTGATACACAAGCCTGTGAATGATGACACAGGGACACCACAGGACCCTGGTAGACTGTAAAAATTGCCTTTGGATTTGGAAGTCTCAGGAAAAAATTCTTCGCTTAAAAACAATCTTCAGTCAGCCCATTTTTCACGTCTCTTCTATTTAAGATTCATGGGGACAAGGTATTAAAATTGTCCACATGAGAAATTACTTCTAGAGAACAGCCAGGTCCCAGAGACATCACACATTCCATCCTTGACGTAAGCATGTAGGATCTCAGCTAAATCAGACCCACAGTTGTTATCCAAGTGCTCATGATGCCGTCTCTCAGAGAAGCCATGCCGATTTTACTGCCTCTCGTGGCCGGGTATTTACATCCCCAAGGCCCTCGCCCCCACAGCTATCTTTATTCTTTTGCACCTGTCTCTTTCTGGCTTGCACTTTCCTTTGCATAGTATTCTCAGGATAGACCCAGCTTTCCATTTTTCATATATTTTTTTTTTCCTCTCAGTGGTCTGCTGTATCACCCTGGAAGGAAAAAGAGAGGGTGAAAAGATCCTTGTGGGCCAGAGCCGGGAGTTCTAACATGTTTTTCCCCTTCTTGCTAGAAAGACAGAACCCTCAGGTGCATGGGCTGCTTTTTCTTCCTTGTGTGGGCCTCACTGGCTCACACCTGGTTCATTCTCTTCTAGGTTGTAAGGGTTTAGGGACACCTTCTTTGGGCCTGACATATCTGGATAGGCCTGGGATATGGGATTAGAGACCGAGAGTCGACCAGGACACAGAGAGCAGGCCCCAGGGGCTCCACCTCATCACCTCTGGGTGCTGTTGGCAGGACTGTGCCATGGTGACTCAGGACAGTGACATGAGTCAGGGCAACTGGGCCTGGGCCAGCAGATCCCGGGCATAACCAGTCACCAAGCCAGTGCGGGGGTCTGCTTCACATGGTGCCCAATCCTGGAAGCAAAGGCCTGGGTAGAAGGGGCTGCAGTGCCTCCCGAGTCTGGGTGGTGTAGGGAACCTCAGGAGTAACCCCCACCAAGAGGGGGGAGCTCAACAGAAGGGACCCCGTTGAGGTTTTTGCCCTGAAAGGAGGTTACACGTTAATCATAAGACTCATCCAGAGGCAAGCCACTGATTTCCTTAACTTCCTGAGAGAGCCATTCTTTAAGAGAGAATTAAGAAAAGAAAAAGATTCTGCGTCCTATTTTTTTTATTCCCTCCCTAAGCAAACGGTAAAAAAAAAGACAGCCTGAATCCAAGAGAAGTCGGAAAGATCAAAGCAGAGCAGGTGAACTTGGAGCATGGGGTCCACACCTACTGGCTATGGGCTGGGGCTGTGGCCCCTCACTCCTCAGATGGCGTCTTGTAGGAGCCCGTCTTGGGCACCTGGGTGATCTCCACGGAGGTGATGCTCTTGCTGGCTGTGCAGTGTCTGGAGTGCAGTTTGCTGAGGGCCGTCTCCACTGTGCCCGCCCACTCCTCGACATCACCCACCTCATGGACTGTCTTCTGTAGCGGGCCAGCGTCTGGTTGGCCTGCTCCTCCTGTGACCAAGGCACAGTGGAAAATGGAGTGTAAACCTGGCTTGTTCTGGTTAAATATGCATTGTTTTTGGTTCTACCCAGACATCCTGAGAGTCCAGTCATTCTGTAAGGCTCGTTAGGAGACGTGGCAGTCCTGGGTCAGCGGGACGCTCCAGGTCACCACGGACACCTGCCTTCGGCACTTTTAGCTGATGGTTTTGGGCATTGACGTCCATGTTTCTAAATGAAACGTGCCCTGCTGTGGAAGGTGTGGGTTTGGCGCTTTCTCTGGTCTCCGTCCCTCATTTCCCACCCCCTCGTCTTGCCAATGGAGCCATAGTGTCATTTTAGTTAGAACCGTAAGCCGGGCCTTTATTGAGTCTTTTGGGAAGGGGGGGTGGGTGCCTGGGTGATGGACAGAGCCAGCGTGGTGGGCCCGGAACTGGCAGCAAGTGAGAGCAGAGTGAAATCTCTATGTCCTGAGGGGGCCGAGGACTGCCGCCCTGCTCCTCCTCCAGCTGCTCCTCCAGCAGGTCCAGGTCGTGCTTGGTGTTGGCGAGATGCACCACGGCCGTGCTGAAGGCCTGTGGGGGCCAAACCGGCCTGTCAGAGCCCCCCCACCCCGTCTCTGTGACGCCTGGGACCATCACTTAAAGATATGTGGCGCCTCTTTGCAAAAAGACATGGGAGTCTACAATCCAAACCACCGAGGCTTAATTTTCCTTGATTTCTCCCCATTACCGTCCACAAGGATACATAATTTCTTTCATTTAATTAGCCTCATGCGCCCACACGCATGCTCTGGCTTTGTAGTTAACCTTTTTACTCTCTGTGGAATCAGATCATTTTCATGTTCCTTCTGCATCTTCATAACATACGACTTTCTTCAAGGAGGCGGCATTGTCGCCCTCAAGCCAACCTTGGACTCTTCGTCCAGCCATGGCTTGTAATCGTCCACCTGTGACGTCAGGGACGTCTTTATCCACAGGATCTGGTTGAGTCGGCTCTGGGATTCTTGATACTCCCAGGTCAGCTCACTGTTTTCAGCTGGGTGAGAAGGAAACAGATGTAGAGCCATACCCTAAGCCTGGCTCTCAAAGAACCGTCAACACGGCGGCTTAGCTGGTGGAGCTGGGATGGGGAGCACGGTGAACTCCACTTCAGCTGCCCAAATTAAGTGGCCCCGGGAGGGGCACAAGTTGCCCAAGGGTCCCCACCATCCAGGTGATGTGCGTGGGATAAGTGGCTTCAGATAACAAGGCCCCCAGCCCCTGGCAGGGGGAACACAAAGATGTTTGGAGACAACAGTGATGCCAAGAATGTTTACTTTGAAAAATCCATTCATCTCAGCCCCTGAACTGTGGACTGATTTCCGGAGCCAGAGGCCAGGAGGAGGTGTGTGCGCCCGAGGACCAGCGAGGGTTCCGGCTCTGCCCTGTAAATCTTCGGTTTTGTGACCAAGTCACCCCAGCCTCACTGTCGCACTCATTTTATCACCCAGTGGGGAAATTGATTTTAAACCGTATTGAGGATGTGGGCAGTAAGGCCAAACGATGCCTCAGGCTCTCTGGTGTCTCAATGGCGCACCTAAGGTGTGAATCTCTCCAAGGAACTACACTTTTGCTTGACCCAACTCTTGACCCCTGTCTAAGGCCGAGATTCTGCAAAGGTAGATGTTAACTTGCATATGGATGAGTCGCAAATCGTTTTTGACCTAGAGATGCAAAGAATTTCTTCTGGTAGGGAAAAACCCCACATCAAACCCAGAGGTTGCAGTATTATTGCCCCCTCGGACAGGAACCAGTTTTGCATCTAACTTGTCAGCTACTGAAGCGTTCCTTTCCCGACTGGCTGTGTAAACCTTGGCCCCTCGGATGCTTTTCAAAGGTGGCTCTACCATTTTTCTGATTCTCTCATTAGTGACCTGTGTTTGCTTTATGTTTGTAGGCAGATCGTGTTTTAAAATACTTGAAAAATGGGTTTTGTCAGTAGTACTGCTCCTGCTGATCTCACAGAGAGATGGAGAGAACCGACATGAAAAGGTTTTGAGTAGTGTTCCCTGTTTTATGCTGTAAAGACGTTACTTTGAGCAAGCACTCAGCGGGTGGAAGAAAATCTCCCTGTCTCATCACAGGGGGTGTGGGTTTTCCAAGGTCAAGGAGGCTCCGGGAGGGGACCTGGGTCCTCTTTCGGGTTCCTTGAGGATTCCCATCCGTCCTCAGGGAGCTGCGGGGAGGGGTGAGCTCACCCTGACGGCGTTAATTTCCACCTGGTTCCGCTCCAGCTCAGCCACCTTCGCGTCGGCCTCAGCCAGGTTGTCCTCCAGCGTGTGGATGTGGGCCTCAGCGTTCACCTGCGCAGCAAGAATGGACCTTGTGGGGGAATGAGCAGGCGCAGGCCAGGCCCACCCTGCTTCCCAGCTGGGCTGCCCTCTTACAGCCTCCCAGACCACTGCCTCATCCTTCTAGAACAGCCCTGTCTCAGCAGCTCACCATTTCCTCCAACGTAAACCCAGAGCCTTTGGGTTGGCACACAGCCCCTCACGCGTGGGCCTCGGGTGCCCTCACCTAGTAAGAAAATGTCCCCTTAGAGCAGGAGTCTCAGGTAAAACAGGTGCTACGGTGGTGCCTCGATTGGAGACACCTGTTGGCTGGGACCTGGGTCCCCGAAGCCTCATCCCTGCTCACTCTGGAGCCCCCCACTTTCCTGGAGCCCCTTGCTTCCCTCACGCCACACGAAGACTCCTCCTGTGGCAGGTGCTGGGTGGATGCATGTTGAGTGACTGACTTCATTTTCTCTCCTCCCATGCATCACTTTTTCAGCGTGGCTGTGACTGCACTTGTCTCTCCTTGGTCTCCAGCTCGTTGAGGATAGAGTCCTCCTAATGTCATGACGACCCTAGTAGCTTACGTTTATGGAGCTTTTCCTTATGTGTCAGGGACTGTTGTAGCCCTAACAAGCACTGTGAGGTGGGGATTGTCTTTATCCCCATTTTATGGATGGGGAAGCCGAGGCACGGCTGGGTTGTGCTCCTTGGCCAAGGTTATATCCCCAGCATGTGGGTCTGTGATGGGTCCGTCTCGGTTCCCTTCACAGCATCTAGATCATGCCTCAAGCCTGTCAGGGAGCTCAGGGGATATTATTCGAGAAGACTCTGTGGGGATCCCCCTCAGCTAGGACTTCTGCATGGTCTCCACACTGGCGTCGATCTCGGCCTTCATGACCTGCTTGTCCTTCTCCATGGACTTCACCCTCTGCAGGCTCCCCACGTGCTCGGCTAGCTCGGCCATGGGGTCCGTGTGCTTCCTGCGCCCCGCACTCTGCAGGGCCGCCTCCTCCGGCTCCTGCCGCAGCTCAGCCTCCCAATTGCGGTTCTGCTCGATCCCGGGCGGAGCAGAGGCAGGGCTCGTGGGCGGGTCGGCACTGGCTCCCGCCAGACGCTCAGTCCCAGTCCCGCTTGTACCCACTGAACTGAGCGGCCCAGAGCAAAGTGGACGGAACCAGCCTTCTCTTGCCTGTTCTCTATTATTAATTGGTTTCTCCTCTAGGTAGCCCCAGGAATTCAGCAAGAACTGGTCTTTATCCCCTTGCTCATCGTCCAGTAGGCAGGCAGGAACCGGGGGTCCTGGCCCCCTGAGGATGGTACCTGAGCAGATGTGGCTCCCCCAGCCTCTTCCAACCTGTCACTGAAGCCTTCCAGGTCTCCTCCGCCCCGGACAGACCTGGTGTTCGTTTAGTTTCCACTGCAGTGTGGAATTCAGAGAGGCTCGTCCTCATACTTAGAGTTGACAGAATTGATTTCCATTTCCCTCCTGCGGGAGGAGGTTTTGCCCTCCTGAGGAAAAGCTCTGAGGCTGGGCTAGTGAGCTGGCGCGAGAGTGGAGCTGGGGGACACCTTGACCCTCCTGAGACCCCCTCACCCCGACCCCTGGCCTTGTCACCCTACAAATGAGTCACCCCACTGAGCCCTAGACTCTGCTCCACTGGCTTCTCACGGACCCACCCATTCATTCACTCACTCGTGCATGTATTATTTTGCCTCTTATTGAGTCCCTCCTGGTGCCAGACATCTCCTGGGGTTCCGGGGACTCATCAATGAACAAAACAGATAGAAGTCAGTGCTCCGGTGCAGCTTACAGTCTACAGACCCCAGAATCGCACAAAACCTTTTTAGGGAAAATGTTCCTCCCAAAACTTGCCGCCAAAGGCTGTCTCCTCCTGATGTGTGAGTCCCACACGTCAGGAGGCACGTGTGAGAGGCCAGAGACCAAGCAGGTGGACGGGGAGGATGGGCCAGGGTCCCACCTGCACCTTCTGGGTGTTCCTCCTGAGCAAGGCGGATTTCGCTGCAACGCCCTCTGAGCAGCCAGCAGCGCTTTAGACCTGCCTTAGGCAGCATGTGCCTCAAAGACAAAGACTTCTGCCCCACGGCCTTCCTCACCAGCCTCCTTCGCTCCCTTCCCCTTGGCCTCTGACTAGGCTCTGGATTATGCTTGGACTCTTGCAGTAGCCTCCCAGTTGTCTTCCTGCTGCCAGTTTTTCTCACCCCAGCTGTCCTCCACGTTATTCCAGGGTGATGCTGATAACATACCCACTCCACTCCTCATGATCTTTGACAGCTCAGTTTGTAGGCTTCTGCGCAGACTCCTTCCCTCTGGGGTGGCCGCTTTGCTTACTATCAGCCTCTTGTCCAGTGTCCATGGCCCCGTGTGAGGCTGGGAGCTCCCTAAGCACAGGGAGCACCTACTCCTTCCTCCCTAATCCTCTGTGCCGGGCACAGTGCCTGGAACAGAGTGGGTGCTGAGGAAGTGCATTTAGTACACAAAGCCCTGAGCACAGCGCTGTCCAGGCAGTGCTCAGCGTTGCTATCACTGCTGCAGGCAAAATGAAAGGATGCGTACGTTTTCACCACCTCCTGGAGATCTAGCTTGGACTGCTCCATCTCACTGAGATGGTCCGTTGTCATCTTCAGGTCACGCTCAGCTTTCCAGCGAGCCTTTTCCACTTCCGCCCAAATTTTCTTTTTCTGTTTCCAGTTATCCTCCAGCTGCGGAGACAAAAAATACAAGAGAAAGTAGAGTTGTGTGTGCAGTGGGGGAGGGGGATGTCTGAGGCCAGAATGCAATGAAGAACGAGACTGGGTCAGGTTCCTTGCTTTGGCATCAGAAAGACCCTCACTTCCTGGTACCCAGAATGGACAGACCTGGCCATCAGGGTGTAGAACCAGGCCTGGGGATGGGGCATTACCTCGTGGATCTGGGTGCTGAGCTTGCTGTTGGTCTTGGTCAGGTGGTTCACCTTGACTTCAGCTTGCAGGTCGTCAAGAGTTTTCTGGAAAGATACACATGTGTGTCCCACGAGGCGATTGGGAGCAGCTGAACAGAGCTGGTTCTCTGCCCTCACTTCTGGGCCGAGTCGATGATGTCAGTGATCAGTGCAGAGCACCTGCTCCTGAGTGATGCGTGAGCCCAGGGCAGACCGATCACCCGTCAGCCGCAGGTGGGCCCCATGGGCAGCTGGGAGCTCTGGCTCTCCGAGGGCCATATAGGAAATCTGCGGGGGTGTGGCTTCTGGTCATCATAATGCTTGGCGTCCTCACTATGTGGGTGTTTGGTTTTGCTGGATGTCTGGTTTTGCTCTGGATGATAGTTCATGAAGAATAATTCTGCAGTCTAGCCAGACATTCATGCAAGTAAACAACTAGTTATGCTTTTCTGAACCTAGAACTCAGTACCTCTTCACATTTAACTCAAAAATTTTTTTTCATTTAGCATACACATTTTAAAAGAATGATCTACCATGAAAACTGAGAGGATTTACTTGTTATTGAAACTTCCCTGAGAATTATTCTCTGTTTCATAAAATCTCATCACTGGCAGCACCCACACTTGGCTGCCTAAGTCGCTAACACCCCCTCCAGTGCCCATCTGCCGCCATCAGAGACGGGCTTGGGCAGGCTGCACTCTCAGATCCGCCTGAGCTTTTGCACTTTGACAGCTTCATTATTTATTATGAATTAATGTCACTCATTTTTCCATTTATGTGGAAGGGCACCCAACTGATTTTCCTGAAGTTATGTATTAGTTCCATTATCATTGTCTTCAATTCAGGATGGTAAGAGGGCCTTCCAAAAAGCTGATCCTCATTGTGAGTTATCCATTTGCCAATTTACCTACTCACTAAGTTTATTTGTAATCCCCAAATCAATACTCACGGTGCTTTTGCGGTCATTCGCGGACACACAGCAGCGAAAATGTCAAGTCGCCTGAGGAGCACATTCCCAGCTGATGTTGGATAAACGATGTTCTATCATTCTCCGTTCAGCTCCTACTGCAAACAAGTGTCCTTTTCCTGGTCTGTTTAGTGCCAGCTTTTTTTACATCGGTGCTTTTTTCTGGTGATTTCACTGCTTATGTTGCCACCAAGCACAGGGCCACCATGCTGCCTGGTGTTCCTGACACAAGAAGGCTCTGAAGTGCTTTGCCGAGAAAATCTGTGTGTCGGATGAGCTTTGTTCAGGCCTGAGATACAGTGACTGTTGACCGTGAGTTCAGTGTCAAGGAATCAACAATATGTACTAAACATTGTGTGTTTTCCAACAGAAACACACATAAAACAAGACAACGTCTACGTCAAAATCATATGTATGATGTGTTGATGGGTTGAGAAAAACACTGACCAAAGGTTTGCAGGAACCTAACCCCGTATTTCCCCGAGAGCAGAGGTTCAGGCTTTGCTAATTCAGTGACTTCACCACCCTGAATAATGAGAACTGAGTGTGTTTGTTGTAAAAGGGGGCTCTGGGTTTGATGTGACGGAGAGTCACAGCCTAAGGGGAGGCGGCAGAGAGAGGCACTCTGGAGACATACATAGATCCATGATGTCAGCACACACAGGGATGCGGGTCCGCTGAATCTGGCTCCGGGCTTCAGCTTGCTCTTGGAGCCTATCCGGGCTGGGAGGTGTTCCGTGCCGCCGTCAGCACTGATGGGTGGTCAGAGCTGGCTCTGCACTCAGAGCCCATAGCAGTCAGGTGGGGTCCCTGTGACCTCAAGGGCTCACATCTGTCGTTGGTGCAATGAATCAAGGTTTGCTGGTGCCTTAGAGCTCCAGGGCGTCTCCATGGGCCCACTCCGTCCTTACGATGCTAGGAGCATCCCTCCCTGGTGCTGGACCATTCTGACCCACACCTGCTGCCCCCTTCACTCTGAACCTGTCCTAGTTTGGGTGATAAATGACACGATCACCCTGCTACAGCAAACCTGGAAGGGAGGCCGCCAGTGACCGTGCCCACTTGATGGATGAAGGCACTGTGATTCAGGGATACTCTATGACTTCCCAGGAGCCCCAGCTGAGGGGTGGCAAAACTGGGATTTGAATAGGAGTCTCCTGTCTCTGACCCCTGCCTGCTCCTTCAAGGGGAGAGGCAGGCAATACCTACCTGATGCAGCTCCTCTAGCGCCCTCTTCTCCTTCCGGAGCTTGGCAATGGAGTCTTCTCGAAGGGAGAGGTCCCCAGTCAGCGAACAGGCTTTGTGATCCAGGGCCTGAGGGTGGGGTGGGGGACTTTAAGGCTGGGAATATCTTTGGGGGCAGGGGGAGGAGGTACATGCTCCAAGAGAAGGTCTTCATCATGGCTACACCCCAGAGTCACCTGAGGGCCTAGAAGATGCCAACGCCCAACCAAGTCAAGATCTCGGGGTGAGGGGGCAGCTAGGACACCGTCAGGCCTTGACTACTCAACACCTGGTCCTCGAGCAGCAGCCGTGGCATCACCCGGGACTGTGTTGGGAACACAGCCCCTCGGCCGCACCAGACTTGCCGGCCCAGAGTCTGCATCTTATTGAGGTCCTGGTGGTCCGTGTGCACCTCAGCACTGGAGATACCGCCCCCCCCCGTCCACCTTCCCTTGCTGGGGGTCCCACCCATGTGAGGTTGGAAGGGGGTCTGGGGCTGAGGGCCTGCCAGACAGTGCCAGGAGCCGAGGAGCTGTGTGCAGGGGCAGCGACTGCTTATTTGGGCAGAAACTGAGCAGCTAAAGGTGACTCCACCTTACAGTAGGGTTGCTTCTTCTGGGAAGGGAGGTGCGGATATTGTTGGTGGTGCAGAGGGATGTTCTGTGAGGGGCCCTGGGGATGCCAAGGCTGAGTGGGCAGTGGGCCAGGCAGACACCCAGGATCCCAGGCACAAGGAGACCCAGCCAGGCCCAGGTGTCCCCACAAATGGAGCAGCCCTCGGCCCCCTGAGTCAGCTGCTCCATCTGACATCATAGCACGGGCCGTGCGTGGCTACTGAGCCCTCAGAATGCAGCCAGGTCAACTGAGGAGCCACCTTTGAAATTGTGCTGAATTAAGTTAATAGCTGCATCTGGCTGGCAGCTTGGGTCCCGGGCAGCACTGCTGGGGGGTTCTAGGTGTGGCTTCTACAGGGCGAGCCGACTAGGGGTTCCCTGGCCCTGGGGGGACTAGAGTCAGGCCTGGGGCCTCCCCACCTGCTTCCCCTTCTCCTTCTCTTGGCCATCATGGTCTCCCAGGCCCTCCAGGTCCCACCTGAGGTCGCTCAGCTCCCCCTCCAGCTTGCGCTTGTCAGCGCTCAAACAAGGCTGACGGGCCCTCCTCCTCCTCCAGCCACTCTCACCTGTTGGAGATCTGGCTCTCCAGCCCTATCTTGGCCTTCATCATCGGGGTCAGGCGCTCCTCCACGTCCAGCAGGTTCTCTTGCTCCTGGTGGAGGAAAGCGTGTTCATCAAAGGCAGGGTCCCAGCACCTGCAGGGGACAATGACTGCAAACAGGCCTGGGGCTGGTGGGCCCCAAGCAAACGTGTCCTGGGGTTGGACAGGGAGCCGGGCCATCGCCAAGCTCCTTGCCAATGTGCGGGACCAGGCGTCGTCCAGGAGTGCGGTCCCCAGACCAGCAGCAGCAGCATCACCAGCAAGCCGGTTAGGATGCGACATCTCAGGCTGCACCTGTGACCTGTTCATCTGAATCTGCGTCTTAACGAGATCCCAGGTGGTCAGATGCACCTCGAGGTGTTAGGAGCGTGGTCTAGAAGTGTGTCACACACACACTGACACCGGGTGTGACCGTGCTTCCATCCACCCACGGGGAGGGGCCTCTCCACCCAAATAACTCCCAGCATTGGTTTAGCACTTTTGTGTTAACAATCCGGTTCCCACAGTCTGCAGTTCCTCCTTTTAACAATGCTAAGAACAAGTCAGGCAGGCGTTGAGAGAACCGACATGCAGAGGAGGGTGGAGTTGTCAGAAGGCACACAGGCAGTAAGTGGGGGTGTCCCCTGGGGTCTCCCTGAGATGAGGTCAGTGGCCATGTAGGCAGAAGACCAGATCAGCTAGATGACTTTTAGACTGTGGTATAAAGTTGCTGAAATTCAGTTCTTTGCAAAGTAAGGGAAAGGGTCACAATGGAGGTCCTTCTTTGATCCCTGTGGTCTCCCTCGGTCTCAGCCTCCCAAACATCAAATGAGGGTCCCGGCTGGAGCAACTTCTCCCGACTGTGGAGAGGCTGTGGAGGAACACTGTTAGAGACAGCTTAGGGAAAGCGGGTGGGCGATGCAAGTGCTGGCACCATACTGGCCAAGGAGACACAGCCGGCCGTGACAGCAGGGAGGGTCAAGAGGGCACTGGGCCCCTCTTGGTCAAGGGTCTTCTACTGATAGCCTTGGAACCATGATCAAGTCTCCAGAGTTCAGTCAAGTGGACTTCTCTACCCTGAAGATAAACGTGAGAACTGGGTGTCTTTAGGGGTGGTTGTGAAGGTCTAATCAGAGAAGGACCTCTGTAAACCAGCAGGGTCACGGCAGTGAACCCACTCACTGTGTTGGGAGTCCAGCTTCCCATGGAAACTAGGTCATCTGTTCTCCCTACTGTGTTTGCACTTGATGAGAGAGGAAAAGGAGTCAGAGAAAAGAGGACAAGTCCCGAGGTCCTCAGGGGAGCCAGGGGCGCACCTCCCACCATCTTGAAACCCTCCCCATGTCTGGATAATCCCCCAGACCCAGCGTGTAGTGTAAGTGTGTGGGCCCAGCCTGCTGCTGTGGGCAAACAGGAATTTGATGGAGATTTTTGGTAGTTGGGTCAAGGGTGACATGGCAATGAAGGAAAAGTAAGACTGGGAATTCCCCGTGGCCTGGATGGACATGACTTCTTGGAAGACTACCCTCCTTTCCCTTTCTGGGTTTGACTCGTGCCAAGGCCCCCAGCTCCTGCCACTGCACCCAAGGCCCCACATACTGCCTGCCACTGGACCACGAGGGCGTTCTTCTCCTGGCTGAGGGTGGCCATCTTCTCCTCCAGTTCCTCGACCTTGCCTAGCAGCTCCTGCGCCTTGGACATGGCACTCCTCAGCTTCTCCTCCTTGACCTTCATCTCCTCCTCTTGCTGAACCATGTTCAGGAGTGGCTTGACCTGGGCGGTGAGGAACACCATAGAGGGTTAGGGGGGATGGGCTTTGCCAGGTGGCTGTGGGGGCTCTGTCTCTGATTGGCCCTCATACCTCCTTTGGCATGGAAAGAAGCTCTTGCTGCAGCTGTGGGGTGGAGCCCCTCTCCACAGATACCATGAAGCATCCCTGAGCACCCACCGAGCAGGTCCATGTTTGCTCAGGACCAGTCCTCACATTGCCCTGGGAGCCGAAATAAGCATTTAGGCACAGTCTTGCTGTGCCCCATGCTTACATCTGATCTGTAGGTTCTCTCCACTCAGGGTATCTGGCTGAAATCACAGCTCTGGTTTTCCTTGTCTTTCTGCCTTCCGAGTCCTCTTTCTGTTGCTCCCTTGCACTGTCTTTCTCTCTGTCTGTCTGTCTGTCTCACTCTCTATGTCTCTCTCCATCTCCCTCTCTTTTGCATCTTTTGTCTTCTCCCTACCCCAACATGAAGGTCCAACTCTACACTCTATCCATTTTTCTGGAGGTCAAACACCAGGGATTGGATTAGGAAATGGAAATGGATTAGGGCGGAGGCATTGCCTCACTTTGAGGATTTCAGATAAACTTGTCCTCACCAGCCTGGTCTGTGGGAATCTGGGATCCTGCTGTGTGAAGTTTGCATAACAAGGTGATCGGAAGCAACTAAGTAACACTTTGTATCCCTGCAAAACCTCCCCCAGGGTGTTGCTTTTTCCACTGAATCATCCTGTCCGGTTTAGTTAAATCAGATTAGAGTTTAGTTAACACACTAAGAATAAAGGATTTTGAGTTAATTTTACATTTTTACTCATTGGAACAGAAACTTGCTCTGCTATGTTTAATTAGTGAGTTTCCCTTCCTGGTAAATAGAGGCAGAAAAGTTTTCAGGCTCTGTCTGCTTATCATCTGCTGTCACTTATATCCAGTTTGGAAGGAATCTTAAAGGTTGTTGGTCTGGGGCTTCCCAAAGGGCAGTTCATAAACTGAGGGGGCAGGAGAGATGGATTTCACCATCCCATGGTATTCTTTGGATTTTCATTGGGGGAAATGGGTGGGGCAGGGGGGGTTGGGAGGAGAAGGGATGAGTTGGGATTGACATAGATAAACTATTGATACTATGTATAAAGTAGCTAATTAACGAGGACCTGTTGAACAGCACAGGGAACTCTACTCTGTGCTCTGTGCTGACCTAGATGGGAAGCAAATCCAAAAAAGAGTGGATCCGTGGGTACAGCTGATTCACTTTGCTGTAGAGCAGAAGCTAACACAACATGGTAAAGCGACTACTCCAGTAAAAATTTTAAAAGTTTTGAGAAGTAATGTTTTAATAAATGATTTTGAAAAAAAAATTTTTTTTTGAACATGAATAAGAACTTGTTAAATGTATAGGGCTTTTTGTTTTGTTTTGTTTTAGGCCATGTCGGGCATGCGAAGATCTTAGCTCCTCAACCAGAGAGCACGGTTTAACCACTGGACCACCAGGGAAGTTCCTAAATCTTCAGTTTTTATGGATAACTCGCTTGGGATGAGACAGGTAAGGATGCGAAGTTTCCTTTCAAAATAAAAATTTCAAAGTAAAATGGAGTTGATTTAAGGAAGGAAGGTCAGACACAGAACAGGCGGGGAAAGTACCATGATGTCCAAATTGAAGAAATCCTCGTTTAGCTCGCTTTGCAATCTCAAGCCCTCCAGCAGGCTGGCCTGTGCACAGCTACCTCTGGCCGTGCTGAGTTTACTGTCCGCGTCCCCCACGGCTGCCCCCACCCCCACCCTTTCTACTTGTGGTCAGCACTGATTGTTAGAAAGTGCTTTCCTACGGGGAGGGGAAAGAAGCTTCTGCGTGAGTTGTGGGGGGCTCAGGGTCCCCAAAGATGACCTGTGGCCTGTCCACCCCTCCATGTAGCTGCCCTGAACACCCTGCCCCTCAAAACAACCCTGGCCTCCGGCCTCCTGAACGCAGCAGCCCTGCACCCGGTGTCCAGTGGTGTGCTTCCTCATGACGGGGCCCCAGGCGGGATGCCAGGCCCCGACATGACCCGACCCGCGTGTAGTAGGTGGCTCGTGGACTCCTGCATTGGTTGAGAGTGGCCTGGTTGCTTGGACACCTGCAGCCCCACCGTCCAGCTGACCCATTCACCCTCACTGCCTCGGAACAGCCTGGGAAAGAAGAGCTGGGGTCTCATGATTTCCTAAAGCTGAGGACTTCACTGAAGGGGTGGAAGGGGCTTTGGCATGCCCAGGGGTGAGGCACTGAACACCAGGCCCACATTTGGGGGCGCTCTCTGCATCCTCAGAGGGTTTTATTTTGAGGGGTATGTCCTAGGAGGACACACCATCATTTTTCTCAGGGGGGAATCAATCCCTGTCTGAAGGAAGGCTGCACTCTTCTCCCAAGGCGCCCTCATTTCCAGACTGGCCCTGCAGCCTCACTAGTCCCTAAGAGGCCTCTCACCCCCAAGAGGCCCTGTGCCGGGAACCCAGGCCCCGAGGCCCTCACCTTGTTGCAGAGCTCCCACCAGCCCCAGAAATGCAGCTGCAGGAACTTGCCTGTGTTCCTCTGGATGACCATCAGGCCCATTCTGCAAAAAAGAATCCAGGGTTGCAGGGGTTAAATTGCAGGCATGGGGGCGGGGGAGGGTGATGGGGACTGGCCTCCCCCAATGGAACCAGCTCCTCTCAGCAGCTTAGGGCTGAGCTCATTCACCGGAAATCCAGAAATCCGTTTAGTCTTCAGACCCCATCCTCTGCAGTCTCTGGAATCAGCCCTCCTGGCCCCTAACAGCTTCTTTCAACTGCCATTTAGTGGGGGGCTTCTGGACACTGAGTCCCACTATTTAGCCCCTGACTTGTGTCCCTGCCTTTGGCCAGGTCATAGGGGCCTCTGCTGGTGGCTTTCCAGACTTCACTACTGTTATTATGTCTTCACTACTGTTTTTGTTACTTATACTGTGACCACAAAGGGCCGGAGTCCACCACAGGGCCGCCAGAGCTTTTTTCCAATTACCATTTTAGGGAGACGGCTGCAAAACATGATTCTGAGGAGGGCAGGGATTTGAAATGAAGACTTTTGGGTTCTAATTGTGACTTTCTCTAGCCCAGTACCTTAACCACCCTCTGATCTCAGTTTCCACATCTGTAAAATGGGGTTGCTGGTCCTGCCACACCCCTCTCTCAGCGTCATCATCTGGATCAAATAAGAAGAAGGCTGTGAGAGTGACTTGTCGATTGTAAAGAGAAAGGTTTGTATCAGGTGGTCCCTGTCGGGAGTTGCACTGTGTCCCCTCCTAAAAGATACACTGGAGTCCCGCCCCCCAGAACCTGCAACTGTGACCCTATTCGGAAATAGAGTCTTTGCTGACGGAACTACTGAGGTTAAGATGAGGTCAGACTGGAGTGCATTTGTGTGTACTAAGTCGCTCAGTCGTGTCCGACTTTGTGTGACCCCGTGGACTGTAGCCCCCCAGGCTCCTCTGTCCATGGGGTTCTCTAGGCAAGAGTACTGGGGTGGGTTGCCACGCCCTCCTCCAGGGGATCTTCCCGACCCTGGGATCAAACCTGCGTCTCTTACATGTCTTGCTTCGCCAGGCAGGTTCTTTACCATTAGTGCCACCTGGGAAGCCCCCATCCTAGAGTGGGGGTGGCTGGCCTCAGATGCCTGGTGTCCTTACAGAAAGAAGGGAGACCATGTAAGGACAGGCACAGAAGCCCTTGTGAGGACAGAGGCAGAGACTGGAGTGGTGCGGCCATAGGCCAAGGAGTGCCTGGGCCACCGGGACTGCAAGAGGCAGGAGAGGCTTCTCTGCAGGCCTTGGGGGTGCCTGCCCGCTGAGACCTTAACTTCAGGCTCCTGGGCTCCAGAACCGTGGGAAAATAAATTTCTGCTGAAGGTTCTTTGGGCCAGCAGAGACTCCATCCGTACTGCCCAGTGTCACTGGTGGAGCTGACCACTGTGAGTGTGGAGGGGTCCCAGCTGCTGCATGTGAATGGTGAGGCTTCAGTGGGCCCACCCCCTTGGTGCTACCTTCGTTCCAGCATCTTCTTCTTTTTTTTCTTGAAGAAACTGTGCAAAGCAGCTTTATGGATAACTGAAATTTAAGCTATGTACCTTATGTTATCTATCCTACATTGGATAGTACACATTCTTTTTTTCTTTCTTTGGCATCAAGCATTTTTGTATCAGTTCATTTCCCAAATGAATTGACTAAAGATGTAATTACTGGAAAGGTGGCAGATCCTGCTAAGAAACGTAATTAATACAGAATGGGAGGGATGGGGGGAGGTTTAAGAGAGATATTTTCAGAAGCAAGCTCCTGAGATGGAAACCCTGTTAGGACAAAGAAAAATGTTGCTTTGGAGAAGTGACGTTTTTATGATCTCCATAAAGCAGTGAGCTAGAAACCACCTTACAGAATCAAAGAACAATAACATCGCAGAGGAAAGCGAACGTGGAGACATCACACAGCCATCCCACTGCAGTCTACAGACAGGGAAACGGAGCCCCAGAGAGCTCCACCGACTCCTGAAGGTCCCACAGCGAGTCACAGTGCAGACAGCCTCGTAGGACCCAGAGCATCTGCCCTGCCCCGACTGACTAGCTGTGCGATCCTAAGACAAATGCTTAGCCTCCACGTGCGCCTCAGAGCTCTTTTATCTTCAGCTGCTTGGTGCCCTTGGCCGTCTTGAGCCCTGTGATCACGCGGCTGATGGTCTTGCCGTAGCCCCCCATGGGATTCTCCGTCTCACACTGGGTGAGCTCCGTGACCTCACCTTCATACATCTCCTTGGTCTCCTATATCCGAAGCCCAATGGCCCTGCGGAAGTTCTCCATCAGCACTTCTGTCTTCTTGATCTCTGTGGAGTACACTTCACTCCCCACCATTGGGCAGAAAGGGACCTTACTCCCCAGCTCCTGAGCAATAGCCAGAGCTAGAGCCGTCTTGCCAGTTCCAGGAAGTCCTGCCAACAAGACAGCTCTTCCAGCCATTTTCTTGCTTTTGATTAATTCTACTATCACACCACATGCCTCACTTGCGTTCTCCTGGCCCACGAGTCCCGAGGCCGCTTGCTTGGCCAGGCTGCTCTCGTCCAGCCCCAGCCCCTTCACATGGCTGTGGGAGGCGATTCGCTGAGTCTTGGAGGTGCTCTTCACCTCCTCATTCTTCATCCTGACACCCGGACCCCAGAGCCCGCAGAGCCCAGGCAACGTGCCCCAGCATCTTCTTGAAGTCGACCCTCACGAGGAAACTGCGAAGCCGACGGTGCAGCATGGCCATGATCTTGGCCAGGCATTCATTCTGCATGTCCTCGAGCCTGCCCGCTTGGAAGAACTCCTGGGGGAAAGACACAGTGATCTGAGAATAGCCCAGCTCACCAATGGCAGAGGCTTGGGGGGTGGGGGTGGGGGTGGCAGTTCAAGAGCAAAGAAGGATGTTTCAGAAGGGTCCTTTGGCATTTGCAGACCCTGGTGCTGGCGTCTGAGGCCCTTGGGAAACAGCTGGCGTCGGCCTGGACACCTGCCCAGCAGGGCATACCAGCCCAGGTGTCTGTTTCCTCTTGCTCCTTGTTGACCTTCCCATGGGCTCCAGCCTGGCCTGGCACTTACTAGCTGGGTCACCTCGGACACATCTCCTCACATCTCAGGGCCTCAGTGCCTTATCTGGGAAATGGGGGTGTTGATCCCTCCCTTAGAGGGTTACTATAAAAATAGAATAACAGGAGGGAAGTGTTTCTGCAGACTGTGAAGCTCTGAGTAAAATGTGACAGACTGTTAGGGTCCTCACTGCTATATAAGGTGACTGCTCGGCAGTAGGATGCCAAGGGGCCTTCCTTCTTTGTTGGGCAGCCACTCAGTCGTGTCCAACTCCCCATGACCCCATGGACTGCAGCACGCCAGGCCTCCCTGTCCATCACCAACTCCCGGAGCTTGCTCAGACTCATGTCCATCGAGTCTGTGATGCCATCTAACCATCCCATCTTCTGTCATCCCCTTCTCCTCGCACCTTCAATCTTTTCCAGCATCAGGGTCATTTCTAATGAGTCGGCTCTTAGCATCGGGTGGCCAAAGTATTGGAGCTTTAGCATCAGTCCTTCCAATGAACACCCGGGACTGATCTCCTTTAGGATGGACTGGTTGGATCTCCTTGCAGTCCAAGGGCCTCTCAAGAGTCTTCTCCAGCCCCACAGTTCAAAAGCATCAGTTCTTCTTTACTACCTCACAAAACAGGCTCGGGACAGTCATGGTCGCTCGTTGGAGCCCCTCAGATGAATCCTCTATGTGGTTGCTTGGATACTGAGAGGGAAAAGGTGGAAAAGGATGCTTCTCCCCCCTGCTCTCTTTCCACCAAAACCCCAAAGAGTAGCCGTCATAGGGTAGAGACATTGGCCTTGATATTTCCAAGTTACTTGCGGTTGAGGTTTGGTCTCTGAGGAGCAGTGAGGCAAGCCCGTGGCTGGCAAGGCAGAGCCCACATGAGCCAGAGTCACAGGCGGGGACACCACACACAGGCAGTCATTCTGTTCCTTGTTTTATCCCTGCCGCCAGAGCCTGCCTGGCCGCCAGGGAGCAGAGCTGTCCCCAGCAGCCCTGGGCCTTTACCTAGACTAAGCAAGGTGCAGTCCGCCTGCCCAGAGGCAGCTGTGTCAGATACAGGCCATTTCAACCCAGCCTCCCTGTTCACAGGACTGCGGCCAGGGGCCCTGAGGCCTACTTGGCCCCTAGTTCTATGAAATTGGGCAGGTGACCTCCACACCTTCTCCAGGCTTTCTTAAGTTTCCCACCCATCAAAGGGGGGTAGGGGAAGGAGCTAGACTCCGAGGTTTTTTCTGGCTCAGGTATTCAGCAGTTCTGTGACCGAGTTCCCACAAGCCAGTTTAGCTCAATGGTGCAAGAGGCCAAAGCTAATGGTGCTGGCAGATTTGAGAGCAGTGTGACAATCCCACTAACACCGCTGGCTACCGAGCAAGCTGTAGGAAATTAGGGACTCTGTTCTGTCCACCTGCATATCCCCAAGCCTGGAACCATGCCTGGCACACAGGAGGTGCTCCGTAGGTGCTGGACGCACATGCAACCTGGAACCTCCCCGGGCTTCCAGCCACACCAGGTCAGCAGAGAAGCTGTGCCTGCCTGCGCCCCCCATGAGACCTGGATGGGCAGGCGACCCACTCAGGGCTGCTTGGCAGCCCGCTCTAAGCCTGATGCAAACCAGTGCCCTTCCCACATCGCCCTGGCTGTCATGTCAGGGTGCAAGCTGCTTGGGCAGCTGTCGATGGACACCTCCCACCCTCAGCCATGCCCTTCCAATCCCGACAGGATTCTGCAGGGCCAGGAAGTGGAGCAGACACAGGCCCCGTGAGGCAGGGTCAGGCATTCGCTCAGTCTGAGTCAACCCCAACTCACCTGCCAGCTCAGGGCCAGAGCTCGCGGTGTGGGTGGGCTGGGCTTGGGCATTTCACTCCCAGACCTCGCCTGTACACGTACTGTGGTGCCCTGGTCCAATGCAGGACCTTGATTCAGGTTGGTTCCTTTTATTCTTAGAAATGTGGGGCCCATGCATTCCTAAGAAAAGTTCTCCTGTTCACTGAACGCCACTCTGTCTGAGCTGAGTTCTCACGCGCACGTCTCCCAATCCTGTGAGACTGGCTTTACCAGCCCCAATTTTTCAGAAGAGGAAACAGAAGCTCTCAGCAGTTTGACCCAACTGGTCCACAGCTGAGCTGGAACTCATATGTCAACACCCACCTTCCTGGGACAAGGCTGAGGGGGAAGACCCTACCTTGGTGTGTCCGATCTTGTGTTCATCGACATCCAGGTTGACAGACCTCAGGAGCAGCTCTGAGGCCTTCCTGTTGTTCACAAACCCCTGAGGAATCACGCTGGGGTTCAGCACTTGGTACCTGTCGGGAGAGACAATGACAGTCCCCATCATCCCCAAGCTGGCAGCCCAGAAAGTCTGCCCGCACGGTCACCGTCCATCTGTGAGATGGCCTTTGAGTGGTGTTAGACTTGGTTTGCAGAGGCCCATGGCAGGCAGAGGGAGGGGGCTTACAGGAAGACACCAAAACCTTTCCTTCCTGACCTTTTCCTCCAGACATGGCAGGACCACCTCTTTTCCTGACCTGCCAGCGGCGCCTTTGGTCGTTCCTCAGTTAGGGACTTTGGAGAGCTTGGACAGGATGACCTCTAGTGACTCTTCCTGCTCCGTCATCTGTGACCATGTGTTCTAGCAGTTAGGAAGGGGGTCGCAGTAAAAGAACCCCTAAGATGGAGGTCTCAGTTTGGGCTCCCCCAGAAATAGAACTCGAGACCAGGATTCAAGGGCAAGTAGTTTATCTGAGAGGCAGCAGAGCTGGGGCGTGGGGCAGGGAAGCCAGAAAAAAGCGGGTTATCAAGTCAGTTATCACCACAGGCATTTGGGGCTTCATGCTACTGGGGGACCCTGGTGTGCGGGACCAGCTCCCCCCAGCTCACAAGAGCCTCTGCGTATCTTACCAACCCCACATACCGTGATGTCACGTTAGTAGCTTGAAGTTACCACATGGTGGGAGTGTTTATACCATGGAGATAGTAGATACTACAAATCAGGGCTTCACTTTTTTTTTTTTTAATTTTAACTTGGAGCCCTGTTGTTAAACATTTACCAACACACAGCTGTCTGACAGCCAGTATAGAAGATGCCTCAGAGTTAGGCCATCGCCAGAGTTGGGGAGCTGAAGTATTTTTACGCCAACTGTCCTTAGTCCTATTGGTTGAGGGCTGCTCCTGGGCTGGGGTGGGGGTCATTAATTGCTGATCATTTCAGCCTGCCAAGAGCAAAGCAGACTTTCACAGCCAGAGAGAGCCCCCAGGCAAAGAAACGCAGGTGCTGGCTACTGAAAGTTGTGTCATTGTGTACAGAAGGGGTGACAATGAGACACTGTCCATCGGCTACCCACGGTGCCTGCTCCAATGGGACTGTATTTATTAAGAGCCGGCCGTGGACACCGAGAAGTGTGCTCGAGGTATCAGGAAGACTACTACCGCTCACCTCTGTGTCAGCTCTCTGCAGCCTGTTTAGGAAGCCCTTCCTACAAATTCGGAGGCCTTCCAAGATTCCCGTATAAGCCAGCTGGTGCATGATCAGGTGGGCGTCCTTCACGCCTGCCAAGAGGGAGGGACAGGACAGGGAGTTACTACCCTGCGGTATCCGAGGCTGCTCCTTGTCTGTCAAGGATGCTGACCTGCATATCCGTGTCCTCATCTCCTCTTGTCACTGCCCAGGGGAGTCCCAGGTCCCCCACAATTCACCTAAGGACCAAAGGCCCTCCTGAGTGTGACTCTGGCTAGACCGGCCCCACTCTGCTATACAAAGTAGCAGCTAGAACACGATCTTTGGATGATCCATTGTTGGAGGTTCCTTCAGTGCCCTGTTCTGCCCCAGTCAACCTCAGTGATTACAAGTGGACTTAGTGTGGAGCGAACCCCAATTTCACACATCCTGAAAGCTCCCAGCTGGGAAGCATGTTCCTATGAGATACCTGATTGCTTAAACTCATGGGGGACGATACAGCAGACAAAATGCGGGGGAGGTGCCATGCAGGGTGGTCGTTAGCTTGTTCACTGCTCCTAGGGGTAGAGGGAAAGGAAGCATTATCTTGGTGTATTCCGGAGAGGTATTTGTTTAGGCTTCAATTAATTTAACTACGATTACAATTCAGTTCTTCAGTCACACCAGCCAATTCTCAGGTACTCACAAGCCACCTGTGGTTGGTAGCTGTCGTACTGGACAGCATATTGGGCAGTGGCAGCCATACTGGACAGAAGAGAACATTCCACCATCGCAGAAAGTTCTGTTACATAGCAATGCTCTCAGAGGTCCAGGGACTTGCCCAGAGTGACAGGTTTTATAAGAAGAGGGATCCTCTGAATTCAGTGCCGGCTCACTGTAGAATCTCGCTTCTAGAAGGACTCTTAGTGCCAGTGTGGACAAATCCCTCCCCATTTTAAACCTCCCGACTGAATCCTCCTCTTCCACTTGGGATATGGTGGGGTGGCCCACTCTGCCAGATCCTTGTGAAGTACGGAAATCATTCTATGTGCAACATCTCCCCATTGGCTGCATTTCCGTACTTGGAAACATGTTTCCAGTAATGCTCAAACTCTGTGGGAGTTGTGACCAGCCCAGACCTTAGGCACAAGACCTTAGGCAGTGGTATTTCCACTTGCTATGTTGGCCAAGTCCCATCATCCCCTGGGTTTTCAGTCTGAAACAGGGAAGCTGGATTGGACTGTCTCTAAGGGATTTTCCTGCCCTGTGGTCTGTGGTTCTGTGCCCTCTGTAGAAGGAAATGGACCCCTTGAATGAAAGAGGTGACCAAAGGCATAGAAATGGACTCATCCTATCCTGGGCTGCGAGTTGGCAGCCAGACCACATCTCCAGTGAAAGGAAGAGTTGGGGGTACTGGCCACCAGGCAGCCTCTGGGGCAGCACCTCTACTTACCCTTTAGAAGCTGGAGACAGTCATGAAGGAGGGCCCTCGTTTCCGCTTCTTGCTTCCAGCTGAGGAAGAGAGAGAAGCTTGCTTCATGTCAGTGGCCAGCAGAGGGGCAGGCTCAGCATCAAGGATGTGTGTTCTCTGGTTTTGAAAAGGCTTGTCTGGGGACTAGCTGAGGGGGCCCCCCCACAGCTGGTAAATGAGATCTACCAGGGAGAGGGTGAACGGGCTGCCTGTGGCATAACTATCACAAGGAGTGCCATGTGCCCTGGAGGGTCTGTGGCCCTGTGTGATTTAGGGCTGGCCTGAGGCCGCTTGCTGCTGCCGCTGCCTGAGGAGAGGAGCCAGAAGACCATCCAGAGAATTGCATGTTGGTGGTGAGCACACCTCCGAGCCCGAGAATATTTGCAGTTCTTGTCCCTCTGAGTGGTGGACCTGTTGGGTGTTCCCCTGGGGCCACAGGGCCTCAGCACGGTAGGAGGCAGGGCTGGGCTCTGCATTTGGCGCAGACAGGAGAGCGGGAAGCAGAAAATAAGCACAGTGCATTTGGGTGTCCGCTTCTCCGAAGCAATATCGCTCCCCTTAGAGGCGGTGTGGGCCCCGTGAGTGAGTCCGCTGATGCCAGCTCCCAGGATGCATCTGCATCTCTTCATCGCAATGGCATCCGTAGACCTCTCAAGCAGTTTATTCATTCATTCGTTATTCGTTCTTTCGGTCAACAGTAATGGTTGAATAGGAAAGTTTTGTTCTCTTCTTTCTTCTTCTCCTGGTCACTAAAGGAGAAGAGAGACACTGGACTCACGAAGGGGCAGCCATACCCGGGGCCTCCTCTTCTTTGATCTTTCTCCGATCCCCAGACTCGATCCAGTGACTCATTCAGGCGTCTTTGTTCTTCTCTATCCAGCCCGTGATGTTGTAACCCACCTGGAGGGGGGCAGATGCCGATGGTTACATTTCAGCCCCAGGTCCACCTTTCAGATCTCACAGCCAGATCTTCAGCCCCATCTTCTGGGGCATGAGTTCTTGTCCCCGTCTGCAGTTTGCCTGTGTAGGGCACCCCATCTCTGAGCTGTGCCCACACACCAGGACTCCCCAGTTACTCTCTGCCAGGTGTGACCTTCTCTTGCATGTCTGGCTTTGCTGGTCACCCTGAGCCTCCCTGACCCCTGGGTCTCCTACTACCCAGGATGGCTGATCTTACTTCAGGCTCTGCAATTGGCTTTGACCCATGGAATCCTGAGCCACGTGAAGAGCTCCCTACAAGGGCATCTGTTCTCTCCTTGCTGAGAAGCTAAGAAGCACAGCACCCCTTCCCCAGCCACACTGCCTGGTGGGAGGGGGGCTCCATCCATCCAGCATCATGGATCCAAGTCACTGGACACTCCCTGAGGTCTGGTTCTTGTTTTGCCAGGTAGTCCCAGCTGGAGAGGCAAAGAGGAAGGCACCTTTCAGCTCTTCCCCCTGAGCACAGAGAACCTAGGGATGCAGAAATGAGAAGCCAGCACCTTTGGGCTCTCCTTCTGCTACATGGTGTACGACATTCGTCACCTCCAGGCCCCATCTTAGAGCCTTCTTGGAAGTGCACAGGCCCCCCTTGACTTGGGATGTCCCATTGCTACCAACACGGAGCCCTCTTCATTTCCTCTTAGGGGGTGAGGTGGAGCACCGCAATTCGGCCCCAAGTCCCCTCTCCGCAGCGGAACAGTCCTTTTGGCCAGTAATGGGCATCTTCATGGCTGTGGATATCATAAAAGCTCGGCTCTGATGCCAGTCAAACAGCAGCTTTCCTGACAGCTGTGTCCTAAGCCTGCCGTTTACCCGAAGCTAAACCACAGAGGGTCAGCCAGTGCTGTGGCAAGCAGAGGCACTGACATTGACCGCGACACTGCCTGCCTCCCCCGCCAGTTACGCAAATACACCTGAGTCCTGGCTGCACTTAATTTCCCTCTTCCCCAAGAATTAGGTTTGTCATGAGTGCAAAAGCCGCTCTATCGATGTCACCTTGCTAGTTCAGGGGCCATGAACTATCAGAGGGATGAGTCAATCAACTGGGAAATAATTGATTGGGCTGATGGATTTTTTTCTTCTTAAGTGTTCTTTCTTTTTTTTTTTGGCCATGTTGTGAGACATGTGGGATCTCAGTTCCTTAACCAGGGATTGAACTGATGCCCCCTGCAATGGAAGTTCAGTTCAGTTCAGTCACTCAGTCGTGTCCGACTCTTTGCGACCCCACGGACTGCAGCACGCCAGGCCTCCCTGTCCATCACCAACTCCCGGAGTTTACTCAAACCCATGCCCATTGAGTCAGTGATGCCATCCAACCATCTCATCTGCTCCTCCCTCTCAATGACATTCCTGGCAACCAGGAGCCTCATGTGGGTCTAGGTTTCTTCCCACCAGAAAAAAGGAGCTCACAAGTGCCCTTAGTGACTTAATATGCCCTCTCCTGTGGAAGGTCTGGATTTCTGAAGCAGACTCCTAGAAGAGGGCAATGCTTGTTCCCCAAGCTCAAGCATGAGGGCCTTTTGGGTTCTGTGACAGCTGGACACAGAGTCTTAACCACTGGACCACAGGGAAGTCCCCTCAGCCTGTTTTTGGTGACTTTTCCAGGAAGGTAAGCCTCCCATTGAAGACCCCTGGCTGTCTTGATGATAAACTTCTCTATGACGGACCCGAGGATGAATTTTGGAGGCAAGGTATAGTCTTTATTTTTTTATCTTTTTACTTTGAAATAATTTCAGGCTTGCAAGACTAGTGCAAAGCATTCCTATACACCTTTCATCCAACTTCTCCAAATGTTACTGTAAACTTTGTACAATAATGAAAACTAGGAAATCAGCATCAGTACAATACTGTGAACAGACTGTTCACATTTGGTCATCAGCCTCATTAATGTCCCTTTTTTTTATCCCTTTTATGCCGTAAGCAAACAATGCATATTATTTTTTATTTTATCTTCCAATTAAAAAATTTATTTTGCTGAAGTATAGTTGATTTACAATGTTCTGTTTTTTCTGCTGTATGGCAAAGAGATTCGTCATACGTATGTAGACATATTCTTTTTCATATTCTTTTCCACTATGGTTTATCACAGGATATTGCCAGTAGTTCCCTGTGCTCTACAGTAGGACCTTGTTGCTTATCAATTCTATATAAAATAGTTTGCATCTACTAATCTTATATATTCTCCAGTGAGGGCCATTTGCTAAAACATTCCATACAGTGTGATTACAAGGGAGGCTGTTAGACAGCCTGGTTAAAACCTGACTCTGCCTTTCATAGGATGGCTGACCATGGACAAGTAACTTCATTTTTTGGTGCCTCAGTGTTTCCATCTGTGAAATGGTTATAATAAATTACCCCCTGCACACAGGAGCTTATGATGGTCCAGTGAGTGAAGGCATAATATGGCCGAGCTAACAGTGGCCATTGCAGTGGATGTTACGCCGTTTTAGAGAGGAAGCTTGAGATCAGATAAACCAGAGCCATCAGCTGTGTTGCTGATTCCCCCAAAAGCACTGGTCCCTGTGAAATCCCCTCCTGAGATGTGCTCCAGTCAGGGTCCCGACCTCTCTCCAAACCCCTCCTTTGAGAAGTGGAGTCCCTTTTCCAGGAGGTCGATGCCAGCCTGCAGGTCAAAGCCAAAGTCTGTGAAGATGCCCTGGATGCCCTCCCTCTTGCACTCCTGCTCCAGTGCGAACATGTGGTGGTAAACGAACCGCTGCAGCTTCTCCTTGGTGAAGTCGATGCACAGCTGCTTGAAGCTGTTGAACTGTGGTGTGAAGATAGAAAGCGGGGGTCAGCCCAGATGCAGACAGAGCCTCCCCGGGGAGGGGAGGAGGGCTGGGCCGCCAGCAGAGCTAAAGCTGGCCAGTGTCTGGCCCGGCCCCAGATGCGTTAACACCAACTACCCAGTCTGTGCTCCCAGGCCCCATGAGAAGCCCCTCTCGGCCCCCCTCCCCATGAAGGCACAGAGCACCTCGGCCACTTGGCCCTCCTGAGCCGCCCAGTGCTGCTGCGGCACCTGGAACTCAGACTCCAGCCTCATGTGGTGCATGAACACCAACGTGGAAAGAATCATTTCCTTTCTAGGGAGAGAAATCCTTTGCGATGCTTTGTGGGGCTGACTCCCAACTCCCAACCAGGTGTGCCTTTGGATAGGTCTCTCTATCTAGTTTTTCTCATCCTCCTCTGGAGGATGAGGGGAGTTGAGGAATTTACAAGCCTTTCAATTCACTTTTTTTTAAACCAGAGACTGCTTTCTCTGAATGAAAGCCCACACGGAAGACTTATGAAAAACAGGTCTGAGGAGAGGGGCCGTTGTGATCACAGAGTCACTAGCATGGAGCATGTACGTGTGTCAGACGCTGGCTAAGCTGCATCTGCAAGAATGATCGGTGACCCCATTAACCATGGGGACCTGGAGGTGCGTGGCATGGAAGTGGCAGAGCTGGGAGTCCAGCCCTGTTTGCCTACTGCATGCCCCACTGTTGGCACAGGCGTTTTCCTCTCTTGCCAGCCCCACCCAGCTGGCCATCGGCAGCTGCCTAGGACTCCAGGCAGCACGGTTTGAAACTCTGTCTAAGGCCCTTTCCACCTATGGAATTAAATGATTCTATTGTAGACAGCAGCCAAATTAGCCTTCTAGAGCCTGAGAGAAAGTAAAAGTGAAAGTCCGCTGGGCCACATCTGACTCTTTACAACCCCGTGGACTATCCAGACCATGGAATTCTCCAGGCCAGAATACTGGAGTAGGTAGCCTTTCCCTTCTCCAGGGAATCTTCCCAACCCATGGATTGAACCCAGGTCTCCTGCATTGCAGGCAGATTCTTTACCAGCTGAGCTACCAGGGAAGCCCAATAGAAATGGGGCTAAATTATTTTTTTAAAACCCTAGCTGTGGCTAACAGAAGTCCTGGAATAATAGGAGAGCAGAGCTGGAGTGTACCTTAAAGGTCATCACCTCTAGCCGGCTCATTTTAGAGTTGAGACAGCTGAGGCTCAGAGAGGGGTAGCAGCTGTTCGAAGGCCACACAGCTGGTTGGTGGCCAACCCGAGTCCAGAACCAGGTCTCCTGACTCCTAATCACGAAGGTAAAATCTTCCTGACCCACAGCACCCGTCTTGTGATGAGGCCTGAGTCTCATCTGTCTGGACAAGAAACGGGGGCCACCAGTGCCTTGCTGATAAATCAGCTCTCTCTCTCAAAACAGAGCTGGTTTGTAGTGTTGGCCACGTAAAGGCACCATGGACATATTATCAGCAGGTTGTCGACCAGCTCTCAGAATTCCTGAAAATTCCCCTAGTCAGCTCTGGTGAGCCAGGACAGGCCAGCTCCAGCCAGCGCACCACGCATTCTACCTGTTGTGACTTGGCACCAATATATGAAGATGGAACTTTCTGGAGACCAGAAGCCAGAGAGCCAGGAGCAGACTGAGATTGGCTGACCTAGGTCGAAGGCGAGAAGCGAGAGAACCTTGGTGAAAAGACTTATCAAAGGAGGGAGGCTGTGACGCCAGACACGCCTCCAAGATCTCGAAGCCGGCGATGCCCAGCACCGCAATGAAGAACTGCCTCTGTGTCTTGGTGTCCAAGGTCTTGTTGATCCTGACCACCAGCCACCTGAACATCTTGTCGTACACGGCCGTGCCCAGGGCCCCGGTGGAGTTCTGGCACTGCTCCATGTCCCGGCCCTTCTGCACAGACTCGTTGCCTGCGTCGACCTGCAGCCTGGTGATGCCCTTCTGGAGCTCCCTGAAGTTGAGACTCATGAGGAGGGCAACTTTGTCGGCCACTGAGCAGGGGCAGAAAAAGCAGGGGAGTGAAAGATGGTGCCCTGCCCTGGAGAACTCCAGCCCCCATCTATTGTGTTTAGAGAAGGGATTATGGGGAGAGAGGAGGAGACCCCCCCACTCCATATTGCCATTGAGAAAACAGGGGTCGGAAGCTGTGCCATCGATGTACAATGGAATACTCTGCAGCCATGAAAGAGAACGAGATTTCGCCATCTGCAGCCGTGTGGCAGGCCTGGAAGGTCATTGTGGTCAGTGCAACAAGTCAGACAGCTAAAGACCACTTGTGTGAATAACAAACTAGTGAGCATTACCTGAAAGAAGCAGACTCACTGACACAGAGAACAAACTAGTGCCTGCCAGTGGGGAGAGGGAAGCGGGGAGGGGCAAGATGGAGTAGAGGAGTAAGAGGTGCGAACTATTAGGTATGAAATAAGCTACAAGGATATTGTACAGCACGGGGGATATAGCCAATATTTTAGAATAACTATAAATGGAGTATAACCTGTAAAAGTTGTGAATGACTATGTTGTACATTTGTAACATATAATATTGTACATCAACTATACTTTTGAGTAAAAAAATTTAGAAATATTGGGAAAAAAAGAGAACTGAAGTCTGAAAACGATTTCTGTACTTGCTCGCTCAAGGTCAAGCGGCAAAGCGATATAGAAACCAAAATTATGTCTCTGACTCTGTCATGCCTTTTCATGGCTCTCAACGCCTGGTATTAAGGGAAGATCCTTAGTTTACCGAGTGTCTCTGACATGCGCAGGAAGCCCTGGGGAGGCCCTAGCCTCCCCTTCCCCCCACTGCTGGCCGCCCCCTCCCGGGACAGCCCCCTCCCCACGCCTGCCCTCTGTGGTGTCCACCTCGGCCTGCTCCTCTCTGGGCTTCTGGCTGAACTGCATGTTGCCGAAGTGCATGATGCCCCCCAGTCAGCTTACACACGCCAGTCTTCCCAGCACATCAAAGGCCTCCTGCGAGGCCAGGGCAGGGAGAGCACCAAGGAGCTCCTGGCTTCCTGTTCCGCAGGGCAGAGGCCGCCACGAGGTGGCACCAACCGGTCAAGGCGGCACGGTGTGGGCGCTGGAGGTCAGGCAGGCCCTGACCAGGGTGAGTCTTTCCTCCAAAGAGCCCAGGCCAGATGCTCTGCAAGGTGGTCCTTGTATTCATCTAACCTTCTGGCCTCAGTGTAACCATCTGCAAAATGGGGCCTGTAGGTGGTCATAGAGATAAACCAGGAATAAACAATAGGAACAGGAATAAATGGGAGACAGTGTTATAAGCCCCACTAGTACTACCGTGCAGGCTCCTTGCTAGGTCCTGAGCGAAGGAGAAGGCAAAGATGCATCAGGATTTGATTTTTTTGTCAAAAAAGAGAGTTACGCAGTATTCTAACGGAAGTCCCAGGTGCTCATCGTCACAGAGGAAGAGACAGGTGCCATGGGAACAGGTGGGATGAGAGGGTGACATCCCGCTGGGCTGGGGAGGTGGAGAAGTTATGTGGGGTAGACCGCCCGCAAGTCCCTGTCAGGTAACAGTTCAACTCTGCAGAGAGAAACTCTGCTCACTACACAGGCTTGGGGAAAACGCTGGCTGCAACTCCAGAAGTCTCCACAGGAGAATCCAGGCTGTTGCCTGGCGACCCTGCGTGTCCCCTCGGACCCCGCCCCACCCAGTTCAGGTGGCAGTGTCTGCAGGGCCCCGGAGTTTCCCCGTCTTCCGCTGGCTATGCCCACCCACCCACGTCTGCAGCTCCTCCCTATCGTTCATGTTACCCACCACAGTGATGCCCTGGCTCACCCAGGGGTACTCTTTCGGGTTGGGGACCAGCAGCAGGCTTTGTGCAAGAAAACAGGTTAGTGGGCTGGTGATGCGTGGTTTCCTTTTTTTTTTTTTTTTTTAAAGATTTTTTTTTTTGATGTGGACCAGTTTTCAGTCCTTTGTTGAATTTGTCACAACATTGCTTCTGTTTTATGTTTTGTGTTTTTGGCCCTAAGGCATACAGGATCTTAGCTCCCTGACCAGGGATCGAACTCACACCCCCCACGTTGGGAGGCAAAGTCCTAACCACTGGAATGCCAGAGAAGTCCCTTCTTTTCCATTTTTAACCCGTATCTTTAAATGCCGCCACAACGGTGTCATTGTGACGGTTACAGAGCTGAATACAGCGTGCTCCGTGCCCCTGAGGTCACTCGGACTCATCGAGGGACTTGAATGAGGCACAGGAGGCACGTTTGGAGTGACAGGAGGGTCTCAGGAACGCGGTTGTGCCCTTTGTCACTTGGCCTAGGACCTGGCACTTCGTAGACAGCTAGTAGATGTTTCTGAAATAAATGGATGCACATCTTTCTCCATTCTCTCTCCTGTAAAAAGCAGGTCATGCTCAAAGGCAGAAGGTAACCCAAAGGTTGCAGCAGGCAGTAATAATCACTTGCATATAATAGGCCTAGGATGTTGTCACTTTTACAAAGAAATACACTCACTTCTATTTTCCTTCAAATATGTGCCCCTCTTATTCTGTCTTTTTCACTTTTGGAAGAGACATGGGCGCAAGAACTATTGTCCTTTCCTTTTCTCTCTACTGTTGAGACAAACCACAGCCTGAGAAGGGAGATTAATGGTTCCTGCGGCTCTGCTCCAGGGTCAGGGAGGCAGTAGGGCTTGGGGGCAGTGTGGTGAGCAGGAGAGCTGGGGCTCCATCCGAAGGGCCCACTGCCACTCAACTTCCCTGACTAGTGCCACATGCCTCTCTCTCTCTGGACCTTAGCTTCTGAGCAGGTCTGCCGTGGACAGTCGAGCAGGTCCTTGCCTGCACAAGGACATCCAGCCGAGGACGTGAATGCAGTCTGCCTGCTGAACTGTGCACAGGGTGGACTGTGTCCACATGCAGTGGTCCTGGGCTGACCTCTCTGCTGCTGTCTGAGCAAGACATGGAAAGCGTCCGCGCGTGCTCAGTTGCTCAGTCGTGTTTGACTCTTTGCAACCTCACGGACTGTAGCCTGTCAGGCTCCTCTATCCATGGGATTTTCCAGGCGACAATACTGGAGTGGGCTGGCTATTTGCTTTTCCAGGGGATCTTCCCAATCCAGGGATCGAACCTGCATTTTCTGCATCTCCTGAATTGGCAGGCAGATTCTTTACCACTGAGTCACTTGGGAAACTCAGACAAGGAGTCGGGGGAGGAGGCAGGTGGATCTAAAGTCCTATACCCTAGGTCTGTATCTCAACCATGGCATCTCAAATCCCCACCTGTGAAATGGGCCAGCAATGGGGTGAAGCGTCGTAAGCTATTGTGAAGGTGGGTGTGAGTAGAGCTTTGGGAAACTTCCCTGTAACGTCTTCACATAATTCTCAACTAAAGAGATTTGTGTAGAACCACAGAACCCCTCCACGCACAGGAAATTCTTTTGTTATTGGAAATAGAGGAAAAGCAGGTAACGGACAATGAGAGAGCCCTGCAGATCTTTACCAACAAGTTCAGGCTTTCCTGTTAGAGAGAATCTGGTAGAAAATGTGGTAGCTCCTCTCGGCTGCTTGCCGTGAGACGACGCGAGATTTCTCCAAGAGATCTGGAAAAGCATCAGCCAATGTGCCCCCTGGAGTGCAGGGCTCCCCCTCCCCATAGAGCCCAGTGCCACGTCCAGGCGTGGGTCCTCTTCCCTCTCCCCCAGACCCTTGGCCGGGGCAAGGGCTGGCTCTGAGGGAGGGGGGCCCGAGAGTAGGGCGGACCTCCTGCCTGTGATCCAGGCTGTGCTCAGCAGGGCCCCACGCTGCTATTTGGAAATTCTCAGTACTTTTTGAACAAGGGGCCCGTGCTTTCACTGTGCGCTGCACCCCATAACGGTAGCTGGTGCTGCCCCCAAGAACCCTCTGCAAGAGGCCTGACTCACAGCTCTCGATGTCAGCTCCTGCCAGCTTGCCCATAGTTCCAAAGTAGATCCGGATGAACTTGCCCTGGGCAGGGAGGGTCATGAGGGAGTACGTGTGGCACTCCAGAACAAGCTTTGTCACCCAGTCACTCATTGACCCCGCTGCGGATACCCCCCACCCCACCTCGAATTCTAAGGGACTGCAGGAAGGTGACTGGCCCAGAGGTGGCTGTACGTGGAGTTGTGGGTTTCCCACTTGGACAGGCAGAGAAGGAAGTGGATAGGCCTTGGAACTAAACCTAGGGCCTGGGGGTAGCCTGCATCTTTGGAGCATCTTATGGAGCAGAGGAGTGCCCTGCAGGAGAGGCTAGGACCCTCTGGAATTCCGCCCTAGGCAGGCGTGGTGGGAATTATCAGTCCTGAATATTCATTGGAAGGACTGATGCTGAAGTTGAAGCTCCAATACTTTGGCCACCTGATGGGAAGAACTGACTCATTAGAAAAGACCCTGATGCTGGGAAAGATTGAGGGCAGGAGGAGAAGGGGACGACAGAGGATGAGATGGTTGGATGGCATTACTGACTCAATGGGCATGAGTTTGAGTAAGCCCTGGGGTTGGCGGTGGACAGAGAGGCCTGGGCATGCTGCAGTCCTCGGGACTGCAGAGTCGGATGTGACTGAGCGACTGAACTCACTGACACATAGAGGGCGCTGTGCCATGTCTCCTTAAGGAGAGATGCCAAATCAGTCAAGGACAAACTGCCCTGGAAATAGGGGTCTCAGTATCTCCATCACCTCCTCCCTGCCCAGCCCTCTTCCCCAGGCAGTGAGAGGACCCAGCAGGAGAAACAGGGTCAGCAGGGAAAGACAGGGCACCACTGAGCTCCATCCATGACCCCAGCTCCCACCAGACAGGCTTCAGAGCCTCCAGGGCCCTGGGGACAGCGCCTCTCCCACATCCTGCCGGCCGTGGGGCCCCTGGGGGGGGGGGTCAGCCTCCAGCCGCTGCCATCTCTGGATTCCTGTTTGACTTCTTAGTCCTTCCATCACCGTGTACCCGCTTCTCTGCACTCAAGCCCCTGGGTTTAAACACTAAATTGGACTCGTTTTGTTTGTTTTTTTAAAAGCATTATTTATTACGAACCATTTTATTTTTATTTATTAATAGTTTTTGGCTGTGCCACACGACTTGTGGGGGGTCTTGGCTCCCCGACCAGGGATTGATCCTATGTTCTCTGCATTGGCAGTGTGGAGTCTCAACCACTGGACCTCTAGGGAGGTTCCTGAGTGATAACAATCTCTGGGAAGGAGATGCTGGGACTTGTGTCATCCCATTGGTGAGTGTCAGTCAGCTCTGATTTCCTCCCTTGGGGCAGGGTGATAAAGCCTGTCCTGCCACCTGGGGCCACCCCCGCCACCATCTCACTGACGAAGCTGGAGGAGGTGTTGTTTCTGGTGGTCTTGGCGTTCCCGAATGCTTCCAGCACAGGGTTTGCCTGGATGATTTGATCCTCTGGGGACCCCCTGGAAACCCAGGGCTCTCAAGTGACATTGGTGTATGTGCCAGGAACTCAGGAAGCGCACGGCCTTGGGGGGGCAGGGAGAGTGGGAGGGCCACCACCTGAGGACTGTCCCCTGCAGCCTCTGCCATCGGAGCCCCCCTACCAGATGACAGGCCTTGATTCTTAGCTGCTGTTTCTCTCCTTTGCTCTTGATGGAGAGACTCCTATGTGAACCTTGAAACCCCTCCCTGGGCACCCCTGGTGTTCCTCCAAAGTCTTGCTTTCCTCTCTGTTGGCTTTTTACGGTTGCCACTGGCCCAGCTAGTGCTTCCTGAGCCCTGGGGCTGCCAGGCCTGCAGAGGCAGCTTAACCAGTCCCCTTTCTCCCCTGCCAACCACAAGTGGCTCTGGCATGGCACTTCTGGGGGCAGACATGGCCTGGGGCATCAGAGTCCGTCCAGTGGGTCCGATCTGGGTCTGCAGCCATCTTCTCCTTATGGGACTCCACCCAGTCGCTTATCTCTCAGCCACCATCTCCTCATCTGTAAGGTGCCCCTAACCCAGAGAGCAGCTGTGAGGGTCACAGGGCTCTGCTGTGTGGACTCAGAGGCCCCAAGTGCACCCAGACGGCCCTACCTTCTCATCCGAGGGCTGTCTGCCAGTTCCTCTAATGTTGCCCAAGTATTGGATGACTTCTTCATGTTCTCCGTCTTGCCGGCACCAGATTCTCCCTACTGCAGGTGGAGCGCGGGAGCAGACTAGTGAAGGGCAGAGAGGGGAGTGGCTGCAGAGAGGCAAAGAGATGAAAGGTCCAGGCTGGGGTGTCTTCACATCCCAGCCATCAGGGCAGACAGGGTGGGGCAGGAGGGGACTTGGTCCCTGAAACCGCTCACCTCGACTTAGGTTTAACAGATGCAGACTTACCCTGCCAAGCCTACTCGCTTGCAGCCTGCAGATTTCCATACAAAGTCCCCCCAATTAATTCTAAGAAGGCTTAATTACATGTGTAAGACACAGACCTAATTACATGTCTATAGACTGAGAGGCAGGAGGGACACTTAGTGATTAGCAGAGACTGATTTTCACACTTTATAGGGAGGAACTGTCAACAGGAAGATGTAATTAGAAAACACTTAGAAACTCAACATTTGGCATCACCCTAGCTGTGTCTCCTGCATCTCCCTGTATCCTGCCCGGCTTGGAGTGTGGCTACAGTGGCCCACAGACGAAGAAGAGATAGGATCCCAGTGAGTCCGAGGCTACACGCCTGCCACTGTGGCCCACACCCTTGCGGAACGCCTCAAAAATTTACCAGCCGCTCCATTTCTACTAGCCCCATCCCAGAAAACTGCTTAGTTGTAAGCAACATAAAGATAAATAGTAACATTAATAAAAATCACTGTACTGTATGGCGAAGAAGGCATAGGGAATGGTTAAGGGTTGAGTTGAGTTCTGGACACTATTTAGCTTGTTATCCCATGTTTCTGTGATGCTTAAATGAGACGGGGTGTGAGGTATGGCTGGTACTTAGCAAGTGCACTCACTGAGCAATATTAAAAACAAAAAAATCTTCAATGGGTGATGAGGGATCAAGGTTGGGTAGCGCGGGGGTCTTATGCATTTGGAGCCCCAGTGGCAAAGGAATTTTTCTTGCCCCGCCATGACAGCCCCGGTGGCCCCCTCCTATCCCCACCCCCACATGTACCCATGAGCCTGTCGAGGTGGGTTGTCTGAGATGGAGAAGAGGTGGGGCGGCATCTCCGTACACGCTTCTTGCCATTGTACATGCTGGCCATGTGGGCCCAGTGGATGGGCAGCTGCCGGTGGGAGCTGACTGTCATGCAGAACAAGCCCGAATAGGTCTGGTGGGAGGAAAGGAAGAGGCCCTTTAGCTGGCCCTTCTAAAGCACCCTCTTCCTGCTGGATCCTGGCCTGTCGCAGAGTATCCTGACTGGAGCCTCTAGCCAGCCTGGAGAGATTTGGTTATGTTCTCTCTGAGGGCAGGATCTACGTCTGAGTCTTTATCCAGTAGGTAAAACTAGGCTTGTCTTTAATATGTATCTGCTTCATTTTCTTTTGGTTTAATTATTGGGTTGGCCAAAATTTCACTAGGGTTTTTTGGTAATATCTTACGGAAAAACCAAAACGATCTTTTTGGCCAACCCCAGTATCTGACTTGATAACATAATCGTTTCTATGGACAAATACGCAGCAAAAAGTCCCCCAATTGCTCAGTGCCCGCCCCCTCCTCCCAGAAGGAAGCACCGCATTGGTTTTTAACATCCCTTTCTCGTAGTATACAAACAAATCCAGAGATACATTCTTATCCGCTCACCTTGTTTTTAAAGCAATCGTTTTCTATGATACTGATTATTTTTTGTTTTTTTAAAGGAAAACAATTGTTTGAAGTCTGTTTGATTTACAATGTTGTGTTAATTTCTGCTCTATGGCAAAGTGAGTCAGTTATACACATATATTCTTTTTCATCATCTTTTCCATTATGGTTATCACAGAATGTTGAATGAGGTTCCCGGTACTGTCCAGTAGGACTGTGTTGCTTACCCATCCTATAGAGAATCGCTTGCATGTGCTAATCCCCAAGTCCTACTCCTTCCCTGCCCCATGCCTTACCCGTCCCCTTTGGCAACTACAAGTCTGTTCTCTATGTCTGTGAGCCTGCATCTGTTTCGTAGACATGTGCATTTCTGTAGTATTTTAGATTTCACATATAAATAACACACGATACTGTTTTATATCTTGATTTTTGGATTTACTTCATGGGGGAGGTTTTCCGTGACAGTTCATGGAGTTCTGACTTTGTGGACACAATCCACCAACTGGTGGGCAACAGGGATTGGTCTCTTCTTAAGAAGATACTCTTTTACCCAATGTCAATCTTTTCAGGAAATCATCCCATTAAAAAAAAAATCAGAAAAACCAATGAAGTAGCGAAAGAAATTATTTGAGGGCAGAATAGGTGAGGGCAGGAAATGGTCAGATCCATGGGTCCCAAACTTCTCCTGCTGGACCTTCACACTAACCTCGTGTGCCTCCACTCTCTGCCTCTTTTCATGTCAACTCAAAAACTTTGGATTTCGGTCCAAGTGGGGATACACACCCCCCAGCTTCCCCTTAGCAGAGCTGCACTCTATTGCATTTTAAAAAGCAACCTTATTGAATAGAAAGCAACCCAAAGAAAGAGGAGCAAAGAGAAGAGGCAGAGAGCCCGTGTAAAAGCGTGAGAGGATGATGCACTGTGTCTCATGCGGGATCCAGCCAGAGTCGTTCTTTCCCTCCAGCCCTGTCTGGGGGTTGGGGTGGGGCAGAGAGCAGACCAGAAGCGAGTTCTGTCCCTGTTTGGTGCAGAATGAAAAAGAGAGGTCCCCCACCACCCTTACAGGAGGAACACGAGAAGGCAGCTGCCCTGCCTACCCCAGTTTTCCGGTACGTGGTTCAACTGAGGTGTTTGGATTTAAGAGGCGACTCCTGCCCTCTCCACGGAGCCTGCAGTCCCTTGGCCCAGAGTCGTGGTGTGGCCACCTTGGGAGCAAGGGCTCAGCTGCAGAGGGGCTCTGAGCAAGCCCAGGCCCTGAGCTTGGCCTTGAGCCCACACAGACATTCTCCGCCCAAGCTCAAGGCTCAGCCAGGCTGCGGAAGTGGCTCTTCCTAGATTGAAATCCAGTGATGCCCCACCGGCCTGCGGGCCCAGCAGATGACCCCGGGAGCTTTCCAGAGATCCTCCAGCACCACCTGTAGCTCTGATGCTGCCGAAGGTCTTAGTCTGGAACTGACGCAGTATTGCAGTAGGGCGAGGGGAAGAAGCAAGTGGCAGCTCTCTTGACTGTCACCAAAGCCGAGGGAAGGGAAGTCCCCTGACCTTGAAGTTGGGCCCCAGCTCACCCAGTCCTATCAGATTGCCTCTTTCCTTTCTAGTAAAGACATGTAGAGAGGCAGACACGTAAACTTCCTTATATTCCAGTTTTGAGTTTAGCTTCCAGCACCTTTGGGAAATCTTAGGATTTCCCAGACTGTTAATGGGCTGATGGTAATTCACTGTGCTGATCCTAGCGAAGTACTTGTTGAATGAATGAATGGTTGGATGGATGGATGGATAGAAGGAAGGGAGAAATGAAAGATGGAAGAATGGTAGGAAAGGAGAGGTGAATAGATGGATGGAGGCTGGATGGGCGGACAGGGAAAGACATTTGATGAGGCCGTATGATGTCACTGGGGGGAAACGATGTTTTGATTGGAGGTTTGCTGGAATGGGTCAAGAGGAGCACTTCTGGATGACAGGGTTCAGCAAAGGGTGTGTAAGCTGCCCAAAGAGATCGTACCGTCACTGAGATGCCAAAGCCTCGGGGTGGAAGCTCTGATCTGTCAAAAGCATGGTCCCCCTGCCCTTGTCCCAGAGGGGCTGAAGAACTGCAGCCACCCCTTCCCTCCCCTCCCCCAGCCCCGGCACTCACGTAGATCCTCATGTTGACGTAGCATTGACGCAGATTGTCCAGGACGCTGGCCTCATTCAGGAAAGTCATGTCCGCCATGTCAGTGGCTTGGTGGAATTTGGGAGGGTTCATCTGCTGGATGTCTTCTTTCTTCACGGTGAGCATCTGGGGATCAAAATACAGCACACACATCAGGACGTGGTACTGTCTCATCACCACGGCAGCACTGAGCAGAGTGCTACCTGCTCTCTGGAGTCCTGCAAAAAGCTGGGTCAGTGGGTCCAACTCCTAGTGCAGCCATGTCCCATCGACTTGGGACGGGGAGGAACATCCACGGCCCTCTGAGCTCTAGGTGCCTCCCCTCTGAAGTAGGGATGACAGTGGCTTCCTTGGCTAGTTGCTGGGAGGATTATATGAACTGAAGTGGCATCAAGTAAAAAGACCCTGATGTTCCCTCCCTATACTCAGAGCACCTCCAAGCAGTGCTTCTCTTTCAGCCAAGTCCATTCTGGTAGCTGAACTTGCTCACTGATCTCAGGGACCCTGGGCAGAGGTGGGACTCTTGGCCCTTTGCCTTGAGAATTAGTGATGGTTTCTAAGTAGCAATGAACTTTCCCATTAAAAAAAGACATCCCTCTGCTCCCGCTAAACCACTTTGAAGGATAAAATTGAAAGCAAGCTAGCAAACAAGACCAAAAAAAAAAAAAAGAGCCATATAAATGTTAGGGTAAAAAATAATACAACAAATTCCCATCCCCAGCGCTATACCCCAGCTTTTCCTCTGTAAATGAAAACTAGCACCAGCTCTTATGTGGCAGCATCCGGGACCAAAGCTCCAGACATGTGATCGAGAAAACAAATATCTTTCCTCTGCCTGAAGCCTGAGATGTGAGGCTCAAACACCTACTGGGATTTCTGGGGCTTTTAATAATTTATGAGTTCAACAGGCAGATGATTTGAAATCTTGACGGTTCTGGAAAATACACCCAGTAATGGTCACCACACCAATCCAGCTAGGTTTCATTCAGGGTCCATTTCTGGTAGTTTCCTGATCTCTGGGCCTCGCCCACAGGCAAACACTCGTCTTTCAGCCCCAGCAGAGAAATGGAATTCTGTGCCTTTTGTCATTAAGAGCCAGATGAGTCCATCTTTTCTGTTCCAAACCCTGCTGTATGCGTGTCTACCGCAGATGCTCCCAGAAGTTGTGTTGTCCTTAAATTGCACCCAAACGGGGGCCTCTGGCGCTTTGCTCTCACCATCCATCATTCCTGGCAACACTGCAGTGCCCTGCCCTTCTGAGAAGGATGCTTCTCCTGCAAGTTAATGTTGATTTTCATATTCAAACAGACTAGACCCCAGCTGCAGCCTCATTTTTGTGTGTGTGCGGCCACTCCTCTCAAAGAATGGCGGGGCACAGAGTAAAGCTTAGACATTGCAAGTTCTGATCATGAAAGGTCTCTGTTCTCTTAATCCTGAAATTAACCAAGGGCTGATCACATGCACCCTCCACCCCCTGCAGTCCACTTGGAAGATGAGGTGACACTGTAGAAGAAGGGGCAAGGATGTTGGAGCCAGATCAGTAAGCTTTGGGTTTTTTTTTTTTTTCCAGATTTGTCAATATTATTTTTTTTAACTTTTAATTTTATATTGGAATATAGCCAATTAATAATATCGTGATAGTTTTAAGTGGACAAAAAAAGGACTCAGCCATACATGTACATGTATTTATTTTTCCCTAAACTCCCCTGCCATCCAGGCTGCCACATAACATTGAGCAGAGTCCCCTGTGCTGTGCAGTAGGACCCACCTTGTTTGTCATCCATTTTAAATATAGCAGAGTGTACATGTCGACCCCAAACTCCCTATCTCTTCCCCCTACTCTTGTACCTGGCAACCCTAAGTTTGTTCTCTGTCTGCGAGTCCAGATGCAGCAAGCTTTGAATCTGAATTCACCATTCACTATCTTTGTGGCTGTAGGGAAGTTACCTAAAATTCTTTAATCTTCTGCAAAATAGAGTTCATACATCCTACTACCATAAGGTTATTAAAAGGATTAAGCAAGATATCCAGTGCCTCCCCAGGAGTCTGCCCCAGGTGAGGGGTCTCCTAAACCAAATTTTCTAGCCACTCTCTGAAGTCAGTCCTTGTACTTGGACACAGTGTGGACCAACAGAGAGGACTGTGCTAGTAAACCAGCTGTACAGTGGGGGGAAAATCCGTGATATGTGCCCTTTGTCAATTCCACCATGGCTGACACCAGGCTGCCAAAGGTTTAATGACCACCTGCAAAGCCCCTGAATGTTTAGGGTTGGATCCTTACCAGCGCCACCATGCAGCAAGGGGCTCGGGGCCACCGTCTGTAGCTCCTGACACTGGAGAGCTCACCTCGGTTGCCCAGGGTATTCCAGGTCCTGTCTCACAGCCCTCACGCCACCATGGGCACATCATACAGTTCCTGATGGGTGGGATGCTCCTTCTCACTCTTAGAAAATTGATTCCACATGAGAGCTGTCTGGGGCTTTAAAGATAAGGAAATTTCATGAGTTACTGGGAAGGATTGGGGGCAGGAGGAGAAGGGGAAGACAGAGGATGAGATGGCTGGATGGCATCACCCACTCGATGGACATGGGTTTGGGTGGACTCTGGGAGCTGGTGATGGACAGGGAGGCCTGGCATGCTGCAGTTCATGGGGTCGCAGAGTTGGACACGACTGAGAGACTGAACTGAACTGATCTCTCATGAGGGGCTTCTCAGGTGGCTCAAGTGGTAAAAAGTCTGCCTGCCAATGCAGGAGCTGCAGGAGCTGCAAATTTGATCTCTGGGCTGGGACGATCCCCTGGATCAGGACATGGCAACCCACTCAGCATTATTGCCTGGAGAATCCCATGGACAGAGGAGCCTGGCAGGCTACAGTCCATGGGGTCGCAAAGGGTCAGTCGGACATGACTGAAACACCTGAGCGCACACACACACACAACTCTCATCATGATCTCTTCCACACGTTCACTGTTTTACAGAGCATACATGTGTGCATATGTCTTATCACATTGGAATCTCTACTGTAAGAAAACCAAAAGTTAGAGAGGGAAAGTGTTTTGCTCAGGACCCCTCAGGTTGAGTGTCATTTAGTCTGCTCTTGAACCCACCGCAGGGGTCTCAGAGGCATCTGCTCTTCTTGCCACCTTGCCTCTTGAACCCTGGGGTTCCAGCACTCCCAAAGCTCAGGGTCCCACCTGGTTGGTGACCATCTTCATAGTGACTTGGTCACCCTGTTCAGACTGGATCTCCCCAGTGATGAAGCCCTCCTTCTCATCCTTGACCCAGCAGGACCTCTTGATGTCCTAGGGCTTGTTCATGGCTTTCATCCTCCCCTTATCGGGAGGTGCCAGGAAGGGCATCGGGTCCACATATGCCCACATTCACCTTTGTATGCACCGGGCCTCATGGCTCAGCTGGGGGAGGAGCAGAAAGGAACTGCTGGTGGGAGCCAGGACTTCCCTGGGCACTTGAGAAAAAAGAGGATGGTTTACAAAACTGTTGTACAGGCTGGGGCTGCTTCTCTCATGTCACTTTCATTGTCTTGGTGCTATTAGGTCTTAATAACCAAGAATAACAGCTTCCCAGGTAGAGCTAGTGGTAAAGAATCTACCTCCCAATACAGGAGATGCAAAAGGTGAGGATTCGATCCCTGGATCAGGAAGATCCCCTGGAGTAGGAAGTGGCAACCCACTCCAGTATTCTTGCTAGGAAAATCCCATGAATAGAGGAGCCTGGTGGGCTACAGGCCACTGGGTTGCAGAGTCCAACACGACTGAGTGACTGAGCACACACATACCACTGAGAATAACGTATAAACTGATAACTCCTCAGAACTGTGCACCCCTACACACCATACAATGCTTCTGCGTCAATGGTTCCACGTGCCCCCACACTAAGGCTGTGAGGTAGGGGTCAGGGATTTGATGATATGGAGGAGAAGAGGAAGACTAATACCAAGAGAGGTTAAAGCATGGACTTTTAACCATGAAATGGGACGAGAAAACAATTGTCACTTGGTTTTCATTTTCCCTTAAGGTCTGAGAAGAGGCCGCAGACACCACAGTCCCGCTCTGCTATGGCCTGTCCCCAACAGAAGTCACAGCTGTTCTCCTTTCACGGTAGCATGGCTGCAAGCATCTCTAAATATGACTTACACTCATCTCAACTTTGAAATGATGGTCTCAGGAGACTCTCGGTTAGAAGTTACTATTTAAATCTACTAACAGTAAAGTGAAAGAGGAGAGTTGGCTTAAGGCTCACATTAAGAAAACTAAGATCATGGCATCTGGTCCCATCACTTCATGGGAAATAGATGGAGAAACAGTAGAAAAAGTGTCAGACTTTATTTTGGGGGGCTCCAAAATCACTGCAGATGGTGATTGCAGCCATGAAATCAAAAGATGCCTACTCCATGGAAGGAAAGTTATGGCCAACCTGGATAGCATATTGAAAAGCAGAGACATTACTTTGTCAACAAAGGTCCGTCTAGTCAAGGCTATGGTTTTTCCAGTGGTCATGTATGGATGTAAGAGTTGGACAGTGAAAAAGGCTGAGTGCCGAAGAACGGATGCTTTTGAATTGTGGTGTTGGAGAAGACTCTTGAGAGTCCCTTGGACTGCAAGGAGATCCAACAAGTCCATCCTAGGCGAGATCATTCCTGGGTGTTCATTGGAAGGACTGATGTTGAAGCTGAAGCTCCAATACTTTGGCCACCTCATGAGAAGAGTTGACTCACTGGAAAAGACCCTGAGGCTGGGAAGGATTGGGGGCAGGAGGAGAAGGGGACGACAGAGGATGAGATGGCTGGATGGCATCACCGACTAGATGGACATGGGTTTGTGTGAACTCCGGGAGTTGGTGATGGACAGGGAGGCCTGGCGTGCTACAGTTCACGGGTTTGCAAAGAGTCGGACACGACTGAGCGACAGAACTGAACTGAACCTAACAGTAAAGTCTACTTTAAATGCTATATCACAAACTGATTTTTAAAAATATTTTGATAACTGAATTTTAATACCCCTGGTTTCCTTTGTGACCCTACATAGTTTATTTTGTGCATTTAAAAACAGTAACCTGAGCAGAGGGCCACAGGCTTTACCAGATGCTAAGTGAGTCCCTGGTGCTGAATAATTGCCCCGGCTCAGTGATTATCTCTCTTAAGATGAGGCCAGCCCGGAGTCAAGGCTGGGCCTCTTGGTTTCCATATGCAGACAGTCTCTCAGGAAGGCAGAGGGCTGGGGACTTTCAGTGGCAAAGAGAGAAGTCAGGGGCATCCCAGTCTTTCTTAAGGGTGAAGGACCTTCTTGGAGGTTTAGGGAGCAGCTGGTTCTGAGCCCCTTTGCCAGCAGTGCTGTTCTCAAGCCAAGGGGACGGCCTTCACCTTTAAGCTGGAGATGGAGGCTCTCACAATGGTGCTCTTGGACCCCTACTGCACAGAGGTATCCTCGGGGGAGCTCCAGCATTCCCTGCCAGGCTTTCCAAAAGAGGCCGAGTAGGGATAGGAAAGTGATAGAGGCAAAGCCAGACACTTTCTCCCCTTCTCATCTCAGTGTGGTGTCCAGGTTAGAGAGTTCTGACTGAAGCCTGGGTTCCCCAACCCTTAAGCTGGTCCGTTTGACAGAAAATGAGAGAAGGGGTGTCAGGGGTCCTGTGCCTTTGTGGGCCACTGATCTCTTTGTCCATCTGGTGATGTCTGGGCTCTCACTGGACAAAACTTTAAATTAGGTAATAAAATGAATAAGATCACCAAGGAAACAAACGACATCGAAACGTAATGAACACAGTATTAGCATGATACGCCAATACACGCACTTCTTTACAAAGGTATCAGATAATGCGATCTAACAGTGAAGGAGGAAACAGAACAGGCTCTCTCTTGAAAGCTGGACTCCATCTTAGGCCTGACTGTGGACTTTGAGCTATATGCCCAGTATCTATGGAAACCACATACCAACTGGAAAAATCAGGTCCCCGGAAGGAGAGCCCTGCGTTGCCTAAAAGAACACTCTAATTATCTGTGTAACTGAATAGAATCATACATTCTATTACGCTTATTGGGGTATGACCACAGGCCTATTGATAATTGTCCACTGTTAACTACCTGGGCCTAAGGCACATGAATCAGGGTTAACTTTGATTCTATCTTTCTTTTTCTTTTCAGACTAGTTTCAGGGAACCTTATACGCTTAGGGTATATAAAGGTTTCACAAAAACTGGTCGGGGTCCTTGGCTAAGAGGAGACTCTGCCTTGGGCCCACTGGTGTAATAAACTACACTCCACTATCTGCATTGTCCTGAGTGAGGTTGTTTCCCGGAATGTGTGGCTACAACAACAGTAGGTCTAGTCATTTTTTGTTTTTTTATTAGTTTTGCCATACAATGATCATTTTTGTTTTAAAGCAGCCATGAGAATTAACACTCTTTTGAGCTCTCTGCAATAACTGTGATATGATATGAAAATATCGGTGATTTCCATTGCTGACAAAGTCACAGGTACTGCTAATACGACCTGTGTTGAAAAGGGGGAGGAAATGGTACATTTCAGGTAAAGGTAGTGAACATCATGGTGCAACTGTTTTCCTACTGAAGACCCCCAAGCCCAGGGTAGGAACCCTACCTGATCCCCCCAGAGTCCCATCTCTGGTGGAGAGCATGGGGCTGGGAGGTCCCCGGTAGCTTTGCACAGTCTTTGTCCAGCATCTGGGAGGCCAGGCTCTCAGCTCTGCCACAGTCACAGTGGGCAGCTCAGTGGCCTCGCCAGGCATCCTCCACCCACTTTCTGGAAGATACGCTGCCTCGACATAAACTTCCTTTTGCCATTTGCTGTCCCTGGCAGCACGATCACACTGCCTTTCTGCGGTCTCATTTTAGTGGTTCTGATTGATATAGATGGAAGTCACCAGGGAGATGAGACCAAAATATACATGAAAAGAGAATGCAAGTATCCGCAAGGTCAGATTTTTTAACAATGCATTAGGTTTGTCTTGAAAATAGAACAACTACTACTGTCTCTGTGCTGGGTCCCTTTTCAAATTGTCCTAATTGGGGAGGAAAGGCCAGAAATTCTTCTTAGTTTATTACAATTAGGTTGCTTGTACTTTTTTTTTTTTTTATGGTGGTTTTGCCACAAACCACAGGCTAAGGTGTGTTGGCCGTTGTCCTGGCCTGGTGGCCTGGGGCACAGATCCCTGGGACCAGGAACCCTGAGGGCCGTGCAGGCCTGTGACACCAGAAACCACCCCTCTCAGTGGCCACCAGCCTCCTGCTCAGTTGTGACCACATCTTCCAGGGCCCCTGCATCTAAACAACTCCTGCTCCCCTCCCCCCAGGCAACTGCTTTTCCCAGGCATCTTTGATAACAAGACCCATTTTTCAAAACCACAAACCACAAAACAGAGAAAAAAAATTCAGTGCATGGGATTCAAACACTCACAGTGTCTTAAGAGGAGGAAAGATGCTTTGTGTGGGAAGTAGGTGACGGGGATTGAATCCAGCTCGCATCCAACATCCCCTCCATCCCCTGGTGGGAGCTGGGTTGTGCAGTGAAATGGGGCTGATCTGGGTTCAAACCCCTCTGCTCCTGTCTCGCTGTGGAATGAGGCAGCTCCCTCCTGTGCCCTAGGTCCAGAGCCCAGTGAGCAGTGAGCAGGGCACGCTGCAGCCCCTCAAGAAATGCCTCCTCCCCGCTCCCCCTTGCAAATCTCTCATTGTCACATCTCTTCTCCTTGGGTGGCTTCTCCATGGCACCCCCTCCCCGTTCCCCACCTCCCCCAGTCTCCTCTGTGGTACTCACCTGAGACCACACGGGAAGAGACTGGGTACCCCCCAGAGGCTGGCCTTTCCCTTTTATACCTGCCCATCAGGTCTGTCCAGCACGCTCAGCAGGCCTCCCCTTCCAGGGCTTGGCTGGCCACTCCCGGGGCCCTCTATGGGGGTCAGCGACTGCCCTGCTGCTAGGACATTCGCCTTCCTCCCCTTGCCTTTGTGATGACCTCAGCGCAGGGGTGCAGGCTGTGGGGAGAAATAGAAGAGCTGGCTGATGAGTTTTCCTCTGAAAGCTGTAATTGCACCATGCAGGGGTCTTACGCTCAAGGAGGAAGACATGGGTGAGCTCATACAAGGCCTTGGGCATGGATGAGCCCGGATGACAGCTGGTTGATGACTCTGTCCCTTTCATATGCTCAGGCCAGAGGTGTGAGCTTGGACTTCCCTCATCACGGCTGTGGGTGTGGAGCCTAGGTGACTCCGTCTTAAAAAAAGAAGAAAAGGGGAGCCGCAGTCTTGCGATGGAGGGCAGCGCCCAGGTTCCCCCACTCCCAGGTCACCACCCTGGACGAGACCAATCATAGTGTGCTGGGGATGTGCCAGTCAGGGAACTGCTTGCGGTTGAATGTGCCTATCAGGGGCTAGTGCGTGTAAAGCCCCTGACCTCCCCTCTTGTCCTGACCAATCACAGAGCACCAAGATACGTCACCCCACCTGTAGCCATTTTCCCTTTGTCCTCTCCCTTTAAAAGCCTTGTACCATGCAGCTCGGGGCTGCTGCCCTCACTCTGCTGTGTCGGTGTGTATGTGTGTGCAGTCCAGACCCGGGTCTGCAATAAATTCCCTCTTGCGCTTGCATCGGTGTATGGCCTACTGGTGATTTGTGGCGATCACGACCTGGGCATAACAGAAGGACCTTAAGAGTCCTTCCCTGGTGGCTCAGATGGTAAAGAATCCACCCGCAATGCCGGAGACCTGGGTTTGATCCCTGGGTTGGGAAGATCCCCTGGAGGAGGGCATGGCAACCCACTCCAGTATTCTTGCCTGGAGAATCCCATGGACAGAGGAGCCTGGAGGCTGCAGTCTGTGGGGTTGCAAAGAGTCAGAGTGACTAAGCACAGCAGGAGTCCCTTGTGACTTTCTCAAGCCCAGAGACAGCCTCTGGGTCTGGAGGGAGAAACTTCCCCAAGGAACTTCCTTCTTGGCATCTGCAGTCACCCCATCTCCACCCTCTGATCCCTAATTCACTCTTCTTTTAATTGATAGAAAATTAACGTAGCATAAAATTAACCATTTTAAGTAACTAACTCAGTGGCATTTTATATATTCTCAATGTCCTTTAGCTGCTCACCACCTCCACCTATTAACAGTGTGAAAACATTGTCATCAGCTCAAAAGGAAATCTACAAACCATCAGATTCTCAGGCAGCCCCAGGCAGTCACCGGTCTTTAGAGGTTTTACCTCTTCTAGGAATTTCAGGAGTAGAACCATACAGTGGCATACAATGACTTTTGTGCCTGGCTTCTTTCATTTAGCATAATGGTTTCAAAATGCATCTACATTGTAGAATGTATCAGTACTTCACCCCTTTTCAGGGCTGAATAATCCTCCTTTGCGTGGCTAGACCACAGTTTCTTCATCCATTCATCCATTGATGGACATCTGGGTTGTTCCCACCTATTTTTTGTTGCTGTTGTTAATTTTTTTATTTGGTTGTGTCAGGTCTTTGTTGTGGCACGCGAGACCCCCATTGCACCACAAGGGATCTGTCACTGTGGCTCGCAGGCTTCCCGGTTATAGCGTGTGGGCTCAGCTGCCCCGTAGCGTGGGAGATCTTAGTTCCCTGACTGCGGATTGAACTCGTGTCCCCTGCATTGCAAGGCAGATTCTTAACCCCCAGACTGCCAGGGAAGTCCCTTGTTTCCACCTTATGACTGCTGTGAATTGTGCTGCTGTGAACAAACGTGTACCTGTATTTGTTTTCAGTTCTTTTGGATATTTACCTAGGAATGGGATTGCTGGGCCATTTGGTAATTCTATGTTTAGTTTTTTGAGGAATCACCAAACTATTTCCACAAGAGGCTGAATCATTTCACTCTCTCACCAGCAATTCACAAGGGTTCCAGTTTCTCCACATCCTCGCTAACATTTGGGCTTCCCTGGTGGCTCAGGTGGTAAAGAATCTGCCTGCCATTGCAGGAGACCAGGGTTCAATCCCAGGGTCATGAAGATCCCCTAGAGAAGGAAATGGCAACCCACCCCAGTATTCTTGCCTGGAGAATTCCAAGGACAGAGGAGCCTGGTGGGCTGCAGTCAATGGGGTCACGAAGAGTCGGACACGACTGAGCACCTAATACACATACATCACTAACATTTGTTATTTTCCTTAAAAAACAAAAACTATGGACATCCTAGTGGGTGGGAAGTGGTATCTCATTATGGTTTTTATTTAGACTCCCCTGATGCCTGATGATGCTGAGCATCTTTTCGTGTGCTCGTTGGTCACTTGCATATCTTTGGAAAAACGTCAAGTCCTTGCCCATTTTTAAATTGGTTTGTCTTTCTGTTGTTGAGCTGGAAGAGTTCTTTATATGTTTTAGATACTGGACCCTTAACAAATATATGATTTACAAATATTTTCTCCCATTCTTTGGGCTTTTTCAGTTTTTTGATAATGTCCTTTGATACCCAAAAGTTAATTTTATGTATCTTTTCTTATTTATCTATTTTAATTTTTTTGTAGTGTACTTGATTTACAATATGATGTTCATTTCTGCTGTCCAGCAAAATGACTCAGTTATACAAATGTATTCCTTTTCATGTTCTTTTTCATTATGATTTATCACAGGATATTGAATATAATTCACTGTGCTAAATAGTAAGTGAAGTAAAAGTCCCTCAGTTGTGACTGACTCTTTGCGACCCCATGGACCATACAGTCCACGGAATTCTCCAGGCCGTAATACTGGAGTGGGTAGGCGTTCCCTTCTCCAGGGGATCTTCCCAACCCAGGGATGGAACCCAGGTCTCCCGCATTGCAGGCAGATTCTTTACCAGCTGAGCTATCTGGGAAGCCCTATACAATAGGATCTTGTGGTTTATCAATCCTATTAATATATTTACTAGCTCGTATCTGTTAATCCCAAACTCCCAATCTTTTCTTCCCCCACCCCCCAAAAAGTTAATTTTAATGAAGTCCAACTTATCTTATTTTTTTTTTTTTATTTTGCCACCTGCACTTTTGGTTTCATATTTAAGAACCCACTGCCAAATTCAAGGTCATGAAGATTTGTCCAGCATTTTCTTCTAAGAGTGGAACAGTTTTAACTTTCACATTTAGGTTTGACGCTTCCGTTCACTCTTATTTATTTTTTGGCCACACCATGTGTGGCATGTGCAATCTTAGTTCCCTGACCAGGGATCGGACCCCGGGCTCCCTACACTGGAAGCGTGAAGTCTTCACCTCTGGACCACCAGGGAAATCCCTGAATTCACTCCTAAAGGAAAAAGGAAACCACCTAAGACAGAGCTAATTTCCCTGTTTTCTCTCTAGGTTTGGGCCTGGGAACCAACTACTTAAGACCCAAAAAATCTTTTATTTAGCACTTAGTAATCTCTTGCATATGTTTTCTATTATCATCTGATCCCAGCATGTCGTTGTATTCTGAAAACTAGAATCCGGCAATGAAGAATCCTATCAGTACTCGGTCCTTTATCAGCACTCACTCGGCCTGAATACTTCACAGCTGAGGATGAACCTCACTTCTGAGCAGGGCCTCAGTTTCCCCAAAGGTAAAAATTAGATCCAGGCTGAGACTCCTCCCAGCATGGCCTCTGTGATGCTGCCGTGAGGTGCCGTTCCCTCCCACCTGCTGCTCTTCAGAGTCTGCTCACCGGGGTTGTTTTTCATCTCTTCAGCAGCTGGGCTTCTAAAGGGCAGAACTTTGTGCAGAAGTCTGGCTTGTGAAAGATGAAAGTGGAGCTTCTCTGGGTAGAGCAAGGAGGAGGCCTTTGAGGACAGCGTCCAGACACCCAGAAGAGGAAGTGGGGGCCCCCCTCCACCCTTCCCGCAGCAGCCAGAGCCTGGATTCCATCCTGGGAGTGCAGTGCCCCACCCAGAGCCCGGGGCGCTTCCAGCTTCTTCCCTCGTGATTCTTGTCTTCGGGCTAATGACTGGGAAGGGCTATTCCCAACTGGAGGTTCTTCAGCCCCGGGGCCCAGCAAGAAAGAGCATACTGCCGCAGGGTCACTGCCTAGAGTCTGATGAAGAGGCAACAGGCAACCGGGGGAAGAGCTGGGGGAAACCAGCCGAGGGTGGTGAGGGGCCGCCCCCGTCCCTAGACAAGTGACTGAAAGCCACCCCCTGGATACAGCTGTAGGAAAAGCGTGGCCCTCGGGGACTGACGCAGCTACTGCCCAGCCAGACCCAGTGGGAGAGCAGGGACCGGGGAGGCCAGGGGAGGCCAGCCTCCTGGGACACCGGACAGGGTGGCAGTGGGTGGCAAATCGTTGCTGTTGTTGTTCAGCCACTCAGTCGTGTCTGACTCTTTGCAGCCCCATGGACTGCAGCACACCAGTCCTCCCTGTTCATCACCAACTCCCGGCGTTTACTCAAATTCGTGTTCATCAAGTCGGTGATGCCATTCAACAGAGGATGCCATTCATTCCCTGTCGACCCCTTCTCCTCCTGCCCTCAATCTTTCCCAACATTAAGGTCTTTTCCAGTGAGTCAGCTCTTAGCGTCAGGTGGCCCACAGGTGACAAACAGACCTGAAGCAAACGTAGGGCATCCAGCATCTGCCCCCATGGTTTCTCATGGGGAAGGTTTGTTTTTAAATTTCAAAAAAAAAATCTTTTTTTTTTCCATTTTATTTATTTATTTGGCCCCACCGTGTAGCACACGGAACCTTAGTTCCCCGACCAGGGATCGAACCCTTAACCACTGGACCGCCAGGGACATCTCCATGGGGGAGCTTTTAATGGCCAGCATTCCAGAAAGTTCCATTTCAGTAAATGTGCTTGGTCTGGGGAAGGCCCACAAGGTAACCAAGAGTAGGAGAGCGCATGCATTTGTTCTCTGCCTATAAAAATACACTAAGAATCGCACTGGGCTTGGCGTCATTGGCTCCTAAAGGTACCTGCGGGAAGTCTAGTGATGTCTTTCTGTAGGAGGTAAGCTGACCTGAATCCCCTGGGGGAGAATTTTGTGGAGTCAGGGGTTGGTGTTGATTCAGCCATGAAAACAAAGGGCTCCTTTGTCCATGAGCTCATTTTGATCCTTCCAACAACCTGGGAAGGTGGGTAGGGTGGATGGGTAAATGACCTGTTTTTAGCAGATGAGAAAACCAAGGCTCAGAAAGATGAAGCAATTTGCAAGAAAGCACACAGCGAGTCAGCATCTGAGACGTAGCTTTCTTTTTCTTCCTGGCGCTTATCACTATCCAATAATGCATTATAGGTCTACTAGGCGACTTGGGGGCCTTGTTTTCATAGAACATAGGCGTGGTGATGATGGGGCTTGATCTCTCTATTGGGAGGTACTGCAGTGTGGTGGTCAATAACTTGGACTAATGGGACTTCCCTGGTAGTCCAGTGGTTGGGACTCCCCACTTCCACTATAGGGGGCACGGGTTCCACCCTTGGTCAAGGAACTAAGATCTTGCATACCCCAAGGGATGGGCAAAATAAATTAATAAAAGACAGCTGTTATTATTTTTTTTAATAAAAGAATTAGAATCAGAAGCCAGATTCCATGAGGCTTGCCCCTTACTGCTCTCCCTGCCTCAGTTTTCTTGCCTATGAAATGAGGATAACAGTGGTTACCAATTAGGCTTCTTGTTGTTCAGTCGCTAGGTCATGTCTGACTCTTGGTGATCCCAGGGATTCAGCATGCCTGAGGACTGCAGGCTCCTCTGTCCTCCACTGTCTCCTGGAATTTGCTCAAATTCATGTCCACTGAGTCAGTGACACTATCTAACCATCTCATCCTCTGTCACCCCTTCTCCTCCTGCCTTCAATCTTTCCCAGCATTGGGGTCTTTTCCTGTGAATCGTTTCTTTGCATCAGGTGGCCAAAGTATTGGAGCTTCAGCTTCAGCATCAGTCCTTCCCATGAATATCCAGGACTGATGTCCTTTAGGATGGACTGGTTGGATCTCCTTGCTGTCCAAGGGACTCTCAAGAGTCTTCTCCAGCACCACAGTTCAAAAGCATCAATTCTTTGGTGCTCAGCCTTCTTGATGGTCCAACTCTCTCATCTGTACCTGACTACTGGAAAAACCATAGCTTTGACTATAGGGACTTTTGTCGGCAAAGTGATGTCTCTGCTTTTTAATACGCTGTCTAGGATTGTCATAGATTTCCTTCCAAGGAGCAAATGTCTTTTAATTTTGTAGCTGCAGCCATGAAATTAAATAGGTTGTTGGGAGAATTGGGTTCATACCTGTAAAGTGCCTGGCATCTAGTTGCTTGCTCGCTCAGTCTCTCAGTCGTGTCTGACTCTTTGCCACCCCATGAACCGCAGCAGGCCAGGCCTCCCTGTCCATCACCAACTCCTGGAGTCCACTCAAACCCATATTCATCGAGTCGGTGATGCCATCCAGCCATCTCATCCTCTGTCTTCCCCTTCTCCTCCTGCCCCCAATCTTTCCCAGCATCAAGGTCTTTTCCAATGAGTCAACTCTATTGGAGTTTCAGCTTCAACATCAGTCCTTCCAATGAATACCCAGGACTGATCTCCTTTAGGATTGGCATCTAGTAGATGATCAATAAAATATTTGTTGGCTGAATGAAAGCTGGAGCCCTTTGATGGGAGCAATGACTTCTAGTGCAGCACTCTATTCAGGGAGATGGAAGTTGTTCTTGGTGTCTGCATCCGGAAACCCCTGGGCTCGGCGTACACAGAGGGCTGGGCTCCGCTCCCAACAGAATAGGCCTGCTCATCCTTACGCAACAGTCTCGCTCGCCTGCCTTCCTCTCCGCAGTCCCTGGAGCTCTGCGTCACATCCTTCACTAGACCCCAGCAAGGACGGACAGTTAACCGGACTCTTCCCTGCCTCCGAGGAGGCTGCACTGTTGCCTACTGGCCTCTGGTGGTGAAGAACTGTGCTGAATGCTGGAGTGGGAGGCGGGCTGAGGTGGGCAGGGGAGCTGGGGAGACAAAGGCGGAGGAGTGGGGCAGTGATCCATCCCATGCCTTCTGCTCCTTCTCCAGCCTGAGGACCACACCCCCAACCCCCGCAGTGCCCCCTGGAGGGTCCCTGAGTGCCGGGACCAGGGCCCATCCATAACTTTGTAGGAGCGAAGTTCTCAGTCAAGGTGAATCGACCAAAATGAGACCCCTAATTACCTCCCTGGTGATCCGGCGGTTGAGAATCCACCATATAGTGCAGGGGACACAGGTTCAATCCCTGGTCAAGGAACTAAGATCCCACAGGCCCTACAGCAACCAAGCCTGCGGGTGGCAACTAGAGAGTCCATGCGCCACAACGAAAGATCCCATGTGGCGCAGCTAAGACCCCATGCAGCCAAATTATTAAATAAATAAGTTTTTTTTCTTAATTGGACCTGTCTATATCCACAGCCAGGAAGCCAAATCTACAGGTTCACTCCCATGTACCAGACCCTGGGTTGGAGCCAGCTGCTCCTGGGATAGGCCCCCTTCCTATGAAGCCGAACGCCAGCTCTGGAAGGTTCACGGGGCAGGCCTTTCCAGCCTATGAGCGCCCCTGCTGTTGGACATTCAGCGGTCACTCTGTCCTGCACACCCCTAGGGGCCAGCCCTGGGCTGGGCTTCCTGCTATGAGCCTGGTCCATCCATGATGGCAAGGTATGTGGCTGGGTGTGGTCTTCTCTCCTCACTTACAAGGAGAAATGTGACCTTGTCCAGTTGGATACAAAGTGTCGGCTTCTAGAACATTCTTAGACCACAGAGAGCTCTTAAGTGGAAGGATTTCCATGACTCTGAGTTTCACTTTTGACCTTGGGTAAGTCGTTTCACCTCCATGAGCCTCTAGTTCTTCACTATTAAATGGGACTAATAATAATAACAACTACTGTTAACTTCACAGAACTGATGAACTGATCAGTTGTGGACTCAAAAATGCTTTTTTGTAACTAAAATTTGTAACTAATCATCCTCAACCAATGATGCTGAGCATCTTTTTACATGCTTATCTGTCACCCAGATAGCAGATGAGGTGAGGTGTCTGCTCAGGTCTTTTGCCCATTTTTCATCATCAGATAGTTTTCTTTCTTCCTTCCTCCTTTCTTTCTTTGGGCCATGCCATGAAGGATCTTGGGCTTCTCTGGTGGCTCAGACTGTAAAGAATCTGCCTGCAATGTGGGAGACCTGAGTTTGATCCCTGGGTTGGGAAGATCCCTTGGAGGAGGGCATGGCAACCCACTCCAGTATTCTTGTCTGGAGAATCCCCATGGACAGAGGAGCCTTGCGGGCTACAGTCTGTGGGGTCACAAAGAGTCAGACACGACTAAGCGACTAAGCACATGTGGGACCTTAGTTCTCCAGCCAGGGATGGAAGCCATGCCCCCTGCCATGGAGCATGGAGTCTTAAACACTGGACCTCCTAAGAAGTCCCTATTTTCTTATTAATGAATTTTGAGAGCTCTTTGTATATTCTAGACCCAAGGCTGTTGTTGGATATATGCTATGAAAATACTTTCTCCTAGGCTGTGGCTTGTCTTTAAATTGTTGTTGAGTGGTAATAGGCTCCCTGTGTATTAAGGATGTTCCCACATGACTCAGAATGAAGACCCAAAACCTCTCCCTCCATGTACCTCTGCTTATCTCTTCTGGGCAGCATGCCCTGGGCACGTTGGGCTCTTCTGAGTAAGGTCAAGTGTTGGAGCCATGAGTTCTGAGAACTTGGCTTGGGGCTGGGGCTAGGAGGGGTAGGGCCAGAGTAGGAATATATTTATCCTGCCTGGTGACCCTCAGCCAGTTTCCACAGGTGTCAGCAGAGTCATGTCCTCGGCAACCCGATCCCCACCCCTGTGGGAGCAGCTCATTACAGCCTCTCTGATCACCCCAGCTCTGCGTTCCACATGGTTTGGACATATAGGTTATTGTTAAGCTGCTGGGGCTGGGGCATGCTGGACCCATGCCTCTAGGGATCCAGGTTCTGGGAACTTCTGAACAGGAGAAGGGCAGCTGAGCCAAGCCTCAGGCTTCTGGCCTGCCCACTCCCCAACCTTGGGCCTGGAGCAACCCCTCCCCAGGTACTGCCCACCCAGGCTGCCAACTCAGCCTCTCCGGGGAACCTCTCGAGAAGCCCAAACACCATCGTTCTGTTCTCTTCTCCTCCTTTAAGGTGGTGCTGGCGGTAAAGAACCTGCCTGCCAATGCAGGAGATGTGAGAGACACGGGTTTAATCCCCGGGTCAGGAAGATCCCCTGGAGGAGGGCTTGGCAACCCACTCCAGTATTCTTGCCTGAAGAATCTCATGGACAGAGGAGCCTGGGAGACTACAGTGCATGGGATTGCAAAGAATGGGATGTGACTGAAGTGACTTAGCAGAGCACACAGTTATTTCCTTATTCATTCACTCATCTTGGCTGCACCAGGTCTCGGATGTGGCACACAGGATCTTTTAGTTGTGGCATGTAAGTGGTGGCAAGTGAGATCTGGTTCCCTGACCTGGGCCCCCTGCGTTGAGAGCAAGAGAGCCTCCTAAGGCCTTGGAACACAGGGAAGTCCCTCCTCTTCTTTTTTTTTTTTCCAGCTCTCTCTCCGTCTCTCCTTCTTGCAGGCATCTCTGAGCTAGCTTTCCATAGAAGGGAGCAGAAGGGAAAAATTCTGCAGGAGACTGCTAGTGGGATGTTCTTGTGAAGATGAAAAGCAGGAAACAAACTATATGTCCATTCATAGGGATCTAATCTAATTATGAACTATAAATCAAGTGAGATAAAGGCACAATGGATGGGTTTCAAACTGACAATGTAAATTCACATTCATCGGCATAGACCAAGGCTGACAGTGGACTGTGGGTTTTTGTCTTTTTAAAGAAAGGCTATAGAATAGCTGGAGCCCATTTTTGCAAAATGGCACCTGTGTAAACAGAGGCCGGAAGAGCTTATCTGAAAGGATCCTCAGCCAGGTGGTCGGACCCGTTAGCTCTGGGCGGTGGGATTTCAGGTGAGTTTTTCCCTTAAACCCTCTTTAAACTTATGAGAGTTGCCTAAAGCTTTCTTTTTTTTTTCAATGAGAAGGACTGTTTTTAGGATTGAAAATTATTCTTTAGTGTAAAAAAGGTAACGCATGTTCATCAGAGGTGTCTCACGAGTTTCCCTTTGGCTTTTCGCCCCCGTGTGGTTGTTGGAGGGTCCTTCCTGGCAGCTCCAGGAGCTGCATTCCCAGCTTCTGTTTGGTTCCTTGGAGGAAGTGGGGGAGGGGAGCAGTGCCCTCCCAGGAGGGTTGCGGGATGCGGCCTCCGCAGGTGCAGTAAAGTTCTCAGTGGGCTCCTTGAAGGCCAAATACACATACCGAGTCTGGGCCCCGAAATAGCCCCTCACTCCAGAGGTCCCTGGACTCCTGTGGTGTCGTCTCAGGAGGGGAGAGCCTGAGCAGGCTACTGCTGGAACCGTCCTTGCAGGCTCTGAAATGGAAGATGAGGCCCAAGACTGGCTCCTCTAACACAGCGCTCTGCATCGGGGCAGACGCAAGCTGGACCTGGGCAAGGGGTTCTCCAAAATCAGCCCAGCTTGAAAACTCTCCGATTCCAAGCCAACTGGAGAACTCCTAATTAGTTGTGAAGTCTGTGGAATCCCAGAGATATCGTGGTCACAGCTGCTGCACACAGGTTTCTCCAGCTGCGTTGCTTTCTTTTTCATACTGCATTTAGACCTGTACCTCAGTTTGATTTCATTTGGCACTATTGTGCCATTTTCATTTTATTATCTCAAAATATCTAAAAGTTGTTTTCGCTTTTTATCTGCCTGGCATCATTCCTCTTTGTCAAGAAGCATTTATTCTTAGTTTTCCAAGGGAGAGAATCTCTGCTTTCTGTGACTCTCCCAAGGTCAAGCAAAGCCCAGTGTCTGAAAAATTGGTGGGTTCAAAGCTCAGTTTAGCTGAATAATCTCTCATCTATCCATCCAACCATCTATCTATCTATTTGTCCATTACCATCACCGTCCATCCTCCATCCATTCACTCATTCATCCATGCATCCATCCGTCATCCATCCATCCATCCATCATCACCATCCATCCATCCACGCATCCATCCATCATCCATCCATCCATCATCACCATCCATCATCTATCCATCCATCATCACCATCCATTCATCCATTCATTCACTCATCTATCCATCCATTCAACACGTATTTATATCACTCTCTCTGGGGCCACAGACTGGGCTGGTGTGAACCTTGTCTGTATTCTCCTGTACTCTTTGGGGACAGCATTTCTGCCTCGGAGCTGTCAAGGGAGTGTAATCACCTCGGTTCTGTCTCATTACAACAAAAATTTGAAGCGACGGACGTTAAAGCCTTCGGCGTGTCACAGCTGTCAGACAGACCGTGTTATAGCTCTCGGACAGATCAGTGTTACAGCTCCATGTTAGAGCTCAGTTTTATTTAGAGAATAAAAGGAAAACACATCCTCGAGGTGTGAGGGCATGCCAGCCCAAAAGACAAGAAGAGAAGAGAGAGAGTCCTGGCCCTTTGGCCCCACTATTTATATGTTTTTCCTCCCCCTGGGCCTGCCCTATGTAAATCGGTCTAGCCAGGAATGCCATTTGTTTTACCTGAGGTCCTCACTCCAGTCCTCAGACTTTCCTTTGTTCTATTTTCACAGGTTTTTCCCTTCCTTGTCTTTTAGCCACCGCCATTCTGGACTCCTTTTCCTGTTCTAGCTACCTAACAGAGCCATCACAGGGAGTTGGAGCACTGTGCTGGACACACAGTACTGTCTTTGAATTCCTACTCACTCCCTTCTCTGAGCTGATGCTCACGTCATCTCACCCAGCTGTCACACCAGGGGGAGTAATGGTGGACCAAAGGTCCCATGTGATCATTACAACCTGGGTGCTTGAGCAATGGCAGCTGGGAGCTCTCAGTTCCCGGGCAGCAGGGACGCTGCTGGGTTCACACCGAGGCCAGCACAGAGTAGGCACCCAGGAGCTGCTCCCAAAGGAGGCTTGTCCACGGCCCAGCTCCTGAGGTCTCGTGGTGTCAGGAGAAAGCCACCAGGACCCTGGGCTCTGGGCACAGTTTGTGCTTCTGCTATTCAGAGGCCCCAGTGAGGAGAAAACTCACCCCAGGAAAGCAAATCCTTAGGACAATCAGGTGGATGAGAATCAGGGTGGTGCTGAACAGCCCAGAAGACAGAACCCGCTTTTAGGAAGCAGATACTGCGTAGAGGTGATTTTACTGGCGAGCCTCAGACCTGATAAACAAGCAGCTGGGGTTCCTTTTTCTGTCTTCCTGCCCTACCGGTTTTGTTTCCACTCTTTCTCAGCCCCTGGTTCTGAGTCAGATAGCATCTCCCAGGAATCTGAAATGAGCCATTCTAGGCGCTGAAGTCCCTCTAGGACCTGAGGACGTCCTGATACATGTGTGCACACCCGCAGACACAGACAGACACACACACTCACACACACACACAAAGACACACGCAGAGACAGAGAAACATACACAGACACACAGAGACACACAGACATGGACACAGAGACAGAGACACACAGACACTCACCCACACACACAAGACATACACATACGCGGGCTCACACTCTCAGAAGCCAACGAGGGTGACAGCTGCATTCATCAGGAGCCGTGGATTCCCAAAGGCTGACCTCAAGGACAAAACCTTCCTTGTATCCCCTGAGGAATGGTGACGTCAGTTCTCCAATTCTGGATTTTCTTAAAACCCTTTTTAACATTAGTAATATACCCAAACAGGCAGTTATAAATAACCAGTGATGTACAGAGCTGGGGGGATGGTGGAGCAGGTGGCTGAGGACGTGCGTAACAAGCGGGAAGGACTCTGGCCATAGAGGATTTAAAGACAAAAATGAAAACCGAGTAGAAATCCGTCTGCATTTACTACTGCCCTGCACTGGCCATTATAAGCACAGTCAATGGCACATACTGCCCCCTCTTCCCCCACCACTGGGAGGCTACTATAAATAACAGTGTAAATGATGCTACAAAACCAAGAAAAATGTGTTCTTGTTTTAAAGAAAGAGATCAGAAGGAAGGAAATTCTGACCTCTGCTACAGTATGGTCAGAGGACATCATGCTTAGTGAAATAAGCCAGTCCCGGGAAGACAAGGACTGTGCAATTCCCCTTATATGAGGTCCCCAGAAGGGTTACACGCACAGACAGAAGGTAGAAGGGTGGGGCCAGGGACTGCAGGGAGGATGGGGGTGGGCAGGTGTTTGGTGGGGACAGCGTTTCTGTTTGGGAAGATGCAAAGAGTTCTGGTGATGATGGTGGGGACGGTTGTACAAGAAGGTGAATGTACTTAACGCCACTCTGTAAGCACAAAAATGGTTAAAATGGTCAATTTTATGTTATGGTATTTTACAACCATAAGAAAACAGGGGACAGGAAGGAGGAAGGGAGGGAGGGATGAAAGGAAAGGAAATAGAAGAAGGGGGAATCAGGTGTGACCCCAGTACAGGGGCAAAGATGGGGCCACACAGACCCTGTCTTCCCATCATGTGACCTCAGGCCGTTCACGTCGACATCGGCAGCCTGAGTCCCCTGCTCTGTGAAACGGGATTGGTAATCCCTACATTAGCGGCATCAAGGCAGGTTAAGCCAACAGGTCAACAAACCCATCCAGGTAGGAATTTGTTGGGAAGGTGTTGTGGGAACCTGCTTCCAGACCAGTGGGCAACTGGCCCCTGGGGGTCAGCCCCGAGCAGAGGTCGGGAGGGTCTAAGAGCGGGCCTCAGTGGAGGGTGGGGCTGTGGAGGAAGGGGATGGCAGGGGAGGCTGAGGTCAGGCCCCCAGCCTGGGTGGAGGGTGTGGCCCTCCCCACGACTGGGGCAACAGGAGTCGGAGAGGATGGAGCGGCCTCTGCTGGAGGACTCACTTCCATCTGAAATGATCTTCCTGATGCTTTTCCAGTCCTCTGGGTGGAGACTGTGTGATCCATGTGGTGAGCCGGTGAGATTTACTCAAAGAACGCTGGCTCAACGCTTGATTGGGGAAAGATTGAGCGCCCTCCATGGTACACCCAGGGTATATCCCGGGTGATGTGAGGGGACACCCGGAGCACCATGGGGCAGGGGGAGAGCTTGGTTCTGAGGCCAGCATGCCCACTTAGGCATTCAACAGATACAACCAGCAATGACTCTGCCTGGTCATGGGGATAAAGCAAACAAACAACACTCCTGCCCTTGTAGAGCTTTTGTTCCATTTTAGGGGTGGGATGGAAAATAAACAAGTAAGGGAACATAAAGTATTTCAGATGTCAGCAAGTGCTGCCTGGGAGACCCACAGGATGAAGTAAGTTAGATATGGATGCAGAGTTAGTGGAGAGGCTCATTCAGAAAACTAAGATCATGGCATCCGGTCTCATCACTTCATGGTAAATAGATGGGGAAACAGTGGAAACAGTGACAGACCTTATTTTTCTGGGCTCCAAAATCACTGCAGATGGTGACTGCAGCCATGAAATTAAAAGATGCTTGCTCCTTGGAAGAAAACCTATGACCAACCTAGACAGCATATTAAAAAGCAGAGACATTACTTTGTCAACAAAGGTCCGTCTAGTCAAAGCTAGGTTTTTCCAGCAGTCATGTATGGATGTGAGAGTTGGACTATAAAGAAAGCTGAGTGCCAAAGAATTGATGCTTTTGAACTGTGGTGTTGGAGAAGACTCTTGAGCGTCCCTTGGACTGCAAGGAGATCCAACCAGTCCATCCTAAAGGAGCTCAGTCCTGGGTGTTCATTGGAAGGACTGATGTTGAAGCTGAAACTCCAATACTTTGGCCACCTTATGCGAAGAGCTGACTCATTTGAAAAGACCCTGATGCTGGGAAAGATTGAAGGCAGGAGGAGACGGGGTCGACAGAGGATGAGATGGTTGGATGGCATCACCGACTCAATGGACATGAGTTTGAGTAAACTCCGGGAGTTGGTGATGGACAGGGAGGCCTGGTGTGCTGCAGTCCATGGGGTCGCAAAGAGTCAGACATGACTGAGCGACTGAACTGAACTGAACTGAACTTGATTTTATATAGGGTGACTAGGAGTGGTCTCTAAAAGCTGAGACCTGAAGGAAGTGAGGGAGGCATAGGGAACAGCAGGCGCAAAGGCCCTGAGGCCGGCGTGGTTCTGATGTGTTTGCACGGCCAGGAGGAGCCCAGGGTGGCTGGAGCAGAGCACAGAGGTGGTGAAGCCAGAAGGATGGGATGGGGGTTGAGACAGAGCCTGAAGGGCCTCACAGGCAATTGGAGGGATGCTGGGGTGCACTGGAGTGTTTGAGCAGCAAGGTGATGTAACTTGACTTAAATGTTCAAAGGATCTGTCAGCTGTATGTGTGTGTGTGTAAAAGCCTGAAGGGGCACAGGCCAAGGAAGGGATGGCTGTGATGAAGTGAGACGGTCACCATCAGGCCTGGGTCCAAGTGCAGGTGGACAGAGGTAGATTGTCTCAGATGCCTTGGGCAGAACAGGGAGGCCTTGGCTCCTTAGATTCTGTGGGGGTCAGGCCTTCTGTAAGTCATCCCAAACCCCTCTTTTTTTGTCACCACCCCTCACCAGCCACCTCAGTTTGAAGCCACAATTGTTGTTGTTTTTTTTTCAGACTTTAAACTTTTTATTTTGTATTGGGGTGTAGCCAATTAACAATATTGTGATAGGTTCGAGTGAACAGTGAAGCGATTGAGCCATGCTTATACGTGCATCCATTCTCCCCCAAATTGCCCTCCCATCCAAGCTGGCACATAACACTGAGTCGAGTTCCATGTGCTATACAGTAAGTCCTTGTGGGTTATCCATTTTGAATATTTTGAAGATAGTAGTGGAAACCACAGTTTTAACTTACATCTCTGTCATTGTCAGCCACCACTGCCTCCGATGGCTCACCGAGTCCCGTCCCAGCTGTGAGCCGACTGGCTTTTTCTGCACCCCGACCTCAAGGTTCTCCAGGTATCTGGATGTGTGGGTCCAAACCTGAATTCCCTGCTTCACCCACTCAGAGCCTTGGCTTTCCTCCCCTGCCGAAACCCCGGTGTCCTGAGGTCAAACACGTCCTCTTTCCAGCCCCACCTGGGTAAGAATCCTCCTCTTACCCCTCACCCCCAAGGCTAGCCTAAATGTTCTAAACTGACCCTCGAAGAGTGATGGTTGTTTTGGTAGGTGTGATCGTGGTATTTTGGTTTTAAGTCTGTCTGTCAGAGATTCAGAGATTCATTCTGAATATTTATAGGTGAAATGATATCATGTCTGCGATTTCCTTTAAAACACACCAACCAAAATCACTAAGTAGTACATAATAAAAAAAGGTTGGGGGAGAGGAAAGTAGATGGCATTGGTGATTATTGGGCCTGGGTGTCCCTGAGGATCCATTTATACTCTTCTCTCCACATTTACAAATTTGGAACCTTTCATAATTTAAAAAAAATAAAAGTAAAAATCAGGCAAAGGAGAACACAGCCCTGCTGGGGCCTTCAAGGGCTGCCTGCTGCTCTCGGGATGAAATCCAAACACCTTCAGAGAGTGAGTAACAAGGTAGGCACGGTCCACGGACACTGTTTGGAATTCCTGGCTCAAAAAGCAAACAGGCTTAATGGATTTTATCATTGATTTAAAATCCCGTACAGACAGTACAAGGGCTTCCCTGGTGGTTCAGTGGTGAAAAACCTGCCTGCCAATGCAGGAGACATGGATTTGATCTCTGGGTTGGGAAGATCTCCTGGAGGAGGGCATGGCAACCCACTTCAGTATTCTTGCCTGGACAATTCCATGGACAGAGGAGCCTGGGGGCAGAGGAGCCTGGGGGTCTACAGTTCATGGAGTTGCAAAAGAATCAGACACAACTTAAAAGAGACTAAGTAACAACAGACAGTGCAACCCCCTCTTGCCTGGACCAGAGAGGACAGCTCCCTCTGCCCCTCCCCTGCACACCGGGCCATCTTTGGCCTGGCACCCGACTCCAGTGTCCCTGTAGCAATCCCAAATGACCTCTGTTCCCAAGGGAACCACGATCAGTCTTCTTGCCTCAGTGCCTTGTTTGATGCTGTTCCCTCTGCCTGGAGGTTTTTTTTCCACAATTTTTTAGCCACTAACTTCTTTTCCTGAACACATGGCTTGAGCATCACCTCTTCCAGGAAGACCTCCCTGACTGCCCCTGCCCCAATTGCTGTTCGGTTCCCACTCTACTGGGAGCACTCATCTCTGCTCCTGCTGGAAGGTTGAGGACTAGGTCATCTTGTTCACTGTTGCAAGCCAGGCCTGGCACACAGTCGTTGTTTAGTTGCTCAGTCGTTTCCGACTCTTTGTGACCCCATGGACTGTAGCCCACCAGGTTCCTCTGTCCATGGTATTTTCCAGGCAAGAATGCTGGAGTGGGTTGCCATTTTCTTCAAGGTGGAGACTCAATAAATATTTGTTGAAGAAATACATGACATTTTCTTCCTATTTCCATTTCAGTATGAAGCAGACCCGTTCTCACCACCTCCCAATCTTCTTGCCTGCCTTGGGAAGAAACATGTGTTAACTGTTCAACAGCAGCTTTAAGCCTAATCCGCCAGTTGTAGGATGGGCCACTCAATCTAGCCAGATCCTGGATTCCTCAGACACCCAGAATGCAAATCCTTTCCTGGAGGGAGATGTCCCTGCCCCTCGCCTCTTGATCGGCTGTCTGAGGGTCACCAAGGCTGTAGCGCCTGAAGGTGCGGGGCGCCTCTGAGGCTCCCTCCCACCTGTACCTCGTTGGGACATGAGAATCACCTGGAGACCTGAACCTCCCTCCTTGACCAGCTCAGTCAGCGTCTGGGGCGGGGCCCTGGCGGCTGGGCGGTGCAAAGTGCCCCACGTGATTCCAAGAACCTTCGACATTGGTCAGGAACCAGCCGTGGGGCGGGACCAAATGCCCCCCAACCATGTGCCACCTGCTGAGGGCATTTAAGGCCAACCAGCAGGTTGGAGACCGCGGCTCCCTACCAGGTGAGTGATGGGTGGCTGGAGGCTTGTCTCTGTGCTTGAGGGCACCGGGACCCTAGAGGCAGTTTGGGGGCCCCTGGAGAGGCTGGTGCGGTGTTTGCCCCGAGGAGTGGCTCCCAGGAGGCCCAGGCTGGGCCTTTCCCTGTCGAGCTTCAGCCTTGGTTGGCAGACGCTGTGCCGAGTGGCTCTTGGCTTGTTTTCAGAAGGGGTGGGAGGGGGTGGTAACTGTTGGGGGCTGCTGACCCTGCAGAGCTCAGGTGGTGGAGGGTGGCAGGGTGCCTGGGGCTGCATCAACCACACAGTAGCCTCTGGACCTGTATTGTAGTGTCACTCTCCCGGAAATGCCTCTGGGAAGTTTCCACCCGTGGAACAAAGCCTTCTGCAGCCTTGGAGGTGGATCATGGGGAGAGGCCTGGTCGCCTGCCTGCTCCTTGCTGTGACACGTGCCACCATCTTGGTCAGGGTGGGCCCTGGAGGGAAGCCTGGCCATGTGGCTCCCTGCCTCCAGCCTGGAGTGAATGTGAAGGGGGGTGGTCCCTGGAACCGGAGACCCTCCCTTCCCTCGGGGCCCCACTCCAGCCCCAGCGGTGCCTGTTTGCTGACCTTGGAGCCAAGGTTGGCTCAGTCCTTCCTGGAGAATAAACCTCACTCCAACCCAATGCATGGTTTTCACTTAAATCCCACTTTGTTTGAAGAAGCAGCTGTCAGTGATATAGATCTGAACACATCAAAAGATGTCCCTGGTACAGACGAAGTGGAGAAATGAACGTGTCGCTAACCGTGTCTGTAATCGGCTCCCCTCCTGTAATAACCGTGTCTGTAATCGGCTCCCCTCCTGTAATCAGCACCTTGGGGCTCAAGCAGAGTGGCTAGGATGCGTGGAGGGTGGTGGTGTGGGTTTTTAAAGGTTAACTTGGGGGAGGAGTGGGGTTATTGGGAGTTAATGCTCTTTATACTTCTGAAGTATTTCATTTCCTGAAGCTGTGAACATGCGTTAATTTAGAATTAGAAAAATTGTACTTGCAGAAGCCAAACCTGGGGTGATGAGGCATATCTTAATTTAAATGGTTCTGGGTTTACGAAAGATGGTCAATGGCAAAGCTTGACTGGATCTATCTAGGAAAGGATGGAAAAAAACCCAAATGGCCTGTAATGCCCCAACCAGAGAATGTAACTCAGTGCCATTAATTAAACCCGGCCCAGAAGGGTCCCCTAGGTGGGCTTCTGCCACCTGACATCCAGAGGAGGGGTCTCATACTGTGTGGAAAGCAGCAGCGCTGGCCTAAGGTTGAGGGGAGGGGTATCGGCCCCCCGAAATGGGTGATGTTTGCCTAAGTAACCAGTTTGGCTTTCTCTGGATCTCAAAGACTGGGTGAAGAAAGGTTCTGACTTTGACTTCGGCGTCTAGTTCAAAGCCTCTAGCTTGGTGTTCTCATCCTGCTGGTGAATGCTGATAGGGTAGCCAGAGCTCCTGGTGCTACAAACAGCTGTGGGAGGGGAGGGACGCATGTCTGAGCTGTGAGGAGAGGAGCCTGTGAAAGCCAGAAGGATGGGCTCTGCAGCTCGCTTTGCAGAACGTCCCCAGATGAAGTGGCCTGGTCACACCTGTGACTTTCCAACTCCTTTCAGGAGAGGGGAGGACTCTGATCTGAAGTCGAGTTTACCTACTTACGCCATCTGATAACGGCCTTCCACTCAATTTTTGTTTTCCTTCTTTCTATTTTGGCCGCACAGCACAACTTTCAGGATCCTAGCTCCCCCGCCAGCGATTGAACCCACAGCAGTGGAATTGCAGAGTCCTAACCACTGGGCTGCCGGGGAATCCCCGCTGACAGTTGATCTGAAGGAAAGCGGTGACCATCTTAAACCCCCTACTTCCCAGGTACCTTACGGCCATACCTTCTGCGATGTGGCAGAAGGAGGCGTGGTTCCCATGGCAACAGTCCTAGAATGAGGCCCTGCCTTGGGTCTCCCCAGAAGCAAGAGCATTTCATCCCTGCGTACCAAACCAGCCTCTTGTGCACATTCAGACAGTCTCACGGACTGAGCTGGTGGGGCCGCCCCCTGCGAGATGCAGCAATGAGGTGGCAGCACAGTGTCTCAGACGTGGCCCCTGCCATCCCCAGTGCCTAAAACCTGCGCTTTCCTATTTTCCAGCATCTCCCCCCATGTGTGAGGTGCCAGCCACAGTGGAGACTTGGTGTTTCCGAATCCGATTTTGTTACCGATTATCGGCTGCAAAGCTTAGTGAACCGAAACATGATAAAGGAGTCAGACCTAGGCTGATTCCTGGCTCTGAGGCTTAACGGCTGTGCGAACTTTGACAAGTGGTGCCTGAGATGATTTCCCCACTTGCAAAAGAGGGCTCTCTCTCCCTTACTGTTAATGTTACTTCGTTAATGTTTTTTATTGTCACATAGTTGATTCACAGTGCTGTGTTAGTTTCAGGTGTGCACCAGAGTGATTCAGTTATACATATATGTGTGTGTTCAGTCGCTAGGTTGCGTGTGATTCCTTGCAACCCCATGGACTGCAGCACAACAGGCTTCCTTGTTCTTCACTATCTCCTGGAGTTACTCAAATTCTTGTTCATTGAGTCGGTGATGCTATGTAACCATCTCAACCTCTGCCGCCCCCTTCTCCTTTGGCCTTCAATCTTTCCCAGCATCAGAGTCTTTTCTAATGGCTTGGCTCTTCACATCAGGTGGCCAAAGTATTGCAGCTTCAATTTCTGCATCAGTCCTTCCAGTGAATATTCAGGGTTGATTTCCTTTAGGATTGACTGGTTTGATCTCCTTGCTGTCTAAGAGACTCTGAAGAGTCTTCTCCAACCCTGCAGTTCACTTCTTCCTTCTTTACTGCCATGCGGAGCAGCCCTCGTTCTCTTGGACCATAATGCCAGTGTCTCCAAGACTCAATTCTTTTTCAGCTCTCACTCAGAATTCCTCTTCTCTCTCCAAGTTGTCTACACCATCCCATCCAAGTTGATATGTCTAAATTAGTCATTCCCACCAAAATTATTCCCAGCTGTTCTCCTCTCAAGAAGAGTCTGTTGGTTGTCTTCAACAAGTTTTCTCTTTGTATAATATAGTCCAGCCCATCCTGTATACTTAGATGGGTATTCATTGCACACTTGTAGGGAAGGTCATTCCATACTGCCCTGTAGAAAGTCCAATCTCGGCCCAATTTGAATAACCTCCTGTAATGGAGGGCCAACTCCTTTTGTGAGCTTATCACTCACTGCTCTCACCCAACAAATATTACTACATGCCATCCATTGTGAAGGGGCTAAGGAATTGTACCTAAGACACTCACGGTCCTATTGTCCTTGGGAGTTTGGAGGGGAAGATGCACAAACAAGAAAATACTGGGTGATGGTAAAAGCTGTGGAGAAAATGAAATAGACTGATTGAGAAGATACTTAGATTCTTAAATAGAAAAGAGCTGTTGGGGTGAGGGGGCTGAGGCCAGCCTGTGTAGGGTGGGCATCTTGGTGAATTTGAGTTTTCTTCTGAGATCAGTGGGCATCTGGTAGAGGGGGAGGGGAAAAAGTGGGGGAAATTACATGGTCAGTTTCTTTTTGAAAGATTGCATGGCTTTGTGTTCAGAATGGATTGGAACACAGCAGTAGTAGAAGCAGGGAGAAGCGTGCAGAGGCAGTGGCCAGGGTGTGGGTGAAAGATGACCATGGGCTGGGCTGGGGTGGAGGAAGCCTTCCAAAGAATTAGCAGTGGTCATGCTTAATAAAGTCCTAAACTAACGTGTCTGTGTGGAAGGAGAAGACCGTCTTCATATCATAGCCTGCTTGGGCTCCTCCACATCCTGTACATATACTCTGTACAGAAGTCCTTGGACCCAGCTATGTGGAAGGGTTCTTTGCTTTGCTTCCAGCCTATCCTAGCCGACAAAATAAAGCTCAAGCCAAACTGTCCCAAAAAGCAGTACGTTTCCCTTACCCCTGCAGCCCTGGGCTGGTCCCCTCTGGACTCCCATGATGCTCATTGCCTACTCACTTGGTGTGTGATGCCTATGGATGCTGGCTTCCTGAGTCCGCTCCCTGTTGTGCTGCGGGTCCTTTAAGGGCTTAGAGTCTAGATGGATTTAACACAGTAACCACATACTGGGCTCTGAAAATCTCTTTGAAACTGTCCTACCTACAGGTGCTTTACGTCTTCTAGTCAACATGCCAACTTTGGATGCTCCGGAAGAGAGGCTGAGAAAATTTAAGTATCGGGGCAAAGATGCATCTGTGAGTATGAAGGAAGGCCTTATTCTGTCGGGGAGGAGTGCGGTGAAAAGTACATGGTTGAGGGACTTCTCTGATGGTTCAGTGGTTAAGACTCCATGCTTCCACTACAGGGATTGCAAGTTTGATCCTTGGTTGGGGAACTAAGATCCCACATACTACACAGTCAAAAAAACCAAAAAACACGTGGTTGGAATGCATTAAAAATAGAGAAGGGTGGGAGACAACTGTAGACTCAAATTAGGGTCTCCATGTGGTCTTGAAACTGTTGAACTTCAGATCTTTAGTTTCTTCATGTATAAAACAGGGCTGATAACCAACCTCCAAGGGCCTGGGTAGCGGTATCAAGTGCCTGGCATATAGATGCTTACCTGCAGCTCTGCATGTCAAGGGAGCTCACCAAGGAACTGAGACGTTGGAAATACAAGTACCGACAAGCATGCCTTGTAAAGAAATGGGACTCAGGAGTGAAAAGTCCGGACTGCTTTCTCTACTGGGCTGCGCATGAGCCCTGGGCCAGGGAGTCTGTGCTGTGTGTGAATCTAACTCTCATTCAGCTTCTCTGGTCTCCAAGTTTCCTGTCTAGCTCTCTGTCCTATATCTGTGTATCTTGACTGACGTATCAAGTTGGCTATGACTTGGGAATCTGAAAGGTAGCTGAGGGTAAGGAAATCACAAGGTCGCAGTTGCCCAGTTAGGACACTATCAGAGCCAGTTTCCTTTTGCTTACACCTTCCAACAAATGTGGCTTGTCTGTCTTCCAAGACCACCGCAGTTAAAAGGAAACCAGTTAGAACATAGGAATGGAACTCTCTGTGGACAGCAGCAGGGAGGGTCAGGAGATGAGAAGGTAGAAAGCGAAGCTGCAGAGCCCTCTTTGGGGAAGGACCGCTTAGTGATGGGGACAGCACAGCGACTGGCTCCTTAGGTCCCCAGTGTGTCCCCGCCTTTCCAGACAACACCACAGTGGCCCTCTTTTCTTTCTTTGGCCGCACCGTGGGGCTTGTGGGAACTTAGCTCCCAGACCAGGGACTGAACCCGGGGCCCAGAAGTAAAATTGCTGAGTCCTAACCACTGGATCACCCAGGAATTCCCACTGACCCTATTTTCAAGAAAGGATTAAATAGCTTCTGTAAAGAACCACAAGTATCTAATATGCACTGACTTCCTTATAATCAATATTTTAAAGTCTTCAACCCCAAACTCATCTATCCATAAAGATTACATCATTTCCCCAGGATTCTCAATACTGTGAAGTCCGAGTTTTGCCTGATAAAAGAGGAAAAGAATTTTGTGGTTTGTTTTTTAGAATTTCCATCTTCTTCTTCCTCTGGTGTTTAAGTAAAACTCTTGGGATTGGACCAAGGCTTGAATGAAACAGAGGCTGTTACCCAACAGCAGAAATGGTCGAGGCTATCTGGGGTCTAGGTGCTCCCTTCAGTCCCCTGCCCCACCTGGGTGCCCACAGCTGGCAGGCCCAAACGTGCTTTTCTGGAGCTAATTAGCACCAATGAAGATGCACTCAGATTTAAGGCAATGGGATTTCCATCTCAGATGTCTCTACACCTGACAATGGGCAACGTAAACTTCCTTCACTTTGGGAGGAAGGCTGACTCTCTAGAGGTGGTGTAGGAAGAAGCCAAGGAGGTGACCCAAGCTGACTGTTGACCGGCTGTGCGATATGAACTCTTCAACCTGTTGCGTCTGGGCACGTGAGACCAGATGCTTTGCAGTGTATTCTGAAGACTACTTGTGGTGGCCACCTGCCCCCCACCCCCAGCTCTAAGGGCTCCCATTCTTTCTTTTCCTCATTAGGCGAGGCGGCAGCAGAGGATAGCAGTCAGCCTGGAGCTCCGGAAAGCCAAGAAGGATGAGCAGGCCTTGAAGAGGAGGAACATTACCGATGTCTCCCTTGACCCTTCTGATCAGCAGACCAAAGGGGTATGTCGGAAACATGGCATTCAGAGCAACTTGGTGTATAAATACATCCTTTGTAAGTTTCTCTGCCCTTAAAATGTTTGATTGAGGACTTTCAAGTTCTAACTGAGGCCCTTTAAGGAAAGGAGTAGAGAGATGGTCAATAGAACTAAACTGATGTTGTCAGAAAGCGAAGTGTCATTATCTTTGTGGCCATGAGTCTGGGATCTGTGTTCTGACAGGAGATGGAGAAAGTGCTACTTCTCATCGAAAATTCCCTTGCTTCCATTTGGCCAGAAACAGGAAATGAGGGGTCACGAAGGTTCTCTCTCACTAGAGGCATCTAGTTACTCAACTTGTCAAGTCTTAGCTCGGACTTGAATGCTGTCATCTCTCTTCCATTCTCCATCCATCTCAACCTCCCTCAAAGCAAATCCTGGGATGACTTCCAGGTCCTTATGGTTATTTCTTCTTTAAATGTTTATGAAAGTTAATCAGTCAAACTTTCTGTGTCTGGGCTGCTCTTTGTGGAATTTTAAAAAAATTAGTAACTCAATTTCTTGTTATAGGTTTCTTCAGATTTTCTTAATCACCTTTGGTGATTTGGAGTTCTTGGAATTTGTCCTTTTCATCTAGATCATTTAATTTGTTGGTATACTATGTTTATTGAGTCTCTAATTTTGTTTAATTCTGTAAATTCAGTAGTTATGTCCCCAGTTTTATTCCTGGCTTTAGTAACTTGAGTTTTACCTATTTTTCTCTTGGTCTATCTAGCTAAATATTTGTCATCCATATTGCTCTTTTGAGCCAACTTTTCATTTCACTTTTTTTCTATTTTCTCATTCTGTTTCATTTATTTCTACGCTATTTTTAAAAATATTTTCTTTCTTTTTTTTTTAAATTTATTTTTTCCTTTACATTATTGTGTTGTTTTTGCCATATATTGACATGAATCTGCCATGGGTATACATGTGTTCCCCTTCCAGAACCCCCCTCCCACCACCCTCCCGATTCCATCCCTCTGGGTCATCCTGGTGCACCAGCCCTGAGCACCCTGTATCAAGCATCAAACCTGGACTGGCGATTCATTTCACATATGATAATTTACATGTTTCAGTGCCGTTCTCCTTTTTCTGATTATTTTGAGTTTTTTTAATCTTTTATTTCTCACATTTTAAAGTGTGAAGATAGGTCATGGGTTTGAGAGTTTTCTACTTTTTCAATATAATACATGCATTTGTGGCTACGTATTTCCCTTTAAGCTCTGCTTTACTTGCATCTCATCAGTTTGGGTTTATTGTATGTTTGTTTCATTCATCTCTAACTGTCTTCTTATTTCTCTGTGGTTTTCCATCAGTTATTTAGGAGTGTGTTTTTTAATTTCTACATTAAAATCTGTATTTCCCAACTTGTTGTCTTCTTTTTTTTTTTTAAAGAGGTAATGCCTTTAAAAAAATTAATTTATGTTTGGCTGCCCTGGTCTTTGTTGCTGGGCTCAGACTTTCTCTAGTTGCGGCAAGTCAGGGCTGCTCTTCGTTGTGGTGCATTGATTTCTCATTGAGGCGGCTTCTCCTTGCAGAGCACCGGCTCTAGGCATGCAGGCTTCAGTAGTTCTGGTGCACAGGCTTAGTTGCTTCGTGGCATGTGAGGTATTCCCAGACCAGGGTTGGAACCCATGTCCCCTGCCTTGGCAGGTGAATTGTTAACCACTAGGCCCTGAAGTCCCCATATTTTCTATTATTTGTTTTAAATTTCATTGCACTGTGGCTGGAGGATATACTTTGCATGATTTCAGTCTTTTTAACTTTACTGAGACATATTTTATGGCCTAATATATGATCTATCATGGAGAATATTCCATGTGCCCTTGAAAAAAATGTATATTCTGTTCATTGCTGTAGATGTCTGTCAGGTCTGGTTGATCTGTAGTGATGTCTAAGTCTCCTGTTACGTTGTTCCATCCATTGAGTGCAGGGTTCAAAGCCTCCAGCTGTTATTGTTGAATTATCTATTTCTCCTTTCAATTTTGTCAGTTTTTGCCGCACACAGTCTGGGGCTCTGTTGTTAGGTGAATATGTGTTTATAACTATTATATTTTTTAATGGATGCATTGACTTTTATTATTGTAAGATGTCCTTCTTTGTCCTTAATAACAACTTTTGTCTTAAAGGTTGTTTTGTCTCATATTGGTGTACCCACTCCAGCTCCATTTGGTTGCTGTTTGCATGGTAAATTGTTTTCAGTTCCTTTCCTTTCCACTCTTTTTTGCCTTCGAATCTTATGGATGTCTCTTGGAATATCCTGGTGGTCCAGTGGTTAGGACTCCGCACTTGCATTGCAGGAGGTACCAGTCCGATCCCTAGTCAGGAAACTAAGATCCCACAAGCCACGCAGCACAGCCAAAAAAAAAAAATGTGTGGTTAGTCTATTATTTGCCCCCAACTATTATCTAACCCCCTCTCACCCCAAGGAACTGCGAATTTGTACCACTTCCTTGAATTGTTTTTAACAAATACCTCCAGGGAAAAGACTTTTTTCTTTATGTGAGGTCTGAGTCCAATAAAATACATTCTTACAAATGGGATCTCCCAGGAAACCACCAGAAGGATCAAATGATAACTCTCTGGGAATGAGATTTTAAGGGAGAACCAACCTGTTCTGCCTCCTGCAGGGCCTGTTGGGCTATTGGTTTTTAAAGCGCCGGCAGAGCTGAGGGAGGAGGGGTAGGAATAAGGAAGGCAAAATGCTGCAGTCCTCCCTGTTCTTACTGGGAGCTGGACAGTTTTCTTGAGTAAACCCTTTTGAGCTTGAATAAAACAAATTGCTGCAAACTTTTGCTCAGTTTCCAGAGTTGTGAAAAGGTGGATTCTAATTTTTTCAGGTTTCTTGTTGCCTTTATGGAAGAGAATTTTGAGGTCCTTGCTCTGCCGTTTCTGCTGACATCCCTAGCATGTCCTTCTGGGCCGCCCTGGGTCTTCAGTGCCGAGCATGGGCTTCCTCCAGCTGTGGCGAGAGGGGCCTGCTCTCCTGGGGCGCAGGCTTCTCCCCGTGGAGCTCGTGCTCCAGGGCCCGTGCAGGCTCCGTAGCTGCGGGGCACAGGCTTAGTTGCCCCGGGGCATGTGGGCTTTTCCTGAAAGTGGAAAAAGGAAAACAGTGCAAGTTTGCTCAGTCATGCCCTACTCTTTGTGACCCTATGGACTGTAGCCTGCCAGCCCCCTCTGTCCGTGGAATTCTCCAGGCAAGAATACTGGAGTGGGTTGCCATTCCCTTCTCCAGAGGTTCTTCCAAGCCCAGGAATCGAACCCAGGTTTCCTGCCTTGCAGGCAGATTCTTTACTGTCAGCCACCAGGGAAGACCAGATCTTCCTGGACCAGGGATCAAACCCATGTCTCCCATCCTAGCAAGTGGCTTCTTAGCCACTGGACCATCAGGGAAGTCCCACTAGCTTGTATGGGAGTAAAGGATCTGGGCACCCAAGTGATAATAGGAATTACCTCTCCCCCAGAGTATGTGGAGTGTCCCATGAATCCGTGAGACCTATGAGACCACCAAGCGTTCTTCCCTCTCCTGATACAGACCGGCATGCAGCTTGGGACGTACTGCTCAAGCCAGCTTCTTCTCATCAGATAGATGGTGAGGCTAGATGACCTTCATGGTTCCTTTTGGCAGAGACTCTGACTTGAATCTGTGTCTCCTTATACAGGTCAGCCTCACTCTGCAAGAAATAATCAGTGGTGTCAATGCCTCGGATCCAGAACTATGTTTCCAGGCCACTCAAGCAGCCAGGTATCACTGAACAGACTTGTATCATTGTCGGGTTCCTAGCCGGATTCCGGTGGCCTCTGGTTTCTTGACAGTGGCGAAACACCAACACAATGCAAGAAAAAGCGAGGCCATCCAAAAGTGAGATGAAATTGCTCCTCTACACTGTCCTTGAGAACAGCTTAAGATATGCAAGTGTTGTCAGAGATGAATGGCGTCATTTAAATTGGCCTCTGCAGAAATGGCGGCTCATAGATAATAACTAAAAATGCTGCTTCATCCCCGCAAAGTGCCACAGGCCGAGCGCGAGGATTCGAAGGAGCTGTGGCGCAGCTGTTTGTCTCACTGGATAGTTAAGAATGCCGAGAACGTCCGTAAAGGGGCTTATCCCTTCCCGACTCACAGGACGTGCTCTTGTTTTTCTTTTCTCTCACACTGCAAAGGAGAATGCTGTCCCGGGAGAAGAACCCTCCTCTGAAGCTGATTGTGGACGCGGGACTCATCCCCAGGCTGGTGGAGCTCCTGAAGTCGTCCCTTCACCCCCGCTTGCAGTTCGAGGCCGCCTGGGCTCTGACCAACATTGCTTCGGGGGCCTCGGAATTGACTCGCGCCGTCGTGGATGGGGGTGCCATCCAGCCCTTGGTTGAGCTCCTGTCTTCCCCTCACCTGACTGTGTGTGAACAGGCCGTGTGGGCCCTCGGGAACATAGCAGGTGAGACTCTCCGCCCCAGGGAGCTAGGAGAACAGTGGGCTGGGCATGTGGCATGCCAGGGGAATTCTGTGGGGAATACTGTAGATCATACACTCTGGAGTATACAGATACCTAGCAACGCTGGCAAGAGTAGAATGGGCTTTACCAAAACTCAGAGTCAAGCTCAGAGGCCAAAAACCAAAGCTGAAACTAGGTGACGTGGTGTGTTCTGAAGCTCCAGGCTGCCTCAGGGTCTGTGCCAAGGCTGGGGTCTTACAGCCTCAGGGCTGAGTGGCTTCAGGAACAAAAGGCAAATCTGTGTTGACACTACTTATGCAGGGTGGGGATATTCTGACAGACCCTCACATCACCCAGGACCATAAAAGAATTCTACCTTCAGTGAAAGTTGCCCAGGGAACACACACACAAACGTTTGCTCAGTGTAGGGGAAAGTTCTCCCCCTGAAAACATGATCCTAAGATTGGCATCAACGGATTTAGGACTGGATGCTGTACTCCCTGTGTGGCCCGAGAAAGCACAAGCTGGGGATGAGGGCTGCTGGGGTGGAAAATCCAGGATCCCAGGCTGAATGTAAATGTGATGTCTCTGGGGGGAAAAAACTCAACTGGGCCCCTCAGGGTTTTGACACATCAAGATCAACCAAATATTAGCAATTTAAAGTTCTGCGAGTTGACAGCCCTCCATGACCACATCAGCAGAAACAAACTGTGATTAGACCTCCAAGGACTTTGTGTGTTGGGATTAGCTAACACTGAATATAAAATAAGTCTGCTTTTTAAATGCTCACGGAAGTAAAGCATCTATTACAGAGATTTCATCTCTCGTTTTGCTCAGTGCAGTGAGGAACAGGCAAAATTGGGTGATGTAGTATAGTGTAGCTTATGCCTTGCCTGATGGTTGAAGGGCCGAGGTGTGTAGGGTCTAAAGTTGATCTTCTAGCCTGAGTAGCAGATAGCTGTTGGCTAGCATCTGTCTGTCTCCCAGACTTTGTTTTGAGTTGCATTCAGGAGTTGCTGCCCCATGCCAAAGCTTTCTGGGAAGACAGTTTGGTCTCTAGTGGTCTTTGTCTCCCGAGAACCATGCTGTGAAAGGCCGCCAGCATTTAGAGTGCATTTTCCCGGGCCCAGTCGACTGGCTCCTTGATGGGCCCAGAGACCGTGCCTCTGGCAATCCCTGTTGTGTGGAACCCGTTTTCCACATCAGGCCATCTACTCAACTAACGTGTTGGAGACCCAGGGGTCTAGTTCATGGTTATACTATCTGCTTGCCCAACCCAGGAATGAACTTTGGCTTCTCACCCTTTGCAAAGCCTTTTGAAGAATTTGTCACCCACCCCAGGACTCTCTCTGTTCCCTCTTAGAGCGTTGTGTTCTTATCTATTTGTAGGTGATGGACCAGAATTCAGAGACAATGTTATCTCGAGTGATGCCATTCCACATCTGCTGACCCTGGTTTCATCAAGCATACCAGTTGAGTGTCTTTTTGATGAAGTTCACTAGCTCAGTACACAAGTTCCCAAAGTTGGGAAATGGGGAATGTGCTTCCAAACCAAGGCTAGGCCATGTGGTGGCTGCCTGGCCCTTTGAGACAGTGATGATGAACAAGGCCTAGGACTGGGTATCACTGTGGGGAGAGGCTGATTCACGTTTGCGGATGTGAATCCGGGTGGTAGTGCTGATCTTTCTTTGGAGGAGGGGTGGAGGTTGGAAGAGAGCCATTGGAAGTTTTTCTAAACTTACAGTCCTGCAAAAGTAAATGACTAAGCTCTCTATGCAAGGGGCACAGAAAGAATCAGTGGCTCACCAGTACTGTTCCTGGGTAATAAATAGGGTCTAGGTTCGAAGCTTAGAGTCCAAGTGGATCGCTGTGGTAACAGTAGAGGACTCCCTGGGTTAGGAATGAATTCTGGGTTCCAGATTTGCCTTAAGCAAAAATGAGAAGGCTGCTTCTGAATGTCGAGGGAGGGACTCCCGTGGTGGTCCCGTGGTTAGGACTCATCGTTCCCAACGCAGGATGCCTGGGTTTGACCCCTGTTTGGGGAACTAGAGCAGCCTCCACGCTGCGATAAAGACCTCACCTGCAGCAACTCCAACCCAGCCTGGCCGAATACAAATAAGTCTGTTTAAAAAAATAAGGGAATACATGGCCTGCTCTCAAGGTGAGAGAGAACCGGATACAGTTGAATTGGAAAACGGCTGGCATGGTGAAGGGAGCTTGCAAGCGGAGACCAGTGTAAGATGGAGGGCGGATGGGGAGAGGGACTTAGGCATCAGTCTGGAGGCAAAAGGAAGCCTTGGGAGGATGTCACAGCAGGAAGTGAAGCGACTTGATCCTCCAGAAAGACCCTCTGGCTGCTGTCACAGGATTAGAGCCGAGGGAGACGGAGAGGCGCATGGACCTGGCTGGCTGCCGTGATGGGCCGCAGAAGGGGGAGGCGGAAGGAAGTGAGGATTACCCCCAGGTTTCAGGTTAGGTTGTTTAGAGGACCTCGGTCTTAGAGATGTGGGGGCTGGTAAAGGGGAGAAGGAGTCGGGGCCCTAGTTGTACATATTAAGTTGAAGCCAGCGAGAGGCACCTTTGCAGCAACACTGGGAAGGTAGCTGCGCTTGTCTGTCTCGATGATGTGCACATAGGGATCATCCAGCTAGGTGAGGTCAACCAGAGCAGAGTCCAGCCAAGTCTAAACTGGCCAGCTGCTTGCTGTTTAATTCATTAATTACTTTTTTTATTCTTGGCCGTGCTGGGTGTTCGTTGCTTTGCGAGGGCTTTCTCTACTTGCAGTGAGTGGGGGCTACTCTGTAGTTTAAAAAACAAACCACCACAACATAAAAAACAAAGCTCCTTCTCTGCGCCCCTCCAGGGCTTATCACCTAGAGCAAATTCCTGTCTGAAGCTCAAACACTTTGGTTCCTAACGGATCAATGCTATTGATGGGAGATGGCCGGGACACATTGCCGTGGGCGTGTTTGCTCATTCGTACCCAGTGCTAGAGCCAGTCTCCTCGTTACAGGTCCCATTCCTGCGGAACATCGCCTGGACCCTGTCCAACCTGTGCCGGAACAAGAACCCGTACCCTTCCGACCACGCTGTGAAGCAGATGCTGCCTGCCCTCTTCTACCTCCTGGGACACCCGGACAGAGAGGTCCTCTCGGACACCTGCTGGGCCCTGTCCTACCTCACCGATGGCTGCGATGCGCGCATCGGCCAGGTGGTGGACACCGGGGTCCTGCCCAGGCTGGTTGAGCTTATGAGCAGCTCGGAACTCAACATCTTGGTAAGTGTCCCGGGTCCCGTTGGTCTCCGTAGGGGCCTTGAGGTTAGAGTTCGAGGGTGATCATTACTTGAGCAGATTCTCTGCTTCCTCAACCCCCAGTCTTTCTCTGTTCAAATCTGTCCTTCACCTGGAACAGAGCTGGTCGTCTGCATTTCCCTGGTCTCTGCTACTCTGTAACCGAAGATCTGAATCAGCTTTGATCCAAAATCCTAGTGGGTATTCAGTGACTTACTTTCTCTTGATCTAATAACCAGAAAAGGTAGGGAAGCACCAGTTAAAATCACCTCCACCTAGTGAAGTATGCTTTTTTGAGATTTTTTTTTTTTAATTTGGACCCTTGTTAAAGTCTTTACTGAGTTGGTTACAATATTGTTTTATGTTTTGGACCTTTGGCCACAAGGGATCAAACCGACACCCACTGGACCAGAGGAAAGTCCCTAGTGAACTAGTCTTTTATGGTCTTTCCTTCTACTGGTCTCTGCATGTAGATGTTAACAAGTTGGGGTATGTATGTGCACATTTTAATGTAAAGCTTGTAGCATGTGATTTTCGTACTCAAGTATAGAAGTTTCCCCTTATCGTCTCTCCGGTTGGTTCCCTTAGACTGTGTTAGGTATAGGTGGAAAGTAAGTAAAGCCAACGTCAAACATGACTCTGTGACATACGTCACTTGCATAATGTGCTTCGTTGGACGAGTAGTTTGAAGGACGGTGCCCCTTTTGATTTCCATGCCTAATATTGCGTATTATGCACTTCCCATGATCATCCATTCAGAGATGAGCGTATCGTTGCTCAGAAGTCAAGGCTAGTCTGGGGACAGTGTTGAGGGCATGAAGGTGTGAAGACATCTTCTAGAAGTTGTTTATCATGGGGGCTCGGGGCCCAAGTGCAGCAGACTGGCAAGGCTGTGTTTGGCCTGTGGCGCTACTTCCACCTCTCACTGGGGTAGCAGATATCTAGCCAGATACCTAGGTTAGGAAGCTTCTAGAACTGTCGATGGGCTGTGCTGAGGCTGTCACTATGGTACAGAGAGACCAAGACAAACCCACAGTCGACCTTCCTGGGCCTCCGAGGTTGTTCAGTGGTGAAGAATCCACCTGCCAATGCAGGAGCCACAGGAGACTTGGGTTTGATCCCTGGGTCGGGAAGATCCCCTGGAGGAGGAGATGGCAACCCACTCCAGCATTCTTACCTAGAGAATCCCATAGACAGAGGAGCCTGGGGGGCTACCGTCCGTGGGGCCACAAAGAGTCGGACATGACTGAGCTACTGAGCACAAACACACGCAGCCAGGACCCTCCTAGGACAGTTGTCTTGAGTCCAAACACAGACCCATCCTAGGGACCTTCAAAGATGCTGAGGGGGCCTTTATGAACACGTCCCCAAAAGGCCACTGGGACTTTATTAGCTCTAATTAAACACACAAAGGAAGTTTGATATTTATGCTAGATACAAATTCAGTAGAGATTATCACATTATAAAGATGACCATCAATTTAGCAACTTTTCCAATATAAGGACGTGAAAAGGACAGCACTGTTTGGTAAATGTATCACTTGACCTCTGACCCACTTGAGCTGAAACTGCTGGGAGGCTGACAAGTACCTTTAAACTATGTAAACAGCCATGGATGCACTGAGTGGATAAGGATCACGGACATAATCACTTTTCACAGGCTTCTGGAAAACCATCCGCACAGTTTGACAGATGTTTGGGAGGGCATGGAGTTTGGTGCGATGGTTATCTTCCATGATGACAAATTTGCAATATTGGTTGCGCTTCTCACCTTGGTCCCCCAGACCCCCTCTCTCCGCACCGTGGGCAACATCGTCACGGGAACGGACCACCAGACCCAGCTGGCCCTGGAAGCGGGCATCTTGGGTGTGCTGCCCCAGCTCCTGACGCATCCCCGCTCCTCCATCCAGAAGGAGGCAGCCTGGGCCCTGAGCAACGTGGCTGCTGGGCCCCACCAACACATCCAGCAGCTAATCGCCTGTGGCGCCCTGCCTCCCTTGGTGGCCGTGCTAAAAAACGTAAGTGGCACACATGGAATCCCTGACAAAAGGCTGCTTTGCATTGGGCTGTGCGTTCAACTCCTTTAGGTATTCAGATGTAGACTGAGAAGCAAAATTAATTGAGATCATGACAAATCTACAAAACCTTAGTTTCCTAACTCTCCTTGAAAAAAAAGTGGGGGGAGTGCCACTTTGGATAGCCCATTAAAAATTTAGAAAACTTAAGTCAATGAAATGGTGATTCCACAGCTCAAATACCCAGAAAAATATTGAGCTGGTAAATACTGGCTAATCTCTAGTGTTAAAAAAATATGCCACCTACTTGCCTTGGCAAAAATAGGAGGAGATTTGGTTCCGTTTTGTTTTAGGAGGGAAAACATACTGGATTATAGTGATGTCATACACTGAAGAAAGGGCGCCTTTTCAGTATAAAAATCCCATTGATGAAAGCGTAAATCCAGACATACCAGGAGAAATACACTAAAGCTTCCTCCTTCCTCCCAATTCCCACTTCCTTTCCCCAAGACGACTGCTACCATCATCATTTCCTTCTGTCACCTTTTAGTGGATGAGCCATGTTTAAACCATCAACTTGGGAAACAAGTCAGGAGTGGTGACCTTGGGTTGGGGAGGGAGGTTACTGAGTGGGTCGGGGATGAGGAGGCACTGGCGGGTCCAGCTCTCAGGCTGACTGGTGGGTCCCCAGCTGTGCATTAGGCATGCAATAAGCTAAACCAGGAGTGCTACCCAAACCGCCGCATCTTCCAGTCTGTCAGAAGCTTCCCATCCTGCGTCCTACCGAGAGTCTGTACATATTCAAATCAGAAGCATCTAGTTGGAAATCAAGGAGTGATCTTTTTTCAAACTGTGCCTTTTGAACTATAACTTGCTTGGAGCCATATGTTCTTTTAATGTGTTTTTTTTTTTTTTTAACTTGGTTTTAAACTGAGGTCACAGTTTCCCCCAGCCATAAAGTGGGCATAACTCCTCCTGTAAAAGGCTAAAGGGATCCCTGATAAATGAATTCTGTCTCTCTGAGCCAAGTGCTGCTTTTTCTTTTTTGTTTGCTCTGCTGAGTCTGTGTTGCCTCATGGGCTCGTCTCTAGTTGTGGCTAGCAGGGGCGCGAGGGCTTCTCGTTGCGTTGTTCTCATCTTGCTGCTGCTGTTGCAGAGCACAGGCTCCAGGGTGCATGGAGTTCAGTAGGTGCGGCTCACAGGCTCAGTAGTTGTGGTGCTCAGGGTTAGTGCTCCTCCACACGTAGAATCCTCCCAGACCAGGGATCAAACCTGTGTTCCCTGCCTTGCCCGGCAGATTCTTTGCCGCTGAGCCACCAGGGAAGCCCCCAAGTGCTTTTTACAAATGTAAGGGATGCATTGAGTGAGATTTCAGTGGCTTTCCTCTGTCCCCGCCAGGTGGTGTGCTCAGCTCTGGAGCTTCTTGTCCAAAGTTTTACTGGAGCAGAAAGACTAGAAATGTAGGCATGGGTCACTAGAATCTTAAAACCCCAAGTGTCATTCCTAATCTGTACTGTTCACCTGTATTGGTTGATGTTGGTTCCTGACTCAAGGAAACGAGTCTGTCTGAATGTAGAACCTCCCCCGAAGACCCTGCATGAGTCTGCCTTACCTCTTTCTTGGCTTCTCAAAGATGCTGTCTTCTGTTTGAAAACTAAAGGCAGCTTACCAAGGGACTCTGTGTAAATTGCAGAGGGTCCCGGGAATAGGTAGCCCAGAGTCCCTAGGAATTGAACCACATCTGTATCCCTGTATTTAAATTCTTCAGAATCTGTAAAGAATGGAAATGTTCTCTTTGCGCAGGGAGAGTTTAAAGTCCAGAAAGAGGCTGTCTGGACGGTGGCTAACTTCACAACTGGGGGCTCTGTGGACCAGTTGATCCAGCTTGTCCAGGCTGGAGTCTTGGAGCCACTCATAAATCTCCTTGCCATCCCAGACAACAAAATCGTTATCATCATTCTTGATGTCCTTTTTTTCATCCTCCAGGTGAGTTGTTCTGAACAGGTTGGTTTCTAAATAACAGTCTCTGCATTAAGACTTTTCACTGGGTGCTAAAAACCTAACTAGGATTCTCTTTTCCTCTCTGTTTCCACACGTGCTTGCCCTCTGTCCACACATACGATGGATAGCAAGACAAGAGACCTTTCAGTGAAGGTCCACCATCTTCATTTTCTCACAGAAGTGTTTGGGTGGCCTGCATTGTTTTAGATGCTCAGGAAACCACAAAGCAATGTCCTTGTCCCGTAGAGTTTATGTACTGGGGGCTGGGTGGGGGGGAGTAGACACATCAAGTAGAGAGTGGCCGGTAGAATACATCTGATGGAGGGGTAGTTACTGAAGGCCCAGAGTGGGGAGGGCATGGTGATCTCTTAGATGTAATAGTTTGAAGAAACTTCACTGAGGAAGAACGTCTGAGTAAAGGCCTGAAAGAAATGAGTGAGTCTTGTGGGCATCTGGGAAAGTGGTCTTTAAGTGAAGGAGACCTTAAAAAGCAAGGATGGGGGTGTGGCCAGAGAGGAACAAAGGGTGGAAAGTCATGGGAGGCAGGCTTATGATATCCAGGGGCCAGAGCACGGATGGTCTGTGAGAATGTGGACTTAGCCTGAGTGAGACAGAGAAACTGCACAAAGGTTTGAAGCAAGGAAGAAACAGTCAATGAGTCAAATGGCTGGCTCTTCTAGAAGATGAAACAGGATATACTTGGAGGAAGCAGCAGGACATTAGTGAGGACAGACCTTGAGAAGCCACACTAGAGTTCCCACTTCCCAGTTCCTTTCTGTTTAGCTGCGAGGCTGGGAAAATGGACTACAAAGCCTTGAGACGATTCTAGAGAAGTCTTATTTCTGAAATAAAGGTGAGTTAAGCCAATATTTATATACAATTTGTGTCAGTCGTATACTGAACGACAAATTACCCCTCTGGTGGCTTAAAACAAACATTGTCTCACATAGTTTCTGGGTTTAGAGATCTGAGGCAGATGGTTCTGGCTCAGGGTCTTAGAAGTTCAAGATGGAAACTGGAGTGCAGTCTCATCCGAAGGCTTGATGGAGGCCGAAGGATCAGCTTCCATGAAGACTCACTTATCTGCCTAGAAAGTTCTTCTTAGCACATGGGTTGCCTGGGACTGCTTGAGTGCCCTTCCATTGTGGCTGCTGGCTTCCCCTGCAGCAAGCTATCTTCCACCTTCAAGCAAGGTGGAAGACATTGTGACTTAGGAAGGAGGTCATTTCGACAACATCCTATTGGTTACACGGATGACCGCATTTCCGCATGGGAGGGGCTACACAAGGGAATGAATGTCCCAGAGGCAGGGATCATCTCAGGCCATCTTAAGAGTCTGGCTTTGTTCATTTTGGTTAAGGTCTTTTTTTATGTGACTAAGCCATTTGAAAAGTTTCAAAGTAACACCAGAGGACTCCTTTAAAAAGCTCACTTAAAGCACTCTTTTCATGTAACTGTCCCAGAAAGAACTGACCCCAGTCAAAAACGGATTGGAAACAGCCCAATTAGACACTAAGACTTTGAGCAAATCACAGATACAGAGTAGGGACTTGGCAGCCAGTAGGCAAAGCAGCAACGTTGACTCATTGGAAAAAGACCCTGATGCTGGGAAAGATTGAAGGCAAAAGGAGAAGAGGACGGCCGAGGATTAAATGGTTAGATAGCGTCACTGACTCAGTGGACACGAATCTGACCAAACTCTGAGAAATAGTGAAGGACAGGGGAGCCTGATGTGCTGCAGCCCGCGGGGTCACAAGGAATTGGGCAGGACTGAATGACTGAAAAACAGAAACACCAAGGCAAAGTTGGACATGATGTGTGACAGCACGCTTGGAGCTGCAGAAGCTTGTTCATCTCATTCATTTGAATTCAACACTTGGGATCGTTTTCTTGGGGGGAGTCTGGGCACATCCCATCTGGAGGACCAGTGAAGCCCCTGTATCCAGAGGTGGCCCATGGGACAGTAAGAAAATTCAAGATAAGACAGTGGGCAGCAGAGTACAATTGAGGTTCTTCGAAGTAACTCGGGGGCCATCTGCTGCTCTGTCCAAGTCCAGAGTTCTGCTCCAGGGTCCCCCTGCCCTGGGTCATCGTCTGCTTCCCAGTTTTCTTGGAGACTAACCTAGCACATTGCTTCCTGCCTCTGTTTCTTTTACTCAAAGCCAAGAGCTCACTCTGGATGTACTGGGAGGACTAGAAGGTATCAAGACTTAGACAAAAGTGCAAGCTCTCATCAGATAAATTATGGCCTAACCAATATTTAATTTGATCCACAGGAAGTTTTGTTGGTGTGTGTGTTTATTACTGCTCACAAAATAGCCAGCAGAGTCCTACAGGATGACAAAGTTGTTTCTCTCTCTCTCTCCACTTCCCTGTTGGGTTCTACTTAGGTGAATTACTCTTTTTCTCTAAGAGAAGTGGGTTCCATCCCTGGGTTGGGAAGATCCCCTGGAGAAGGAAATGGCAACCCACTCCAGTATTCTTGCCTGGAAAATTCTACGGACAGAGGAGCCTAGCAGACTATACAGTCCCTGGGGTTGCAAAGAATTAGACACGACTGAGCACACATTGCTGCTCCCCCTTTCCTCTCAATACGCAACTCTAATTCCCTCAGAACTTTGTCCTTGCCCTTCCTTCTCTAGGGGATGCTGTTACTCTGTGATGGACCCTGGTACTGTGCTGTTCATTAAGAACCGAGTACTTCCCAAGCCTTTTGTGCACATCATCTATAACTTGAACCTCCGATCACTTACTCTATTATCCTTTGTTTTTAATTTATTTTTTAATTGAAGTATAGCTGATTGACAATGTGTTCATTTCTGCTGTATAGCAAAATGATTCAATTATACCCATATATACACCCTTTTTTTTAATATTCTTTCCTGTTATGGTTTATCCCAGAATATTAACTTTCTGTACTGTAACAATTCTTGTCTCGCCCGACAGTGTGAGTTGTTTAAAAGGCTTTCTCTACGTCCCACCTTTATTGATAGTTTTGTGGCCCTTGCCCATAGTGTATATACAAATGTTGAGTGAGTGAATGCCCGTGGATGAGAAATCCAGTGATCAGCATTGGATTCAATCCAGTCCCATCACTTGTTTCCAGGGACCTCACTAGCTGTCATGGTGTGGCTTGTGTTACCCAGGGTCTCCTGCCTGACCTCTCAAGGCTTTCCAGGGAGCACGGGGCCAGAACATCTGCATTTACGTAGCATCACTGGAATGTTCTTTTCTCTGTTTTGAAAACAATCTCCATTAATTAGAAGGGGTGTGCTTAGTCGCTCAGTCGTGTCTGACTCTTTGCGACCCCATGGACTGTAACCCGCCAGGCTCCTCTGTCCATGGGGATTCTCCAGGCAACAGTACTGGGGTGAGTTGCCATGTCCTCCTCCAGGGGATCTTCCCAATGGGATCAAACCCAGGTATCCCGCACTGCAGGTGGATTCTTTACATCTGAGCCACCAGAGAAGCCCAATTAGAAAGGGGATACCTACCAAATAGTGTTTAGCCAGGTGCGTATGGATGGTGGAATATTCAGAAAAAAAAATATTGTATTTTGTGCAATGAAGACAAACCTCAGGAGACAGATTAAAATTACCCCGAAATGAGAGGAAGACAATCCAATTTTAATTCAGTCTGGGAAAATAACCCTGTTGCTGCCCATCCTGGAATGGGTGGCTTTGGTCCGGTTCTACTGAGGTAAAGCCCCACGTCCTAAGGGCTTTGGTCCAGAATCTCGCTCGTATATGGCCCGCAGGCGGCGACGAAGATTTCTCAGAAGGAAAACATGTGTCTGCTGATAGAAGGACTCGGTGGGCTTGATAGAATTGAGGCTCTGCAACTTCATGAAAACCAGCAGGTCGCCCTGACTGCTCTGAACATTATTGAGAGATACTTCTCCGAGGTAAGTGCCCAGACCCCCCGTGCGGGTGGTCACCTGGCCGGTACCTGGGCTGTTCCTAGGAAGCTGGTGATGGACAGGCAGGCTTCTCACGACTGGGCCCTGAGTTTCTCCCCATCCGTGTTATCGGGGCCACCTTTGAGTGGCAGCTTCTTGGTCCTAGGAAGCTTCTCTAGACCCCTTTAATCTCATAGACACTTGTCCTACCGCCTCTGGTGTAGAATCTCTTGTTTTTTTGTTATTTTTCCCTACTTGCCTCTTCTGGGGGAGGGAGAGGAAAGGAGTATGATGTTAAAGTGACTTTGTACTGAGAAATTCAAGCAACGAAGGGAGGCCAGCTTTTGAACAACCATTTTGCTCTTTAACTGTATTTTGTCTCTTTCTGGGCTTTCCTGATGACTCAGTGGTAAAGAAGCCACTTGCCAATGCAGGAGGTTGGGTTCAATCCCTGGGTCGGTAAGATCCCCTGGAGGAGGAAATGGCAGCCCTCTCTAGTAATCTTGCCTGGAAAACCCCATGAATCGAGGAGCTTGGTGGGCGACAGTCCAAGGGGTTGCAAAAGAGTCAGACACGACTTAGCAGTTGAACAACAGCAACAGCAAACTGTCTCTTTCCAGAATAGGATGTTTGGGAATGAACTCTATAATAAAGGCTCCTAAGTTTCCTGTAGGAGCAGGGAATCATGATCAGATAGCATTAGATACTTTTAAAGACTTTTATTGTAGTAAAACATACGTAACATAAAATTGACTGTTTAAATCATTTTTTAAGTGTATGGTTCACTGGCATTAAGTACATTTCACATTGTTATAAAGCCACCATCACCAACCATCTCCAGAACTTTTCCAAACTGAAACTCTGTCCCCATTAAACAATAATTAGCCCTCTACCCCCGCCAGGCACTGTTAACCACCATCTTATATTCCATCTTTGAATTTAAGCACTAAGCATCTCGTAAGTGGAATCATACAGGGTTTGTCCTTTTGTGACTGACTTATTTCACTTAGCATAATATCCTCAAAGTTCATCCATGTTGTAGAATGTATCCAAGTTTTCTCCTTTAAGCCTAAATAATATGCCATTGCATGGATATACTGCATTTTATCTAGTCATCTATGGATGGACACTTGGGTTATCCTTTTGGCTATTGTGAATAATGTTGCTATGAATATAGATATGTTGGAATTCCTCCTGTTAGTTCTTTGGGGTATATACTCAGAAGTGGAATTGTTGGATCCTATGGTAATTCTGTTGTTTTTTTTTTTAATTTATTTTCGAGGAACCACCATATTGTTATCCATAGTGGATACCATTTTACATCAACACACAGAGTTTCCCGTTGTTTTTTAACATCCTCATCAATACACGTTTTCCGTGGTTTTTAAATTTCTTCTTTTTGGTTTTATTTGTGTGTGTGTGTGTGTGTGTGTGTGTGTTAAACTATTTTCTTTGTATTTTTTTTTTATCATAGCCATTTTAATGTATTTGAAGTAGTATCCCATTGTTTTTTTTCTCCCAGTTTTATTGAGATGTAATTGACACAGAGAACTGTGTAAGTTTAAGGTGTTTGGCATAATGATTTGATGTACATACATCCTGAAATGATTAGCACAATTAGTTTAGTGAACATCCATAATCTCAGAGATATAAAATAGAAGAAAAAATTTTTTTTCCTTGCGGTGAGAACTCTTAGGATTTACTCTCAACAACTTTCACATATACAGCAGCGCTAATTACATTACTCATGTTAATTATACTTATCTATATGTATTATACTCATTGTACTTACTTATTTTACAACGGGGAGTTTATGCCTTAAGACTACCTTCATCCAATTCCCCTCCCCCATCACTGCCACCTCTGGTTACCACGAATCTGATCTCTTTTTCTATGAGTTTGTTTTTGAAGTGTAATTTACCTACAACACTGTGTTAATACCTGATACACGACAGAGTGATTTGATATTCCTATACATTTTTAAATATACAGAAATCAGAAAAAGTCTAATTCCCATCTGTTGCCTTACAAAGGTATTACATAGTCATTGACTATATTCCCCACACTGTGTATTTCATACCTGTGACTCATTTATATTGTAACTAGTAGTTTGTTCCTCTTAGTCTCCCTCACCTGTGTCTTTCATCGCCCTCAGGCAATCGCGTGTTTGCTCTCTCTACCCATGACTGTTCTAGCAGTGTGTGTGTGTGTTGTAGATCCCATTTATAAGTGAAGTCATATAGTATTTGTGTTTGGCTGACTTCGGTTAGCCCAGTACCCTCTAGGTCCATCCATGTTGCTGCAGATGACAAGGTTACGTTCTTTTTATGGCTGCGTAATGTTCTGCATCTTCCTTATCCGTTCATCTCTCGATGGGCATTTAGGCTGCTCTGTATCTTGGCTATTATAAATAATGCTGCAGTGAACACAGGGTGCGTGCATCTTTTCAGACTGTCGGTGCTCAGTCACTAAGTTGCGCCTGACTCTTTGTGACCCCACGGACTGCAGCACACTGGTCTCCTCTGGCCTCCACAGCCTCTCAGAGTGTGCTCAAGTGCGTGTCCATTGCGTCAGTGACATTATCCAACCATCTCATCCTCTGTCACCCCCATCTCCTCCTACCCTCCCCAATCTTTCCAGCATCAAAGTCTTTTCCAATGAGTTGGCTCTACGCATCAGGTGGCCAAAGTGTTGGAGCTTCAGCATCAGTCCTTCATTTTCTTTGGCTGTATATCCGGAAGAGGAATTGCTGTATCATATGGTAGCTCTCCTTTTGATTTTTCTTTTTTTTTAGGAACCTCCATACTGTTTTCCACAGTGGCTGCACCAATTTATATTCCCACAAATACTGCGCAAGGGTTCCCTTTCCTCTAGATCCTCGCCAACACTTTTTGTTTTTGTTTTGATAAGTCATTGTGACAGATATAAGGTGATATCTCACTGTGGTTTTGACTTGCATTTCCTTGATGATTAGATGTTGGGCATCTTTTCATCTGCCTATTGTCCATCTATATATCTTGTTTGGGAAGACAAGTCTATTCAAGTCTTCCACCCACTCGTATTCAAGTGTTTTTTAATGTTGAGTTGTTTGAGTTCTTTGTGTATGTTGGATATTAACTCCATATCAGGTATACCATTTGCAAATATCTCTTCCCATCCAGTAGGCAGCCCTTTTTATTTTGTTGGTTGGTTGTTTCATGTGTTACACGAAAGCTTTTTCTTTTGCTACGATCCCATTTGTTTATTATTTTTGTTTTTGTTTCCCTTGCCTGAGGAGACCTATCAAAAAAACATATTACTGGGATTGATGTCAAGGAGCATGCTGTCTATGTTTTCTTCTAGAAATTTTATGGTTTCAGGTCTTTTAAGTCTTTAATCCATTTTGAGTTTATTTTTGTACATGGTGTGAAAAAGTTGTCTAGTTTGATTCTTTGGTGTGTAGCTATCCAGTTTTCCCAACACCATTTATTGAAGAGGCTGTCTTATCCCCATTGTATAGTGTTGCTTCCTTTGTCATAGATTCATTGACACTCTGTAGTTCTGCATTAGATATTTTTCGTTTGAGGAAGGTGAGATCAAACTTAAGTGGCCAGGTAAACTTGGGACTAGGGGTTACACTCTGTTAAGTGTCAAACTTGAATCATTAGCAAAATCCAGAAATATACAATCAATATGACTGGTTAGTGGTTCTTTCTAATGAGAGGCAGCTGATTTTAGTTAGGGACCAAGAGGATGCTCTCAAAGGAGAAATGATCCAGGCCAGTGATTAGCATCTTCGGGGTTAAAGGCTCCTAAGAAAACCTTATAATCAGGAAACTCATCCTTTAAAGGGGGAGACAGTTCTTGAGGAGCCCTACAAGGGCTCCCAGTTAAAGACTTCTGATCTAGAAGTAATAGCTATTTATACCTGTTGTATCCTTACTCACTATAAGGTTAATGTTCTATATAGCAAACTGCTCTTATAAACAAGCCAGACACAAAAGGGCAAATACTGTATGATTCCACTTACATGAGGGACACACTGTTGTCAAATTCATAGAGAGAAAGTCAGATGGTGGTTGCCAGAGGCTGGGAGGGGGAAGGGAATGCTGCCTTGTTTAATGGGTACAGAGTTTTGATGGAAATGATAACACTCTGGAGGCAGGTGATGCTGGTTGCAAAGCAATGTGATTTTTCTGCTGTGCATGTGACTTTCTAAGCCACTGAATTGTCTGCTTTGTGGTGTAAGATGGCACATTTTATGGGATGCACACACAAACTGCATTCAAGGTCCATCTGGAGAAAGAGTTTAAGGCTTCTCTCCTTCGATCTTTCCTCTGGGAGAGCCTCGAGGCTGACTTAGAGCAAATTCGAATCCACAGAAGATGTGAAGGGGTCCATCATGCAGGGATCATGTGCAAAGAGCCTGAAGGTATAACAGTGTCTCTTCTCCTCCAAAGGAAGAAGAAACTGTCACACCCTTACCAGCCCGGGACCAAGATCACAAATTCTTGAAGGACTTAACAAACACATACCACAGCTGCCCGACTCCTAAACCGGGACCCAGACCCTAAGACTCACTTCTTTGGGAAAACCCCTTCCCCTTGGTGTACCACAGGTGTAAAGCTTTTAAAACTGAAAGTTAATAAAATTTTCCACATTTTCACCTCCATCTATCAAAGATGCAATTAAGCCACTGGTGCCCAAAAGCCACGTGGGATCCATCTCCTGAATGTGTGTGGTTTAACGATTCCCTTTCAGGATCTTCAGAGAAGATCTTCAGAGGAGGGCAGCCTAGAGCTCCCCAGACAAACTTGGGTGAGTTGTAGGTATGGTTTAACCAGTGTTTCTTAGATCTCTTTGACCGTGGATCCTCGACCCTTTTCCTTGTCAGGTAAGGCTCGTACATACAGAACGTTCTGCTGGGAAGGCTGTGTGGCCGGTGATCACAAGGAGAGTGACGAGAATGGGAAGAACCTGGAGACACAGCGCTAGGTGGTGTGGGAATGGATATGGGAGGTTTAAAGCAGGATTGGACTCGATTTGTCTGATGTGAGTGTAGATGAAATCAGGTTATATTTTGCTCTAAAGCATCACCCCAGATGTCATGCCCAAAGCATGTCCTTCCTGGTCCTTGATAGGTGGGCAGGGAAGTTGTGTGGGTGTCCCTCCGAAATGTGACTGGAAGGCAGCTCCTGGTCTCACTCAATGGTGAGAACAAGTCCGTGATTCAGTGAACTCTGGGCTTTCCAATCAGTATCCTCACCTTCTGGGGTGACTCTGCCAGCTTCTGTGGGCTATGTTGGTGGAATGGGAGCCTCAAAGGGTTCTACTCTCCCTCACAGAAGTGGAGGGGTCCTGGGAGATCCCTCTCAACTCCCTCCCTCTCTCTCTTTTCTTAAATCAGCTCAGGACATCTAGTTGGGCACATCTCTGGCCAAACAGAATTTCACCCTCTGAGGACTTTGAGACCCAGAGATTGAGGCCAGAAGAAACAAAGGACTGGCAGCGTTTGCTTCTCAGTGGGATGGGCATCTTCAGGGATGCCTGCTTCCGCTTCTCCACGCTGCCCTTTGGTCCTGTATGATCTCCTTTGTTCCTCCCATAGACTGTCTTTTTCAGTTTTGGCTATGTCATGTGACTTGCACGACCTTAGTTCTCTGACCAGGAATGGAACCCGTGGCCCCTGGCCATGAAAAGTGCTGAGTCCTGACTGCTAGGGAATTCCCTAGATTGTCATTTTTAAAGTAGCTGCAGTTGGTTTCCGCTGGCTTGCAACTGAAAGAATCTTAACAGAGACCCACAAAGAGTGAAAAACTAAACTATGACCAGTTATTATTTAAATTCAAAAGATCTATCTGATCATTCTGTCAAGACAGACATTGTATAAAATTTGAATTTTTAAGTTAAACAGACAAAACTAAGAATGGACGAGAAAATGATAAGTGTACCACACTAGCATAACTATGTTGAGATTAGTTACATCTGCCCAAATAGTCTGACCATGTTGGCTCCAACTGTTAGCCTCTTTCCTCTCAACTATTCTTTACTAAATTGCACAACAAAGGAGTATTTGTAGTTTAAAGATCCTGATACTAACTTGTCTAGCAGGGTTTTTAAACCAAGAACTATTTGCCTATTGTACATGGTTTGGGTGCAAAGAGATGGTATTAGTCACCTTCTGGCTGGGTGCTCATGCGCTTGGACTTAGCAGATTGAGATGACTGGCAGAGACAAGAGAAGGAGGAGTAACTGGCTCCGAAAAAAAATTTTTTTTTTCCCCCGAAGAATTTTTGATGTAAAAGCTAAAGGAAAAAACTCCAATCCTCTTGCATCTGCCCTCAAGTTGTTATGTGCCATAGAAGAAATATCAATCTCTTGGTCGACCATGTGCCATCCATAATCCATCTTCTGTCTGTGTCTCTGCAATGTGGAGTGGCTCTTGAACAAAAATAGCACGTGACCCTTTAGGAATAGCATAGAAAGCAACTGGGCTTGATTGAAGTTGCAAGCTCTTGATTCCAGACCTGGCTTTTTTTTTTTTTTTTAATTGTTCATTTCTGGCTGTGCTGGGTCTTCGTTGCTGCACGGGGGCTTCCTCTAGCTGCGTTGAGCGGGGCCACTCCCTAGCTGCGCTGCACAGGCTTCTCGTTGCAGCGAGGCACAGGCTCTAGGCCCGCGAGCTTCGGTCGTTGCACCGCACCGGCTTAGCTGCCCCACAGCGTGTGGGATCTTCCTGGGCCAAGGATTGAACCCGTGTCTTCTTTATTGCAAGGCAGACTCTTCACTGGACCACCGAGAAAGCCCTGCCTTTTTTTTTCCCCCCTAAATTCTCTGTTCCCTTCGTGCCTCATCTGCCAATTCTCCTCATTCCTTTGGGTTTCAGGTTTTCATCTGTGAATTAAAGGCGTCGGTTTAGATCAATCAATAGTCAGATAATGTTTTCAAGCATTTTATCTTCTGTGAGGCGCATAACCCTGGAAGCAGGTGGGGCAAAAGCCATCTCCAAGTAAAGAGGTCAGAGCTCACAAGCTTGTCGTAATCTGTCCTGCGTCTTTTGGTGAGGGGCAGAGCAGGGCCTCAGGTGCACCTGACTGCAGGGCAGCTTGCTTCTGCCAGAGTAAGGGACCCGAGCGTCTGTGCCTGGGAGTGAAGGAGAGAGGATGCCCAGGACAGAAGCCACAGCCCTTCACGACCTAGTCTGAGACAGGCTACAGCATCCCTCCCACCATATGCTACTGGTTGTACCAACGAACCCCCATGGAAAGTGGGAGAGATGTAGAAGACCAGGAGACAGGACCGCTGGGGGCCACCTTGGAGGCCCTACCATGTGTTCACATGTTGAGAGACTGCATTCAGGTGAGAGCCTGGAGCCTGTGAAGTCTCAGCAAAGAAGCAGAAGAGATAAAGAAGAACCAAATGGAAATTTTAGAACTGAAAAATGCAATAACTGAAACTAAGATTCGACTGGGTGGGCCCAACAGCAGAAGGGAGAAGACAGAGGAACGAACCCATAGACTTGAAGAGAAAACATTAGGAAGAAGCAGGTAGGGACTTCCATGGTGGTCCAGTGGCCTAAGACTCTGAGCTTCCAGTGCAGGGGGCCCAGGTTCAACCCCTGGTCAGGGAACTAGATCTTTCATGCCATATGAAGACCCAGCACAACCAAATATTTAGAAAAGAAAGAAGCAATTAAACATCTCAACCCAACTATCAATTTACAGGAAATACAGAAGACAGAGAAAAACGTTAAGCTGAGCTTCAGATATGCAGTCAGCAAAATCCAGACTGTAAGAAACTGTAGGACAGACAACTCAGCTTCGTCATTTAATGGGTTCCAAATAAAAATTGCACATAGGGAAACCTATAAGAGACATATTGACCAGCTAGACTGTGGTACCTTACTTATGTTGTGATTGCAACAAATGTAAAAATAAGACACATTGGATATTTGAGACACTGGAAGCTTGAACTGTTGAATTGAGATTTGATATTAAAGAAATGTTAACTTTTTAGGTTTCATGTTAAGGTTTATTTAAAACATCACTTTTAAGAGAGATGTACTGAATGATTGCAGAGGCAATAACATTTGGAATTTGTTTCAAAGTAATAGTGAAGGACAGGGGAGCCTGGCAGGCTACAATCCATGAGGTCATGAAGAGTCAGACAGTCAGCAACTGAACAACTACTAATATGGGACATGGGAAGTGGCAGAGAAAGATATTTTATACGTCTGACAACGTGGTAATGGCTGGTGATGGGTTCCCGGTAGGGGTAGTTATTACACTATTCTGTATTTTTTTCCAATGTGGATATCTGAAGTTCTCCATAATTAAAAGTTAAAAAGAGGGACTTCCTTGGTGGGTCCAGTGGCTAAGACTCCTCGCTCCCAGTACAGGGAGCCCAGGTTCGATCCCTGGTCAGGGAACTAGATCCCATATGCTGCAACAAAGACCTAGCACAGCCAAATTAATTAGCCAGTCGTTTTGGTTAATTAGCCAAATAAATAAATATCAAAAAATAAAAACAGGCAGTGCAGCCAGATAATTTTTCCTTTTAGAAAAGAAAACAAAAAAACACAAAGTAAGCGCCCTTTCCCTCAGTTCAGGTGCATTATAATTGGAAATATATTCCAAATCCCTGATTTGCTTGTCTTTGAGCAACGTGACTGTTTAGAAAACTTGAAGCAGTTTCCTTTTTCAGGGGGAGGGCAGAGAGGTATAACATTTAACAAAAAATTAGGGGAACATTTTTTATTGTTTACAAAGTCCTGGTCACTACCTACACATTCAGTTAAATAAACACACAAAAGAAACCAAAATCCCTCTCTGGAAGGTGGCTTAGATACAAATATACCTGGATTTGTCACAGGATACACAAAATGTTTTTACAGATACCCTCCATACTGGTAATGCTTATAGGAACAGTATGATGTTGGTATTATATCTACTTTATAGATGAAGAAGTTGAAACTCAGATTTAAAGGAATCGCCCAGAATCCTGTAGCCAGTCAACAGGGAAGTATTTGAACCCACTTATGTGTGTGCTCAGTCGAGTCTGACTCTTTGCAACACTTTGGACTGTAACCCATCAGGCTTCTCTGTCAATGGGGTTTTTTTAGTCAATAATACTGGCGTAGTTGGGCGATCCTTGTAGCTCAGTTGGTAAAGAATCTGCCTGCAATGCAGGAGACCTGGGTTCCATTCCTGGGTTGGGAAGATCCCCTGGAGAAGGAAATGGCTACCCACTCTAGTATTCTTGCCTGGAGAATCCCATGGAAAGGGATTCTGGCAGGCTACAGCCCATGGGGTTGCAAGAGCTGGATATGACTTAGTGACTAAACCACCAGCACTGGAGTAGTTGCTGCTTCCTGCTCCAGGGGATCTTCCTGACCCAGGGATTGAACCCAGGTCTCCTGCATTGGCAGGCAGATTCTTTACCTGCTGAGCCATCGGGGAAAGTCTTAAACCCACTCTGCTGATACCAAATCTGCTCTAGGTCATATGTGTAATGTGAAGATTGCCAGGGACTTACATTCTGGGGTTTATCCTGGCTTTTATATGCCTTGAGTTTTTAGATCTCTGCATTTGAGGGAAGGAAACTCTGATGACTGTTAAAACAATTCGTGGCAAGTCTCTAGATTTGAGGAAAGAAATGCTGGGGCGGTTCATCACTTTCCTAAGTCATCCACTGTTGGCACCAACCCTCTCTCACCCCCTTATCCCACCCACTTAGATATGAAGTATTCTGCCAAGGATTGCATTCAGGGAGTGGAAACTCCTTCAGGGAATGATGTGTCAGCCAGACAGCTCCACGAAACATCTCTAATGATACTTAGCCCCACCCTTTTTCCAACGGAAGCTTTCTCCTAAGACCAGCCCACTGTTAGCATAACATTCCCCTTGGATTCTCCCTGGCTTATTTATTCAAGTCTCTTGATTTTCACCTGTGAGTTGAGAATCTAACCAGAATCTATGAATTCAACTGCAGTAAGGACAGTCTGTCTTCTATGCAGCGAGTACTTTCCTGAGCGAAAAATCAAACTGTATTCTCACTTGATTCCAAGGACTCTCACTTACGAAAGAGAAGTATGACAGCCTTGTCCTGCGCTCAGTTAAGACATCACAGACTTTGCTCTCTGAGCAATTGCAACATCTACGTTGATTATACCTCTAAGCGACAACCTGAGATGAAAATTCACAGCAGAAATAGATGGGGCTTGTCAAGAAAGCTGCTCAAGCCTTTTAAGAAGCAAAGGTTGGGGGCTGCCTTCTGAAAGGTGAAGTTACTGAACATACCTCCCAATTATATTTAAATGAACAATGCTCCTGAATTAATCGCTGACAATTTTTGAGCCTCTTTAGAAACTCGCTGCTTAGGATAACGAGGTGAAAACACTCAGCAAGCAAGTCACCCTCCACGTGCGTCCAGGTGAAGCGACTGACGTGTTCCTTTCTCCACAGACACCCACAGCATACTGGTGTCCTCGAGAAAGGGGAGCGTTCATTTTGGCTACTCTGTCTCATTTATACATGGTTTGAATGATTTGCTTATGTGACTGGGTCTCCAGTACTAGGCAAAGTGAAGGACCATACCTAATCGATCTTTTAAAATTGCTTGCCAAACAACCCAATTCAAAACCGGGCAAAGGACTTGAATAGACATGTCTCCAAAGAAGCGATATGCATGGTCAGCAAGCACAGAAAAAGATGCTAAATGTCATGAATCACCAGGCAAACACAAATCGAAACCACAATGAGATACCACTTCACACCCTCTAGGATGACAGTAACCCAGAAAATAGCAGGTGATGGCCAGGACGCAGTGAGCTTGAAACCCTCATGTACTGTTGGTGGGAATGGAAGATGGTGCAGCTGTTATAGACCATGGTTTGGTGGTTCCTTAACAATTAAAAATAGAGTAGCATGTGATTCAGCACTTCCGGGTATCTACCCAAAAGAACTGAAACAAGGGTCTTTAAGTGGTATTTGTACACCCATATTCATAGTGGTGTTATTCATGGTATCTAAAAGGTGGAGACAACCCTTGTCCATGGACAAATGTCCATGGACAGATAAATGGATAAGCAAAGTGTGGTCCATCCATACCGTGGAATATGATTCAGCCTTAAAAAGGAAGGAAATTCTGACACCTTCCACAACGAAGATGAATCTTGTGTGTGTGCTTTTATTTCTTTTAGTTGATGCACAGTTGATTCACAGTGCTTGTTAGTTTTGGATTGTAGCACCACACCTGACATATCCACTCATTTGTGAACAGACGTTGAGGTTGCTTCCACCAGTGTGAACATTGGGGTGCATGAATCTTTTTCTTTCTTTCTTTTTAAAAAGTGTTTGTTTTTTTTTGGTTTCACTGCATGTGGGATCTTAGTTCCCTGCCCAAGGATTGAACCCACGCCCCTTGCATTCAAAGCACAGAGTCTTAGCCACTGGACAGCCAAAGTGGCACCCCCGCCCCCCATGTATCTTTCTGAATTAGGGTTTTCTCCAGAGTGATGCCCAGGAGTCAGAATGCAGGATCATATGGTAGCTCTATTTTTAGTTTTCTACAGAGCTTCCATACTGTTTTCCATCTTGAGGACATTAAGTGAAATAGGCTAAATACAGAAAGACAAATATTGTGTGATTCCACTTAGATGAGGTAACTAGAACAGTCAAATTCGCAGACACAGAAAGTAGAAGGGTGGCTGCCAGGGATGGGGGAAAGGGAGGAAATGAAGGAGTTATTGTTTAAAGGATACAGTTTCAGTTTTACGAGATGAATAGAGCTCCAGAGACAGAGCGTGGTGATGTAACACAACATTGTGAGTTTATGCTTAAAAGGGGTGAAGATGCTACGTCGTATATTATGTGTATTTTGCCTCAATAAAAAGATTGGAAAAAAGAAAACCAACAGAAAACTTATATCCAAATAACATAAAGGATGCAAATAAGTAAGAATGCAGTAAGAAAGAAAAAAATCCCAAAGAAAAATGGACAACCCCCTTCAAGCCCCCATAACCTTGAATACACACATCACTAAAGGGATTTCTAACAGCCAAAGCAATACCTATTATTAATCAGGAAGTGCTTCCCAGGTAGCTCAGTGGTAAAGAATCCTCAGGAGATGCAGTTTCAATCCCTGGGTTGGGAAGATCCCCTGGAGGAGGAAATGGCAACCCACTCCAGTATTCTTGCTTGGAGAATCCCATGGACAGAGGAGCCTGGTGGGCTACAGTCCATGGGGTAGAAAAGAGTTGGACATGACTGAGCACTCACGCACTGCACCACAATTTAATGTAATATTCATATTAGTCCAAATGCAATTTAACACATAATGTTCATATTATCCCCCAATTAGAACAATCCAAATGTCCATAAATGGATAAATAAATTGAAATATAGTCATACAATAGAATACTGTACAGACAATAAAGATACAGGAACTGCAGTCATAACACAAAAATATAGATGAATCTCAAAAACATGATGCTGAATAAAAAAAAAAAAAGATGCCAAAAATTGTATGGTTCCATTTTTAGAAAGGTCAAAAAGAGGCAAAAGAAAGCTGGGTTCATGCTTAATAGATCAAACTGTGAATAAAAGCAGGAAATGCTTTACCCTAAGAGGAAATGATTACCCCAAGAGTCAGGAGAGCAGTTACATGGGGAAGGGCCCTGAGAGAGATTGGGAATCAGGAAGGTGAATTCAGATGTCTTCCTGGGCCTGGCATGGTTCAATTTCTTCACCTAGTGATGACATAGGAGTTTCACTTTTCCATAACTGTGTCATCTTTCACAATAAAAATGTTTCTAATAGCAAAAAAAAAAAAATCCTTGTGCACATCAGCACAAGAACCTGGTACATTGAGGTTCTTAATAAATGTTTGCTTAAATTATTATATAGAGTGGACATACTCAGTCACTCGTGTCCAGCTCTTTTCAACCCTTGGATTAGAGCCTGCCAATCTCCTGTGTCCATGTGATTTCCAGGCAAGAATACTGGAGTGGGTTGCCATGCCCTCCTCCAGGGGATCTTCCCAACCCAGGGATTGAACCCAGGTCTTCCACATTGCCAATGAAATCTTTACCGTCTGGGCCACCGACTGTGTTTTTAAAGTATAGTTCAAGGGAGGGGAGAAATGGAAGTCTAAGCATGTATTCTATGGGCACGGCCTCATTCATCCAGGGAGGTCCTGGGCAGGTGGGGGACTGATGCAGGCTTGAGGGACAGAGGGGTGGACCAAGCTTCGGATTTGGGCATGCTTTAGCGCTGCAGCAGGCACCCCAAAGGGGTGAACCTGGACTTGAAATAGTGATCCTTGAAAATCTTAAGTTCACCAGGCAGAAATAGAAGCTAGTAATTATGTAGCATCCCTCCCTCACACAGCCAGAACCCCAAATTAACTTAATTTGTTTATAGTAATGCCTTTAAATAATTGGGCGCCGCTCCCGCTCCCCTTTCTTGGTACTAGGGGAGTCCCTCTCACATTCATCTGCACTTGTTTCTATTTTTGCCCAATCACGGTAAGATTAGAGCCCCGCCCGATCTCTCACTGAGCTTGATTTCAACATGGTGCAGAAGACATACAACAATGATTTGGTGACCAGTCCAGCGTATCTGTAGCACGAGGGAATTGGGTCACCTCCTTGCCATCAGAAACTGTGGTTAATATTCTCCGCAGACGGGCGCTTGCTCCATCTCTTCTTTGATAATTAGCGCAAGGGTGTGTGATTCATGAATTTTCCAGTTTGTCTTAAATCACAGACTTCCTTTCTTCCTGTTAAGCTGCCTCCATCTTCCAATGAGTCAGTGTGTGCTTGGGGAGTAAAAAATGAAACTCTAATTTAAATTATTGGTATCTATTTAAATCAAATGATAGGGAATGCTAATTCAAGGCTCTCCTTCCCCCATCGTGTTTCTGAGACAGGTATTAGCCTTTTAGGGGCCGCTCAGTTCTCTTCCTCTTAGGGAGAAAGAACCTACTGTGTGTGGTTTAGGCAGGAGTCAGCACCCCAGTTCCCTCTATACAGGTAAAAGGGGCTTTATTTGTCCTTCTCACTGTCCCCAGATAGTGAAAACAAGGGGCTTGCTTTCAACACAACAAATTGGAAACTCCTTCTAGAACTTATAATCTTTAAAAAAAAATTTATTGGAATATAGTTTATTTATAATGTGTTAGTTTCAGGTGTACAGCAGAATGAACCAGTTAAACATATACATATATTCACTCATTTTTAGATTATTTTTCCCATATAGGCCATTACAGAGAACCGAGTAGAGTTCCCTGTGCTACACAGGGAGTCCTTATTAGTTATCTATTTTTATATGTAGCAGTACATAGATATATGTCAATCCCAGTCTCACAATTTATCCCTCCCCTGCTTTCCCCCTGGTAAAAATGTTTGTTTTCTACATCTGTGACTCAATTAGAGATTATAATCCTGACATGTAAGGAGAGTTCAGTTCAGTCTCTCAGTCATGCCAGCTCTTTGCAACCCCATGAATCGCAGCATGCCAGGCCTCCCTGTCCATCACCAACTCCTGGAGTCCACCCAAACCCATGTTCATCTAGTTGGTGATGCCGTCCAGCCATCTCATCCTCTGTCTTCCCCTTTTCCTCCTGCCCCCAATCCTTCCCAGCATTAGGGTCTTTTCCAACGAGTCAGCTCTTCGCATGAGGTGGTCAAAGCATTGGAGTTTCAGCTTCAACATTAGTCCTTCCAATGAACACCCAGGACTGATCTCCTTTAGGATGGATTGGTTGGATCTCCTTGCAGTCCAAGGGACTCTCAAGAGTCTTCTCCAACACCACAGTTCAAAAGCACCAATTCTTAGGCCCTCAGCTTTCTTCACTGTCCAACTCTCACAACCATACATGACCACTGGAAAAACCATAGCCTTGACTAGATGGACCTTTGTTGGCAAAGTAATGTCTCTGCTTTTCAATATGCTATCTAGGTTGGTCATAACTTTCCTTCCATGGAGTAAGCGTCATTTAATTTCATGGCTGCAATCGCCATCTGCAGTGATTTTGGAGCCCCCCAAAAGTAAAGTCTGACACTGTTTCCATGTAAGGACAGATGGTGTTAATTCCTAGGGGAGCAGAAGTGGCATCCTGGCCGAAGTTTCTGATTGAATAATCTGCTCCTTGGCTGATCAAATGTGTTGATCACAGTTCATGGTTTATCTTAAAATCTAGCAAGGCTTTTTATGACCCCTTGAAGTTTGTCTAATAGATCTCATTTTTGCTTAGGTTACCTAGTGTTGATTTGGACATTCTGGCCAACATAACTTTGTTGTGGATTTTTGCATTTCTTTGCTCTCTTCCTTTAGGTGAGACATTAGAAAAGCAACCGGATCACAGGGGTTCTCAAACATGAGCTTGCAACAGAATCACCTGGAGGGCTTGTTCAAAACCAGACTGTTGCTCTCGCCTCTTGAGTTTGATGCTGTAGTAAGCTGGGTGGTGCCAGAGAATTTGCCTTCCTTATTTTTTTTAATTCTAAAAAATGGTTTTTTAAAAATTTATTTTTAATTGGAGGATAGTTGCTCAACAATATTGCGCTAGCTTCTGTCACACATCAACGTGACTCGGTCACAGGTGCACATACGTCCTCTCCTTTTGAACCTCCCTCCCACTTGCTATTCCATCCCACCCCTCTAGGTTGTCAGAGGGAAGGTCATACAGCAAAGAATTTGCGTTTCTAATGGTCCCCAGGTGTTGCTGCTGCTCTGGCGACCACACTTTTGAGAACCATTGTCTTAGAATATAGAAGTGCTTCCTCCAAGCTTGCTATAAGACTAGCAAAAATATTTAGCCAACAGACAAGTGACTTGGGGTCTTACTTGAGATTTCCTTTGGTTTGTTGATTTCCTTGGTTATTGCCTATACATTGTAGATGAAATATAACAAATTTAGAGAAATTCTAATCTTGTTTTTCTGGGCCAAAGAAATCACAAGTAAAGAGTAATAGACCAGAACTTTAGACATATCTTTTGTTTACTAATAATAAAACCGTTGTGTCTGAATTTTTTTTTTTACTTTTTAAATTATTAAAGTATAATAGATAACACATTTACAGGAAACTTGGAAAATATAGAACAACGTTACATATGGTTCCACTATATGTTACAATTATTTAAGTAGATAAATTAAGATTTTTAGTTGGAGTTTTAATATCAGACTCTCATAAATTAATAGAATGAATAGAAAAAGTAGAAGGATATAGTAGACCTGAAAAGCAGTATGAACCATTTCAACATAACCAAGATTTATACAATTTTTACACAACACACACACAGTGAAGGTGCTTAGTCGTGTCTGACTCTGCGACCCCATGGATTGTGGCCTACCAGGCTCGTCCATCCATGGAATTTTCCAGGCAAGAGTGCTGGAGTGGGTTGCCATTTCCTTCTCCACAGGATCTTCCTGACCCAGGGATTGAACCCAGGTCTCCCACATTGCAGGCAGATGCTTTACTGCCTGAGCCACCAGGGAAGCCCTTTCACACAACAGCAGTATACGAATTCTGTTCAAGTTCCCATAGACTGTAAACCAGGTCACACTGGAACATATCCAGGGACATAAGACAAAGTGCAAAAATGTTATGGTCGAAAGGGATTGAAATCATACTGAGTCTGTTCTCTTATCTCTGTGGAATTAGAATAGATAACAATATCAAAAGATATTTGAAAATAACCCACATATCTTCGAGTGCAGTGTAACATTTACTAAGACAGATCTTTGACTTAGCCATTGAAAACCTTGATAAAATTAAAAGACTGAAAAAACACAGAGGGTAATTGAAGAGAATAAAGCATTTAAATGAAAAATTGATATCAAAGATACTTTATTTTTTTGAATTTGAAGTGCACGGTGTTTATTGAAAATATCTGGGCATATTGGATTCCAGGAGAAATTTTACCCCCTCCTGCCAGGGCAAGGAAGCCACTAGTCCATGGGAAGCGAGTTTTGGGACAGATTCTCCTGCCCAGGATCAAAGATACTTTAAAATCAAGCTTATATTCTTAATAGTGTCTTAGTTTTATTTGGATAATCAATTTAATTGCTTAGAACACTGCTAATCTAAGTGGGAGCTACTCTATAAACGAAATTACATTTTTAAATGAATAATAGCAGTTCAATTATTTTCTCATTTTCACTCATGACCTTACTTGTTTCTGAACACAGACTGTGGGGTTCAGCTATGTTCCTTAAAGAAAAACTTTAGAGTTATTTTCTGGGGTTTCCCCTAATTACTTGGCTGCATCTATTTGAAGAAATAATCTATATCTCAAATAATTCCACAGCCATAAAACACAGCGACTACACACCTATCAGGATGGCTGAAAGGAAAAATAGCAATACGAAATGCTGGCAAGAATGCTGAGGAGCCTTGCTTGTAGGTAAGTGAAGCGTTATAACCACTCTGGAAAAGTTTGACAGTGTCTTATAAAACTAAACATGTCCTTTCCTCATGATTCAGCAATTATACTGTAGGGTAGCTTATCCCAGAGAAATGAAAAATTCTGTTGACATCAATACCTGTACACAAATATTCATAGTAGTTTATTTGAAATAACCAAAAATTGGAGTTAGTCCAGGTGTCCTTCAAAGGGTGACTGGTTAGACAAACTGGGATTCATCCATACTGTGGAACACTACTTAGGAATAAAAAGGAAGGAACTACTGATACTTGTAACCACTTGGATGACTCTCCAGGGAATGATGCTGCATGAAAAAAAAAATCTATCCCCAAGGATTACATTCTATATGATTCCTTTTATATAACATTTAAAATGAACAACATTTAAAATGGAGGTCAGATTAGTGGTTGCCAGGTATTGAGCGTGGGACAAAAGGTGTGGGTATAAAAGGGCAACGTGAAGGATCCATGTGGCATCGGAAGTGTTCAGTGTTTTGACTACGGTGATGGATACTTGAACCTATCAAATATTAAAACTGTATTGAACTTAGTGTGCAAGCATACACACCGGTATAAGGAAAACTGGGGAAGTCAGAACGTGATTGGATTGCATCAGTGTTGATACCCTGGTTGTGTTTTACTACGGTTTTGCAAAATGTTACCATTAGGGGAAACTAGCAAAGTATCTAGAAGCTCTCTGTATTATTTTTTACAACTTCACGTTTAAAAACATTATCTCAATAAAAATTTCAATGAGCAAAAAAACAAGTAAGAAACCTTACCAACAATAATAACATACTAAGACTTGTATCAAGTTTAGGTTGTAATTTAGCAAAGAATTGAAAGGAAAGACCAGGATAGCTCAAGCAGGGAGGATTTATTAAGCAAAGTGGCATGCAGTACGCTCTTGAGATGTTAGAGCAGACCAGCCCTGGTAGAAGTGGCCTCAACCTGTTTGAGCTTCCCTTTTTATACTTTTTGTCTCTTCCCTTTGGAGGTTCCTGGGGCTCAATTTGCTATTCCCCATGTAAAATGGGGTTTGTACCTAAGACCAGTCAGGGAAGGGAATGCAGATAGGGTGTATGCTCAGGGAGGGAGGCGTGTTAGGTGTGTTTTCCCCAACAGGTTCTCACCCCCAGCTGTGGTTTTCCTTTTCTCAGGCTTTTTCCTTTCCTTTGTCTGGTCTCTGCAGGCTTCCTACCACTTCTTCTGACTGCCATCTTGGAACCTGTTTCCCTATTCTAACTACCTAACATTACTATAGACTTGAAATCATCTCTAGATTACCATAACACTGAATGCAATGTAGATGCTATGTAAATAGCTGCTGGTACAGAGGGCAAATTCAAGTTCAGCTTTTGGGAAATTTCTGGAATTTTCTGAGTATTTTTGGTCAGAGATTGGGTATCAGGGTACATTTTTTTTTTTTAAGGTTTAATTTGGAGCTGAGAAACACATCGAACACATTGAGGATATTTGTACAGTGAGATGATTTTTTTTTTTGCCACTCAGCATGCAGGCTTAGTTCCCCAACCAAGGGTTAAACCCATGCCCCCTGCATTGGAAACTCTAAGTCTTAACCCGTGGACCACAGGGGACATCCTTCAAGGTGCATCTTAAGTTTGATATAAGCCTGGCCTACAGCCTCAGCACAAAATTGTGGGTGATGATTTTTAAGTGGGCAAACATCTTTTTATCATCTTTATCAACTTTTAATGGGGTTGGTGTGAGAGAAGATTCAGCAGCTATGTGACTGCACTGCTGCTGAACCCTGTGCTAGAAAATGCATTTGCTTTGCTCAAGCTGTTCCCTCTGTCTACAGTGCTCTTCCCCACTTCTTGGCCCAACAGACTTCAACTTCAACTTGCCTCTAAATCCCTAGATCAAGATCTTCTGTGACTCTTCTGAGCTCTCCCCTATCTCTCTCCTCCCAGTCAGAGTGGTCCTGTAATCTATGTTCTAGCCCCTGACAATGTATCTTTGTCCGTTCTTGTCTGTTTCAGCCATTCAGCAGAGCCTTGCAAGTGCTGTAACTCTGACTTATTTATGTTTCTTGTCCCTAGTCACGTATTACTTGCTAATGAGTAAATGAAATGTAATTCAGTAACCTCCAGAAGCAGCCTTCTGAATCAGGAGTTGAGGAAACAATTAAGAAAAGGCCAGGAAACATCCAGGAAGGTAAGAAAACAATGAGGTTAAGAAATGAAAGGTTTTTAGGTCAGAAACAGCTGATGTAAGAACAGGGGCCAGCACTCAGGTAAGCAGAGAAAGGAAAGCATTTAGTGTAGTTTGCAGAGAAGAGGCTCCTCCAATATGGGAACAGAATGAAGGGAGAAATACTGACTGGACTGAAAGCAGAATGGGGATTACTTGAGGCACTGTAGACTCTAAATGGGGTTATTTAGATCCAGGGACTCGGTGACAATCATCTCAAAGAGAAACAGAGCTGGATACTGGATGCACTGCTCTGTTGCTTCAACATAGCTTGTGTTCTTGGATATTTCACTAGACTCATTGAAAGTCTGAGCTGCAAAGGGCCATAGAAATAATCTAGGTCTGTCCTTTTAAGTCACCGATGGAGGCTGGGAGAGGCAGCCTTGAATCCAGCTCAGGAGGGAGTCTTGAGCTCAGCAAGGGCAGGTGGGCATGTCAAGGGGCTCTAGGAAGAAGACTCTATTCTGAAGACTGTGACCCCCAAGGAAGGTCCCTGGCTGCAGGGGATAGCTGCAAGGCTCAGAGCCTGGTTTTCTTAAAACACAAACCAAAGAAGGCATCCAGAGCATCAGGTAGTTGGTCAAAAACAAGTCTGATAAACAAACCCAACTTTCCCTATCAACGTATTTCCCCTTTGTTAAAAGGTTAACAGAGGAGGTTAACAGAGGAGTTTGTTTGCTGAAGAAAGCATAATGAGCTTTAGTTCCACCCTGAAACTCCGGGAGAAGTGTTAGCAGAAGGCAGGGAAACGCAGGCCTTAAAGCTACCTTTTTGTTTGGCTCAAGTGTCTGTCGACTGGAATGGTGACAACATCTACCTCTTTATTTGCCTCTCGCATCTTATTTACCTTGCCTATATATGGCACTTCCTACGATTCTGGCAACTTTGTTACGGGTCGAAAGAGAGCACTAGTTGCCCAGAACACACCTAGGGGACTTGGTCTCTTTGAGAGGTCCCTCCTTTGGTTGCATTTTTAGACACTCTTTACTGAAAGTAAACACACTGGAATTGCACGCCTATTCGTGCAAAGTGCTTGGTGTAGACCTCGGTTTGCAGTAAGCCCGCTTTCAACAGATCTCACGAGCTCGGAGCCTTGAGTGAGCGGCCTGGAAAATCGATGCCGTTCTCTGAACTTCAACGCCTGCATCTGCAAACCGGTTCCGCGGGAGAATGGGGCGGAGGACGGGAACGACCGCACGGGGGCCTCGCCGTCCCGCCCGCCCCGGGACGTGCCCGGCGCTCGCTCCCGGCCGCCGAGGCTCCGCACGTCAGGCCGGGTCCCCAGGGCCTCTGGAGAGCTCGGGCCCAGCCTCCGATGCCCCTCCTCCGCCCCGGTGCGGGACGCCCCAACCACCGGCTTGGGGACCCCGCGCGCCCGGCCGCTGCGCCGGCGACGCGGCCGCGCTCCG